>CM065593.1:278302203-278692109 GCA_033119425.1 Bufotes viridis
AAGTGGTGTTGTTCCGCAGTGTGACTGACCCGTGCGTGTTGCAGCTGAAACTCCACTATGGCCTGCTGCTGCTCGCACAGTCTCTCCAGCATGTTCATGGTGGAGTTCCACCTGGTGGGCACATCGCATATGAGGCGGTGAGCGGGAAGGCCGAAGTTACGCTGTAGCGCAGACAGGCGAGCAGCAGCAGGATGTGAACGCCGGAAGAGCGCACAGACGGCCCGCACTTTATGCAGCAGCTCTGACATGTCTGGGTAGTGGTGAATGAACTTCTGCACCACCAAATTCAGCACATGCACCAGGCAAGGGATGTGCATCAAACCGGCTAGTCCCAGAGCTGCGATGAGATTTCGCCCAATATCGCACACCACCAGGCCAGGCTTGAGGCCCACCGGCAGCAACCACTGGTCGGTCTGTTGTTCAATAGCCCGCCATAACTCCTGTGCGGTGTGGGGCCTGTCCCCCAAACATGTGAGTTTCAGAACGGCCTGCTGACGTTTACCCCGGGCTGTGCTGAAGTTGGTGGTGAAGGTGTGTCGCTGAGTGGATGAGCAGGTGGAAGAAGAGGAGGAGGAAGCCGAGTAGGAGGAGGAGGCTACAGGAGGCAAAGAATGATGCCCTGCGATCCTTGGCGGCGGAAGGACGTGTGCCAAAGAACTCTCCGCCTGGGGCCCAGCTGCCACTACATTTACCCATTGTGCAGTTAGGGAGATATAGCGTTCCTGGCCGTGCTTACTGGTCCACGTATCTGTGGTTAGGTGGACCTTGCCACAGATGGCTTTGCGCAGTGCACACTTGATTTTATCAGATACTTGGTTTTGCAGGAAAGGCACTGCTCTCTTGGAAAAGTAGTGGCGGCTGGGAACAACATACTGTTGGACAGCCATTGCCATCAGCTGTTTAAAGCTGTCTGTGTCCACCAGCCTGAATGACAGCATTTCAAAGGCCAGTAGTTTAGAAATGCTGGCATTCAGACCCAGGGCTCGAGGGTGGGTAGGTGGGACTTTACGCTTTCTCTCCAAGGTTTGTGAGATGGAGAGCTGAACGCTGCCGTGTGACATGGTGGAGATGCTTGGTGAAGAAGGTTGTGGTGTTGGTGGCACATCCTCTGTTTGGTGGGTGGCAGGTGCCAACATTCCTCCCGAGGCGGAGGAAGAGGCCGAGGCAGCAGCAGAAGAGGAAGCAGGGTGAGCCTGAGTGAGTTCCTTGTTTTTAAGGTGTTTACTCCACTGCAGTTCATGCTTTGCATGTAGATGCCTGGTCATGCAGGTTGTGCTAAGGTTCAGAACGTTAATGCCTCGCTTCAGGCTCTGATGGCACAGCATGCAAACCACTCGGGTCTTGTCGCCTGCACGTTGTTTAAAGAAGTGCCATGCCAGGGAACTCCTTGAAGCTGCCTTTGGGGTGCTCGGTCCCTGGTGGCTGTGGCCAGTAGCAGGCGAACACTCTTGGTGGCGGCTGTTCTGCTTTTGCCCCCTGCTCCCTCTTTTGCTACGCTGTTGGCTCGGTCTCACCAGTGCCTCTTCCTCTGAACTATGAAAGTCAGTGGCACGACCTTCATTACATGTGGGGTCTAGGACCTTATCGTCCTCTGCATCGTCTTCCACACAGTCATCCTCCCTGACCTCCTGTTCGTTCTGCACACTGCAAAAAGACGCAGCAGTTGGCACCTGTTTTTCGTCATCATCAGAGACGTGCGGACTCCGATGAGGTGGTATTCCCATGTCCTCATCATCAGGAAACATAAGTGGTTGTGCTTCAGTGCATTCTATGTCTTCCACCACTGGGGAAGGGCTAGGTGGATTCCCTTGGGAAACCCTGCCAGCAGATTCTTCTAACAGCATAAGAGACTGCTGCATAACTTGAGGCTCAGACAGGTCCCCTGATATGCATGGGGGTGATGTGACAGACTGATGGGCTTGGTTTTCAAGCGCCACCTGTGCGCTTTCTGCAGAAGACTGGGTGGGAGATAATGTTGTGAACGTGCTGGATCCACTGTCAGCCACCCAATTGACTAGCACCAGTACTTGCTCAGGCCTTACTATCCTTAGAACGGCATTCGGCCCCACCAAATATCGCTGTAAATTCTGGCGGGTACTGAAAACTGAGGTAGTTGGTTCACAAGAACGTGTGGCTGGCAGAACGGCCACGCCCTCTCTCAGCACCAGAGGGCTCACTAACAACACCACGACCATGTCCGCGTCCATGTCCCTTACTAGATGTTTTCAAATTCAGGCCTTTTTTTTACAGGCACCTAACAGTATCTGGCTATCTATTTATGTACCGTATTACACTAATCCAGGCACAGCAGTAACCACAGATTTAGGGGAATATCAATTGTAGTCCTAGTATTTAGGCCCTGGATGAAAGGTATCCTTTTACGGACAGATTTACACATTGAGATGCATAGTAGCGTGTGAAAAAATATATAGGATTATGCTTTCAGCACTTGTATTTTAACACTTACTGTAATATACCCCTTAACGGAAAGAAAAATAATTGGAGTTGCACGCTGAGTGTAATATACCCTTTAACGGACAGATTTACACTTGGCATGCAACATCTGGAAAACCAGATTTTGGGTATTGCTATTTTGGCAATTGACTTTCATCCCAGAAAAAAATTAATTCTTTTCCGGACACTAATAAACTTGTCCAGCCACAGCTGGAACACCAGATTTACGGTATTTTTATTTTTATATCTGAATTTCACCACAGAAAATAATATATCCTATGACGGACACTATAAAACTTGGCCAGTCAAAGCTGGAACACCAGATTTACGGTATTTCTATTTTTGCAACTGAATTTCACCCCAGAAAGAAATATATCCTTTGCCGGACACTATTAAACTTGGCCAGCCACAGCTGAAACCATTGATTTATGGTATTGCTATTTTGGCAGTTGAATTTCACCCCAAAACAAAATATATCCTTTGCCGGACACTATTTAACTTGTCTAGTCACAGCTGGAACACCAGATTTACGGTATTTCTATTTTTGCAACTGAATTTCACCCCAGACAATAATAAATCCTATGACGGATACTATTAAACTTTTACAGTCACAGCTGGAACAACAGATTTACGGTATTTCTATTTTTGCAACTGAATTTCACCGCAGAAAATAATATATTCTATGACAGACACTATGAAACTTGTCCACTCACAGCTGGAACACCAGATGTATGGTATTTCTATTTTTGCAACTGAATTTCACCGCAGAAAATAATGTACCCTAAGACGGACACTATGAAACTTGTCCAGTCACAGCTGGAACACCAGATTTACATTATTTCTATTTTTGCTATTGAATTTCACCCCAGAAAAAAATATATCCTTTGCTGGACACTAATAACCTCTTTAGGACGCAGGGTGTACATGGACGCCCTTGTGTCCTGGTACTTAAGGACCCGGGACGTACATGTACATCCTGCGAATATCCGATCACCGCTGCGCATGTGATTTTTGAAAATTTCTGAAAAATGTAAAGATTTGCTTCTAAACTTCTAAGCCTTGTAACGTCCCCAAAAAATAAAATGGCATTCCCAAAATGATCGATTCATGAAGTAGACATATGGGGAATGTAAATCAATAACATTTTTGGGCGGTATTACTATGCATTATAGAAGTAGAGAAATTGAAACTTGGAAAATTGCAAATTTTTCCAAATTTTTAGTAAATTTGATATTTTTTTATAAATAAAAATGAAATTTTTCGACTTCATTTTACCATGAAACTTGTCCAGTCACAGCTGGAACACCAGATTTACATTATTTCTATTTTTGCTATTGAATTTCACCCCAGAAAAAAATATATCCTTTGCTGGACACTAATAACCTCTTTAGGACGCAGGGTGTACATGGACGCCCTTGTGTCCTGGTACTTAAGGACCCGGGACGTACATGTACATCCTGCGAATATCCGATCACCGCTGCGCATGTGATTTTTGAAAATTTCTGAAAAATGTAAAGATTTGCTTCTAAACTTCTAAGCCTTGTAACGTCCCCAAAAAATAAAATGGCATTCCCAAAATGATCGATTCATGAAGTAGACATATGGGGAATGTAAATCAATAACATTTTTGGGCGGTATTACTATGCATTATCGAAGTAGAGAAATTGAAACTTGGAAAATTGCAAATTTTTCCAAATTTTTAGTAAATTTGATATTTTTTTATAAATAAAAATGAAATTTTTCGACTTCATTTTACCTCTGTCATGAAGTACAATATGTGACGAAAAAACAATCTCAGAATGGCCTGGATAAGAAAAAGTGTTTTAAAGTTATCACCACATAAAATGACACTGGTTAGATTTGCAAAAAATGGCCGAGTCCTTAAGGTGAAACAGGGCCGAGTCCTTAAGGGGTTAAACTTGGCCAGCCACAGCTGAAACCACTGATTTATGGTATTGCTATTTTGGCAATTGAATTTCACCCCAGAACAAAATATATCCGTTGCCGGACACTATAAAACTTGGCCAGCCACTGCTGGGACCCCAGATTTAGGGGATTGCTATTTTGGCAATTGAATTTCACCCCAGAAAATTATTTATCCTTTGCCGGACACTATTAAACTTGGCCAGCCACTGCTGGGACACCAGATTTAGGGGATTGCTATTTTGGCAATTAAATTTCACCACAGAAAAAAATCTATCCTTTGCCAAACAGCAGACAGTATTACACTTGGCTAGCCACAGCTGGAACACCAGATTTAGGGGATTGCTATTTTGGCAATTGAATTTAACCCCTCAATAAAATATAGAAATTTCTATCCTGAGTTTCTAGGGGTGACAATAAGCACAGCCAAGCCCCTGATGTAGGATATAGCAAAAAAAGCCTAGTATTGATGGATTGATGGACTTGGTGGCAGCTTGTGCTGGTGCACCACAAGACACAAAATGGTTACCGATCACCCAAGAAAAATATGACAGAAAAACGCTCTGTGCAGCTTAAAAACCAGTGAGCAATTAACTAGCAGAAGTTGAATGATTCACAGCTGTAGATCGATCACTTCATTAGGTGTTTTTGCTGGCTTTTCCCTGCCTAATCTCGCCCTCACAGCAGCTGCATCCTATCCCTACACTAATCATTCAACTTCTGCTAGTTAATTGCTCACTGGTTTTTAAGCTGCACAGAGCGTTTTTCTGTCACTTTTTTATGGGGTGATCGGTGGCCATTTTGTGTCTTGTTTTGTACAACCTGCCACCAAGTCCATCAATCCATCAATACTAGGTGTTTTTTTTTTGCTATATCCTACATCAGGGGCTTGGCTGTGCTTATTGTCACCCCTAGAAACTCAGGATAGAAATTTCTATATTTTATTGAGGGGTTAAATTCAATTGCCAAAATAGCAATCCCCTAAATCTGGTGTCCCAGCAGTGGCTAGCCAAGTTCAATAGTGTCCGGCAAAGGATAGAATTTGTTCTGGGGTGAAATTCAATAGCCAAAATAGCAATACCGCAAATCTGGTGTTCCAGCTGTGACTGGACAAGTTTTATAGTGTCCGTCATAGGATATATTATTTTCTGCGGTGAAATTAAGCTGCAAAAATAGAAATACCGTAAATCTGGTGTTCCAGCTGTGACTGGACAAGTTTAAAAGTATCAGACAAAGGATATATTTTTTTCTGGGGTGAAATTCAATTGCCAAAATAGCAATACCATAAATCAGTGGTTTCAGCTGTGGCTGGCCAAGTTTATTAGTGTCCAGCAAAGGATATATTTTTTTCTGGGGTGAAATTCAGTTGCAAAAATAGACATACCGTAAATCTGGTGTTCCAGCAGTGGCTGGCCAACTTTAATAGTGTCCGGCAAAGGATATATTTTGTTCTGGTGTGAAATTCAATTGCCAAAATAGCAATACCGTAAATCTGGTGTTCCAACTGTGACTAGAAAAGTTTCATAGTGTCCGTCATAGGATATATTATTTTCTGGGGTGAAATTCAGTAACAAAAATAGAAATACCGTAAATCTGGTGTTCCAGCTGTGACTGGACAAGTTTAATAGTGTCCGGCAAAGGATATATTTTGTTCTGGGGTGAAATATAATTGCCAAAATAGCAATACCATAAATCAGTGGTTTCAGCTGTGGCTGGCCAAGTTTATTAGTGTTCAGCAAAGGATATATTTTTTTCTGGGGTGAAATTCAGTTGCAAAAATAGACATACCGTAAATCTGGTGTTACAGCAGTGGCTGGCCAACTTTAATAGTGTCCGGCAAAGGATATATTTTGTTCTGGTGTGAAATTCAATTGCCAAAATAGCAATACCGTAAATCTGGTGTTCCAACTGTGACTAGAAAAGTTTCACAGTGTCCGTCATAGGATATATTATTTTCTGCGGTGAAATTCAGCTGCAAAAATAGAAATACCGTGAATCTGGTGTTCCAGCTTTGACTGGACAAGTTTAATAGTATCCGGCAAAGGATATATTTTGTTCTGGGGTGAAATTCAATTGCCAAAATAGCAATCCCCTAAATCTGGTGTTCCAGCAGTGGCTGGCCAAGTTTAATAGTGTCTGGCAAAGGATAGATTTTGTTCTGGCGTGAAATTCAATTGCCAAAATAGTAATACCGTAAATCAGTGGTTCCAGCTGGGGCTGGCCAAGTTTAATACTGTCCGACAAAGGATAGATTTTAAATTGTTGGGTGAAATATTACCATGTTTGCCAGGTACAAACCCCTTCACTGCGCAACTGACAGGGAACTTACAATTGTCGGTTACATTCTTTCATGAAATAAAGCCTTTTTGGGCTGTAAAGCCAAAGGTAGTCTCCAATAACTGTTTTTTTATTCTTTATTTTATAAATAAATTAGTGTAGACCCCAAAACATTGGGAAAATATAAAAAATGGGGCCCCCCTCCCCTAGTAATTTTCATGCCGCCATGCCACCTCCTGGATGTGCCCTTTTTAGGTCACGGCCCCAAAGCAGTTGCTTCCCCTGCTTCCCCTGTAGCTATTCCCCTCAGCAGACCCATCAGTCAGTATGTGTACTGTTCCACCATGTTGCTGAACTGCTGCCTCCTGCTAAGATGTTCCAGATCTGCTGGTGGTGCAGGTTGTTGTGGTGTGATGACAAAGCTTTTCCACATTTTGCCCTTGCTAACCCTGCCTTCTGAGGTGTTGCTGGTGACCCAGCTGCATTGGCAAATTCTTCCTCCTCCTTCTCTGCCTTCACTTTGTGCTTTCACTGAGTCCCCGGTGTGATGTGTGAATGCCATCAGCAGCATGTCTACTAGAGGGCTCATCTTACTATTACACTCCAGTGAGGGAATTCAGGACGGCACGTTGTCCTTGTAACGGGCATTCAGCAGGGTGGCCACCCAGTAATCAGCAAAAGTTAGAATGTGGCAGTAACTGGGCGGTCGTTGTGCAGGCACTGCAGCATGTAGTCGCTCATGTCTGCCAGGCTGCCCAGAGGCAAGGACAAGCTATCCTCTTTGAGGGAGGTATATCGTTTGTGTCCTCTGTATCCCCCAGAGTTCCTCCTACTCCTCTTCCTCATACTCCAGAACTGTACCCTGGCTGGACAATTGTGTTCCAGGCCAGGGCCTATGTTGGTGCAGATACTCACCCTCCGAGCCACTTGTATTTGGTTGGCCTTAAGTTAATGATAAGGTGTGTATATTGTTTTGTTTCTTTATATGGTTAGTTTAGCTGCCTTATAATTATTTTAATATGTTTTTAAGTAAATTTGTAAATAGTTTGTTAATGGTTTGAGTGAAAGGGGGGGGGGGCTGTTGAGTGTGTTGGGTGTGAGGCTGTTTGGGTTTATTTTCCATCCGCTTTCTACACTGTCTATACTGCTGTATCTAATTTAATTGTATAATACTGTTGAGGGGGCCCTGACAAAGTCTTTTAGTCCTCCTCCTCCTCCTGGATGCGCCCTTTCTAGGTCAGGGACCCAAAACTGAGTGCTTCCCACGCTTCCCTGTAGCTACGCCCCTGGGCAAACCCATCAGTCAGTACGTGTACTCCTCCACCATGTTGCTGAAATGCTGACTCCTGCTAAGACGATCCAGATCTGCTGGTGGTGCAGGTTGTTGTGGAGTGATGACAAAGCTTTCCCACATTTTGCCAATGCTAACCCAGCCTTCTGAGTTGCTGATGGTGACCCAGCTGCCCGTGAGCTGGCTTGGGTGCCACCCTGCTGAGAACACGGTTCCTCCTCATCCTACTTATCCACCTCATCCTCTAGAACTGTGCCCTGGCTGGACAATTGTGTTCCAGGCCAGGGACTATGTTGGGGCAGGAACCCACCCTTCGAGCCACTTGGATGTCACTTGCCTTAAGATAAGGCGTGCTGGGTCCCGCTGCCTGCTGGTGCGGTGCTGCGAAGTCGATGGTCGCAGTGCCGCACTGCACTAAAATTAAGAATAGGGTCCCATTCAAAGAGGCAATCGTGTCGGGGTGAGTGGGCCTATGCTTTTTGATCAAATTGTATACTAATGCCTCATGTACAGCATGCAGCATAGGGGTAGGTATTCCGCTGAAGGGGGACAAATTCCGCTGAGAAGCCATGTTAATTATGCTGAGTAGCAGTTATTAGATAAAAGCATAGTATTGAGGATGTGCGATCCAGTACTTTTTTCTTATATTTTATCTGTGTGTTTGTCTGTTCTGGGTTCCAGCTGTGTGAACAGGTCCCTGCATTTTTTACCACAGGTGCTTGATTTGACTCCCTGACTTTACCAGGAAAGGGATGGACAGCCAGTTGTTGACTCGCCACTTAGGACTTGCTCTGCAAATAGGCAGGGACACTGTGTAAATGTGTTTTCATGTGTTGACAATGTTTTAGGGCTCTTCATAAACTAACAACATAAATTGTTTCTAGCACTTTTTATAAATATTACTAATTGCATATTTTCTACTACTAGGGCTAAGTTGTTACATATTCTTACTTATAGGGAGTGTGTCACCATAAAATTACCTATTGAAAGGGTCAACCTTTTATGTGAAACACAGTTAACCCTTTCAAGACCAAGCCATTTTTCACCTTCGTGACCAGGCCAAATTTTGCAAATCTGACATGTGTCACTTTGTGTTTTACTTATCCAAGCCATTCTGAGATTCTTTTCTCATGACATCTTGTACTTGATCTTACGGGTAAATTTGAGTCGATATGTTTTACCTTTATATTATAAAAAATCCCCAATTTACAGAAAATTTAGAAAAAATTGCAACTTTCTAAATTTGAATTTCTACACATTAAAGACAGATAGTGATACAGTATCTCATTAGATAGTTTTTACTTAAGAGGGTAGCGAGAAAACACTGAAGAGGATAGCGAGGAAAAGGGTAGCACGGAAGCACTGAAAAACTATAAGGAAAAAAAATAGAACATGTAAAAAATAAATAAAAGCGGCCAAACTAGAGACCAAGAGATTAATCGCCAAAGAGAGTAAAACTAACTCTAAAATGTTCTTCAATTATATAAATGTTAAAAAGTATAAATCTGAAGGTGTCGGCCCTTTAAAGAGTAATGAGGGGGGAGTTGCAGAGAGCGATGAGGAGAAAGCAAAGCTGTTAAATATTTTTTCTTCAATTTATTCACTGAGGAAAATAAACTGTAAGATAAAATGCTGAATGTAAAAATAAATCCCCCACTAAAAGTGTCCTGTCTGACCCAAGAAGAAGTACAACAGCGACTTAAAAATATTAAAATAGACAAATCGCCAGGACCGGATGGCATACACCGCCGTATCCTAAGGGAATTAAGTAATGTCATAGCCAGACCCTTATTTCTGATATTTGTGGACTCTATACTGACAGGGAATGTTTCACAGGATTGGCGCATAGCAAATGTGGTGACAATACTCAAAAAGGGTCCAAAAACAGAGCCCGGAAACTATAGGCCGGTAAGTTTAACATCTGTTGTGGGTAAACTGTTTGAAGGTTTTCTGAGAGATGCTATCTTAGAGGATCTCAATGAAAATAAGCAAATAACGCCATATCACTATGGCTTCATGAGGGATCGGTCATGTCAAACTAATTTAATCAGTTTCTATGAGGAAGTAAGTCCTAGACTTGACACCAGCGAATCAATGGATGTTGTATATCTGGACTTCTCCAAAATTGGCTGAGAGATAGAAAACAGAGGGTGGTTATTAATGGTACACACTCAGATTGTGTCACTGTCACTAGTGGGGTACCTCAGGGGTCAGTATTGGGCGCTATTCTTTTCAATATATTTATTAATTATCTTGTACAAGACTTGCATAGTAAAATGGAAATTTTTGTTGATAACACTAAACTGTGTAAAGTAATTAACACGGAAGAGGACAATATACTGCTACAGAGGGATCTGAATAGATTGGAGGCTTGGGCAGAGAAGTGGCAGATGAGGTTTGACATTAACAAATGTAAAGTTATGCACATGGGAAGGAATAATGCAAGTCACCCGTACATAGTAAATGGTAAAACACTCAGTTACACTAACATGGAAAAGGATCTAGGAATTTTAATAAACAGCAAACTAAGCTGCAAAAACCAGTGTCAGGCAGCTGCCGCCAAGGCCAATAAGATAATGGGTTTCATCAAAAGGGGCATAGACGCCCGTGATGAGAACATAGTCCTACCACTTTACAAATCGCTAGTCAGACCACACATGGAGTACTGTGTACAGTTCTGGGCTCCTGTAAACAAGGCAAACATAGCAGAGCTGGAGAGGGTTCAGAGAAGGGCAACTAAAGTAATAACTGGAATGGGTTTAAAATAGGTTCTGGTATGTGTTTTGTTATCAACAACAGAGATTTCCAAGTCCAAAAAATTTAAAGATAAAAAGGATAAAAAAGATAAGACCCATAACTTTTTTATTTTTCCATCAACATAGTTGTATGAGGGCTTATTTTTTTTCCAGATGGGTTGTAATGTTCATTGCTATCATTTTTGGGATGCATATGATCACTTTTTATTCAAATTTTTTGGGAGGTGAGGGAAAAAAACTGAAATTCCACCATTGTTTTTTAATTTTTATTTTTTACAGTGTTCATCATGCGGGATTAGTACCATGATCATTTTATAGATGAAGTCATTACGGACAATACCAAGTATGTGTAGTTTATTTAATTTTTTTCATTTTTTAAACTCTAATAAATGAGCAGATATGGTAAAAGGCAATTTTTTTTTAAATTTCCTGTTTTTTATTTTTACTTTTTTATTTTTACACTTTATTTTTATCAAGTCCCACGTGATCTGGTGGGGCTGATGGCTGCACTATACTTTGCAATGCTTTTGTATTGCAAAGTATAATACTTTGCAAGGCGTCCAGGTTCCATGGTAACCATCAGACCGCTGCCATTGCACCATTTCAGCCCGATGGTTGAGAGAGGGAACCCACTTCCCTTTATTAACCCCATGGATGCCGCTGACCGTGGCATCTAAGGGATAACAGCGGAGTGTCATCATACAGTGGAGTGATCACCTGCAAGGTACCACTCTGATTGGTCTCTTGCCGGCATTATCGGACTCTACACTGTCCTTGACAATGGCAGTACAAGGGCAGAAGCTTTAATCCAAGTGCTTTACGGTGCTTGGATTAAACAGCTGCCATAACATTTATATATGTGCTATTTGCACAGCGTATGTGCAGATAGCAAGAATATAGCCATATGGCAGTCGTGAAGGGGTTAAGAATTTTTGTGATGCTATTTTTCAGTATATATATTTAAAAAACTCTAAAACTGTGCAGTTTTCACTGGTCACTATTATTTATTTAACTCTTATAGCACTGAAATATTCCACACTGGTTTACAGACATTAGCATCACTCTGTCCCCAATGGGGCTCACGATCTAAATTCCCTATCAGTATGTCTTTAGAGTGTGGGAGGAAGCCGGAGTACTCAGAGGAAACAGCGTATGTGCAGATAGCACATACATAACCGTATGGCAGTCGTTAAGGGTTTAAGAAATTTTTAGATGCTTTTTTTCACTATATATACAGTATTTTTAAAAAAAACTCTAAAATTGTGCAGTTTTCACTGACCACTATTATTTATTTAACTCATCTTGTGCTGACATTCCACACTGGTTTACAGACATTAGCATCATTTACTGTCCCCAGTGGAGCTCACAATCTAAATTCACTATCAGTATGTCTTTGATGTGTGGAGGAAGCCAGCGTACTCGGAGGAAACCCATGCAAACACGTGGAGAACATACAAACTCCATGCTGATGTCCTTGGCTGGATTCACTAAGCCTAATACGCTAAAAATACCTGTTCTGTAGTGATCACTTTTCAGCAATCATTTCACTTTTATTACAGGCAGGATTACAATATAAGATAACACCTCTGTATAATGTAGATATTAGATAACACAGGAACCACCATTCACAATAGGTGATGGAAACAACTTATCTACCCCCTCCCTGTATAGTGACCTCTGCACAGTTCACAGAGCATGTCTAGAAAACTATCCCATAGAAGTCAATGAGGTCTCCTCCACTCGATTGTGCTTATGTGGCTGCCTCCAAAATTATTTACAGAAAATAGAACAAAAAACTGCAAAACAGAGAATAAAAACAGATTAGAAAAAAGAGAATATGTTTCACTAACCGGCTTAAATTAGTAAAAAAAATTTGTGACACATTTAGGCTTCGTTCACATCACCATTCAGCCTTTCCGTTCTCCTGCTCCGTTTAGGAGCAGGAGAACGGAAAGGACAGATTCTGCACATAACGGTGATGTGAATGAAGCCAAGGACCCCATAGACTATAACGGGGTCCATTAGGTTTCCGCTCAGAAGATGATTTTGGAGCGCAGACAAAAGTTGTGCATGCAGGACTTTTGTCTCAGCAACAAAAATCTTCTTCTGAGCGGACACCTAATGGACCCCATTATAGTCTACATGGTCCTTAGGCTTCGTTCACATCACCATTATGTGCCGTATCCGTACTTTCCGTTCTTCTGCTCCTAAACGGAGCAGGAGAACTGAAAGGCTGAACGGTAATGTGAACGAAGCCTTACTTCAATGTTGGCAACAAAACAGAAAGCCAATGTGAAAACTAAGAAGTTAACCTGATTCATTTAAAACGAAAAGAAATATTTTAGCCACCAGTATACAATGCAGTCTGAAGCTAGTATTCAGCAGCTACTGGAAATTTGCACAATAACCATTATTATTTTAACAAATATGTACAGCATGGTTAATGTTCCTGAGAGAATGAGGAACAGCAAATGAAAAACATGAGTTGCTCCATGTTTCTTCCTTTAACAACAGGAAACTACAGTTGTTTTTTGATATGTGGAATGTTATAGATAAGGTTTTCATATCCATTAAGGTATTACATTTTAATTCTGTAGTCTACTCATAGTGCTGAGAACTAAGCATTCATATCTTATTAAATTGGTGGAAGTAGATTTAGCCCCTAGTTAATGAAAGGGGGTTTCCAGTTTTCACAAAGAATTTATATAACCATTGAATTCCATTTTAGGAAATGTAAGCAGTAGAGTTCTTCCAGGAAGCATGGTCTTTTTAGACAATCTACTCTCTACAACAGTATGCATTAAATAGGTTCTCTGGCTTCATAATGATTTTTTTATCTGCCCAGAGTACCACACACACTGCATATTGTCTCTATACATCCATGTCAGCATTTTTCTTCTACTTTTCTCAGCATCACTGCATCCATTAGCTTACTGCTGGGTTTCTAGCCAAGCCCAACATGACTTTTTCTGTAATGTAGCCAAAGAGTACAAAAACTTCTTCATTCACGAGAACATTTGCTGGGGAAATAAGGGGGGTTGCGGGGGACACTGAAAAAGCTGGCAAGGGACTAATCAGAGTGGTCCCTTGCCGGCGATTGCCCTTATTGATTAGTCTATCCAGCGGAGCGTGGTAGTGTAAAAATGCACATTTCAGGTTCTGATCTCCACTCTGAAGATCAGAGCCTGAAATCAGGCTTGGCCCCCTTTGTGCCTCAGATGCCTTCTGTGCCCCTAATGCTCTCTGTGCCCCAATTGTGCTCCAGATGCCCCCTGCTGCCCTCCCTCTGTGCAGCCCCCCCACTATGTGATGCCAGTGGCTAAGGAATGGAGCCGCTGCCATGAGCAACGGGTGTCCGCTGTAACATACAGCTGACACTCTGCTACAATGACTCAGTTCAGTGCTGTCCCTGATCCCGGCCATTTAACCACTTAGATGGCATGGTCAGTAGCCACCCGCGCCATCCATAGGTTTACCAGAGAGAGAGAGGGCACCTTCTCTCCCCCATCAGGTAGCCATGGCAGCCATATCAGTGTAACACTGACAGTGCAGTGCATTGCAATAGATGACTATTGTAATGCACTGTACAGCCATCAGACCCACTGGATCTTTAAGATCCAAGTGAAACTTTATAAAAAAAAGTGTAAAAAAAAAAGTAAAAAAAAAAAGATATATATATTAGATATAAATGTAAATAAAAATAGCTTTTTCCTATATCCGTTAGTTTATAATTGACTAAAAATGAAAAGTTATTAACCGGATAAAGTGCCACAGGTCAGATTTTAAAAATGGGGTTTCAGCAGTTGGTCCAAACTGGCTTTTGCTGACGGTGTGCAGAGTGCTCATTGATCACTTTTAGAGATGCGCGAATTTCATATTTTGAAATTCGTACAAGCTTCATTTGGTGGAAAAAGCAGAATTGCTTTATGAATTCCGTTACCACGGACCATAACTCAATTCTATGACTAAATGCATAACAGAATGCCTTTAGAGGCATTCCGTTATTCATTCCATCATAATAGAAGTCTATGGGCTGCAAAACGGATCCGTCCGGTTTCCATTATACAGAGGGATCCTCTCATGCATAACGGAAATGGGACGCAATTCTGCTTTTACCACCAAATGAAGCGTGAACGAATTTCATAACATGAAATTCGTTAATCTCTAATCACTTTATATGAGTCCATCAAATGTTGACAGCTCTGGATCATACAGATCTTTTCTTAATGTACTTCCTACCTGGCTGGCATCCCAGCCTGGGGCACAAGCTGAGAATCATTACTCAATATTATGATATTACTAGGGATGAGCGAACCTGTGGAAGTTCGGGTTCGCCGGGTTTGGCCGAACTTCATTGAAATGAATGGGGACCTGAACGTTACGTTATTATTTTCCATAATAACATGGTTATATCGGAAAAAAATAGCATTCTTAAGACAGAATGCAAAAGAATATGACTATTTAGGGGTTAAAAAAACAACAACTCACCTCATGCACATAATCACTTAAGCAGTCGCGCACATCGCAGGTTTGTTTGGCAGGTCCTGTTGAATGAAGATAGAAGAGACTGATCAAGTGTATGAGTTTTTTTTTAATCCATATTCTTATGCATTCTGTCTTAAGAATGCTATTATTTTCCGATATCACCATGTTATAACAGAAAATAATAATCACCCAAATACCAAACCCGAACTTCAGTGAAAAAGTCCAGGTTCGGGTCCGGGTATCCAAACTCGCAAAGTTCGGTACGAACCCGAACTTTGCAGTTTGGGTTCGCTCATCCCTAAATATTACCAATATACTGAAAATTTCAAATCAGTTACCCTAATTACCAGAACCTGAGAGTATCTTCCATTTTATTCAGTTTTTGAATTTGTATTAAACAGTATAGTTGTGTTGTGATGTTTTTTTTTTTGTCAATTATTTACATATATTACATTTAATCATCACTGTATGTTACTTGCCTGTGTGCACAGAACGTCACCGCTGCAGCCAGGAAGAAGTTGTCAGTTGTGCAGAACCAGTGCGGCGGAGAAGAAAAATTTTAAGTATCTCTCTTGTTATTTTAGGCTATTTACAGCTGCTGCCTGGGATTTTATTCAACTTTAACAACTCCTTTATTTTTTTCGAAACATTAGTTCATATTGAAATACCATAAAGTATACATAAGGCAACATGTAATTTAAAGGTATCATGGCATTCTTTTCAATTATACAGATGACATCAAAATGCAAAGAAAATGAAAAGACATACAAAACTGTCTAATAACCTGAGGGAATCGAGATGTCAGTTCTTACATAAATTGTAGTCTTTGCTAACTAATAGCTAATATGGCAAGTGATCCAAACTTCCCATCTAGATTGATATTGACATGACGTGTTGAAAGCTGAGGCGGACATCCTTTCATACCAGCATTGTTCATTAATTGACTGTAGAATGTTTGAGATGTGTATGGGAGTTCTTGTTTTCCAATTAGCTGCAATTTTTTGTTGATGAGTTATGCATGCACGAGAAACTATGAAATATTTAACTGGCATATATCGGATAATATAGAAAAAATCTGGTGCCAAACTTTCTTTATTAATCCACATTCCCACCACACATGCATATATGAACCAATTCCACTGTCACATCTCTATCACACATCTGATGTGTTGGGGAAAATACGTGACAGGCGGCACGGTGTGTGTGTGAGGTACCATCTATAGAATACTTTTCAATGAGTTTTCACTTAGAAAATTTGCAAACAAAAGTAAGAGCAGAGTGCCATTGATTATCAGTAAAGCTTTGATTTAAATCATGGTTCTAGTGGTCTTTAATTTTCTTAAATTTGTCCCCTTCCTCCATTAGCAAATTTCTGTAGCAAAAGGATATCCTGTGGGAATTGGAGTTAGAATTGGAGACCCATCACCTTAATAAAGAAAAATTAGAGGATTGAGCAATGAGAATCAACCTATAGCTAAGCATATGTCTAAGTTGCATGTACTGGAAGTACTCTGATGATGGCAGTTATTTTTGTCAGCTAAAATGTGGAATTGATGTAAAGTAGGAACACCCAGATCTTTTAAGACGTGGAGGCCTTTCTCAGACCAGGGTGATGCTGAGAAGTTAGGAACAAACAACTTAAAAATAGATATAGGGATATCCATTAATTCTATGCTGTCAAAACATCTATTGAAGAATGGGTTAGTCCACAGCCGTATCACAATTGAGATCGGGGATGTTAAGTATGGAAAATTGTTGTGGAACCCAAAATATAAAAGGGAACATAAGAAAGTGTGAATGTTGTGTCCCCTTAATAGGCCAAGCTCAATCTGAACCCATTTTTTAGAGATATCTCCAATTCACAATTGTTTCAGTTGGGCCAGTATCACGGATTTATAGTATAAAGACAGAGATGGGCAGTTCACCCTATCCTGATGAATATGGGAAAACAGGATGTCCGCCTTGCCCCTCGGTCTCTTCCCACCCCACACAAACCGCATAAGCAAGTTTTGCAAGGTTCGGATATAGGAGATTGAGATAAATATTCGTACATTTCTAAAAATATATAGGATCGATCTTTGGTAGAAGTATCAGCTTGGCCACTGCATTCCTCCTCAACTATGAGATGCCAAACAACCTCACGGAGGATATTTTAACCTCCTCTAATAATGTGAGATAGTTAGTTTGGAACAGTGTGGATGGTGGCTAACAGAGCACTATTCCGAAATATGGCAAGTCTGTTTTGACCCATTGAAATTAAAATAGTGTTTTCAAATTTTGGAGTACTTTATGGTCCATATTCATCGGTAATATTTGTGATTTGTTCACATTAATTTTGTAATAGGAGGCTTCGCTAAAGCGATTAATAATACAACTGGCTGCAATCAAGGATTGGGAGGGATTGGGTAAGACCAAAATAGTGTCATCTGCAAATAGACCAATTTTATTATTAGCATCTCGGGATTTAATCTCAGTGATCTTGGGTGAGCTTCAAATGCTTTCCCCTAGGGGTTCCATGATCAAAGTGAAAATGAGAGGGCACATGGGACACCCTTGTCAGGTTCCATTCGTAATGTCAAACCTAGAGGATAGAAAGCCCGAAGTATATACTATCGCATTGGGGAAAGAATAAAGAGCTAGGATGGCTACAAAGAAGCTTCCTTGAAATCCAAATTTTAATAAAGTAGCTCTCAGAAAGCCGCAATGAAAGCTCTTGAACGCCTTCTCCACATCCAAAGATAGGAGTAACAGCATTTGTGTGGAGGGAAACAAAAAATGGGGAGAGGCTCTCATAGGGTGGAGAGTATTGAAATTTGCGTTTTTAGCACAGTAGATGAAGAATGCTCACCTTTTTGGCGTTGTGCGAGTGTGGGCACAACATCCGTAAAGGCAGGCACTCAAGTGAGGATAGGTTTTGGGGTTGGTGCTGCCGGTACCCGTTCAATTCTTTTGAATGAGGTTGCCAAACCTCCAAAGGAATGTTTGGGACGTGATAAATGGTTTGTGTGCGAGCACACGGTGTGGGTACTTTTTGGCGCACAAAGACGACCTCAATTCAAAGACTTTGGTATAAGATGCTATTTATTTGGTAGACAACGCGTTTCGGAGTTTATAACTCCTTTTTCAAGTCTAAAAGATATAACAAAAAAAAAGAGGGGGGGGGGAGACGAAGCCAAAATGGATCCCTACATGATTGGGGGGGAATTTATATCCACACACAGAAAAGGTTATAATAAAATTAAACATATAATTAAGAGTAGAAAGGACTGAATCAATCAATAAAATTGTCAATGATTATTATTACATATTTCACGTCAAATATTGTACATCAAATGTGTTTAGTGGGCCTAATGATGGCCCAAAAATGAATTCTTAGTGTAAGATGTATTACCATAAGTCTTGATGGTATAAAATAGGCAATCAACAGTATCATAAAATATATTACATAAAAAGGTCTAATTAATGGACCATAATATGTATTAAAATAATTATGTATTAAAATAATTGCATGTAAAATTTGTGGTGTCATATCAGGGTATGGTGAGGGTTGGCTGACCTTAGCGGGGCTATAATAGGTCTGTACCTTGTACTAGAAATAAGAGGAATAGTTTACCTTGGCGACGCCAACAGCAAGAGTGGCCAGGTGGCTGAAGAAGGGAAAGTATATGGTTAAAAGGGGCTGGTGGTGGCTAGTGGCTCGGGGGAGGGATGTGTATGGTTAACTGATGGTATTGGGGTATACTGTGGAGGCTGTGGGATGGTTTGGTCTGAGTGCCTAAAGGGAGATGGAATAATGGCTAATAGCAGAGAGGGGTGATGAACAATCGGAGCTATGGGGTCCAGTGGCAGTAGTGGGACGGCTTACCTGGTTGCTCCCTCTGGTGCTCGCTGCTGTGTCTGACCACGTGTGTGACCGCGCGCTTTCTATAGCGGTGGAGGAGGAGGCTAGGTGGATGACGTCAGAGAGATCTTCCCTCTGCATCGCTGTCAAGCTGGTGCGCTCAATCGCTGGGAGAGTGCAACAGCTGGAGATGACAGGCTGACAAATTGCTAGCGGGCTGGGTGTCTGCAGCACTGGAAGATGGTGTGCTGACCGTGACAGGCTGGAGCGGCACAACCAGACCTGACTGTGTGGGGGAATAAGTCTGGGCTGTGTGGCAATTGAATTATGATAAGGTGGGATGGATACAGGGAATTGGGGCAATGGAGGATGTGTGATTGAAGGTGACCAGAGTGATTGATTATGTCACCAAGGTGATATGGTGACCAATATGTGAATAGGATGGCTGAGGGAAGGGAATGGGGGGATTTGGGGAAAGGGAGCAGAGAGGGATGTGGCTGGATGTGGGGAGAGGTGGATTGATGGAATGGGGTGGGGGTGGGGGGTTGAAGGTGGTGTGGATAGGGATAGGGAGACCTAATGACTGGGGCTGAAGGGGTAGGGAAGATTGGCTATATACCTGGGAGGGTAAGGGGAGGGGGGGACAAGGGATGAATAAGAGTAGAAATAACAGAGAGGTGTAGTACAATTAGGGGTTCAGAAGCAGTTGGTTTCCAGGGATTCATTTAAACCAAAACAGGGATTGACGCGATACGACAGTTCCTACAACAGGATGTGAACCTCTCGGCCCTACAGGCACAATTTATTTTGGATGGCATTGACTTTATTCTCAACCACAATGTCTTCACTTTTAATAACAAAATCTACAAGCAAACAAGGGGAACCGCAATGAGGACGCGATTCACACCAAGCTTCGCGAATCTGTATATGGGGATTTTTGAAGATCAATTCATTTACAATGAACACCCCTGGAAAAACAAATTAGTATTCTATAAACGCTATATCGATGACCTATTACTAATCTAGGATGGCAGCCTAGATGAGGCCAACGATTTCACTACTCACCTGAATAACAATGAATTTAACCTCGCTTTCACAGCCAATTACTCAAAGACATCCATTGAATACCTGGATCTAGTCCTGTCCACCACGAATGACACCATTGAAACTAAGACCTTTTTCAAAAAGGTAGATGGCAATAGCTATCTGGACAACCGGAGCGCGCACCACAAGAAGTGGAAAAACAACATTCCCTTTAGTCAGTTTAAGCGTATTCGCCGGAACTGTACAAAAGACGAAGATTTTAGGTTACAAAGTTAGGTAATTGAAAAAAGATTCTATAAAAAGGGGTACCCATGTGGCGTCGTCAAGGCAGCACTACGGCGGGCACAGGAATATACCCAGGCAGGCTGTCTACCACCAGAAACTAACAACCATTGACTGAACAAACCAATTCAGATGTCACCAAGAAGTATAAGACCTCCTTCATAACCACTTTTAATACCAACCACACAACTCTGAGAGAAACATTGGCGGATACTACAAGCGGATCCTTTTCTAATAAAACATATACAACCAGAGCCACACATAACCTTCAGAAGAGCACAAACAATCAAGAATCTCATTGCCCCCCCAGCCGTTTGCGCCCCCAAAAGAAACAACCCTCTCCCATTTTGAGCCTTTTCCCTAAAGTACTCGGCAGTTATAAATGCGGACACCGCCAATGTAAGTGCTGCCTTAACATTTCAAGTTCTCCAGCAACGTAACAGGAGAACATTTTGAAATAAAACATTTTTTAAACTGCTCATCAACTTTTGTCATTTACCTTACCTACTAGAGTGCCCTTGTGGACTGCAATATATTGGCCGTACCACCCTCACCCTAAGAGAGAGGATGAACAAACATCGCTGGAACATCACAAATGGCTTTCTCAAGCATGGGGTCTCTCAACATTTCATCCAGGCACATAACAAAAACCCGGGCGAACTTTCCCTGCTACCGATTGAAGAATTCCCAGCCACCCAGGGAAACCGCTATCAGAAATTGAGGAGAAAAGAAATGTACTGGATATTTAAACTCCAAACTATAGAACCATATGGTTTAAATGAATCCCTGGAAACCAACTGCTTCTTAACCACTAATTGTACTACACCTCTCTATTATTTCTCCCTTGTCCCCCCTCCCCTTACCCTCCCAGGTATATAGCCCCCCTTCCCTACCCCCTCAGCCCCAGTCATTAGGTCTCCCTATCCCTATCCACACCACCTTCAACCCCCCCCCCCCCACCCTATTCCATCAATTCACCTCTCCCCACATCCAGCCACATCCCTCTCTGCTCCCTTTCCCCAAATCCCCCCATCCCCTTCCCTCAGTCATCCTATTCCCATATTGGTCACCATGTCACCTTGGTGACATAATCAATCACTCTGGTCACCTTCAATCACACATCCTCCATTGCCCCAATTCCCTGTATCCATCCCACCTCATCATAATTCCATTGCCACACAGCCCAGACTTTTTCCCCCCACACAGTCAGGTCTGGTTGCGCCGCTTCAGCCTGTCATGGTCAGCACACCATCTTCCAGTGCTGCAGACACCCAGCCCGCTAGCAATTTGTCAGCCTGTCATCTCCAGCTGTTGCGCTCTCCCAGTGATCGAACGCACCAGCTTGACAGCGATGCAGAGGGAAGATCCCTCTGACGTCATCCACCCAGCCTCCTCCTCCACCGCTATAGAAAGCGCGCGGTCACACACGTGGTGAGCCGCGCCAGACAAAGCAGCGAGCACCAGAGGGAGCAACCAGGTAAGCCGTCCCACTACTGCCACTGGACCCCATAGCTCCGATTGTTCATCACCCCTCTCTGCTATTAGCCATTATTCCATCTCCCTTTAGGCACTCAGACCAAACCATCCCACAGCCTCCACAGTATACCCCAATACCATCAGTTAACCATACACATCCCTCCCCCGAGCCACTAGCCACCACCAGCCCCTTTTAACCATATACTTTCCCTTCTTCAGCCACCTGGCCACTCTTGCTGTTGGCGTCGCCAAGGTAAACTATTCCTCTTATTTCTAGTACAAGGTACAGACCAATTATAGCCCCGCTAAGGTCAGCCAACCCTCACCATACCCTGATATGACACCACGAATTTTACATGCAACTATTTTAATACATAATTATTTTAATACATATTATGGTCCATTAATTAGACCTTTTTATGTTACATATTTTATGATACTGTTGATTGCCTATTTTATACCATCAAGACTTATGGTAATACATCTTGCACTAAGAATTCATTTTTGGGCCATCATTAGGCCCACTAAACACATTTGATGTACAATATTTGACGTAAAATATGTAATAATAATCATTGACAATTTTATTGATTGATTCAGTCCTTTCTACTCTTAATTATATGTTTAATTTTATTATAACCTTTTCTGTGTGTGGATATAAATTCCCCCCCAATCATGTAGGGATCCATTTTGGCTTCGGCCCCCCCCCCCTTTTTTTGTTATATCTTTTAGACTTGAAAAAGGAGTTATAAACTCCAAAACGCGTTGTCTACCAAATAAATAGCATCTTATACCAAAGTCTTTGAATTGAGGTCGTCTTTGTGCGCCAATAGGTACCCAAACCATTTATCACGTCCCAAAGATAGGAGTAAAGAAGACGTTCCATGTCTCTATATTATATCCAGGAGGTCTATAAATCTTCTGGTTCTGTCAGATGATTGTCCATTTTTCACAAATTCAACCTGGTCATTATTTATTAAAGTAGGCAAAATATCTACCAATCTATTGGACAATAATTTAGAAAAGATCTTGAGATCACAATTGAGTAATGATAAGGGGCGGAAATTTGCTGGAGTGTCAGGAGGTTTTCCTGCTTTGGGAAGTGGGACTATTTGGGCTGAGAACATTTCCTTGGGAATGGGATTGTCTCCAAAGAATTGATGGAAACATCCCTTCAGGTATTGAGAGAGGATCGGGGAAAATGTCTTGTTGTACTCATTGGTTAACCCATCTGGCCCTGATGATTTGTTTAGTTTGAGTAGTATGAGACGAATTAATTAGCTATTTCTTGTGGATTCATAATTTTCTTACCTGCTCTGCCATATAAAAAGGGGATCCTAGATTTGGCAGATTTAGCCTTAATACTGTTTGCTAAAGATTTATTCGCCCTGTTTCTGCAATAGTAATACATGGATTTGAATTTACAGAGGTAGAATTCAAATCAGGATTGCATTATCGCATGTAGCTCATATCTTATATTTTTCAATTGGGTTGCGAAGGTAATTTTGGGAGATTATTGGTAGTCAGCTCTACTTGTCTAATCTGGCCTATGAGTAGTTCAATCTTTTGATTTCTCTTTTCCAAAGCAGAGTATTTTAGAAAGATACCCCTCAGGACCGCTTTGTGAGCGCACCAGATCATGGACAGCGAGACCTCAGATGAGTTATTAAGAGTAAAATATTTTTACAGAGAGGTGCGGAATAGAGGTAAGTATTCTGGGTTATTCAAAACAGAATTATTCTATCTCCACGGGGCTCGCGAGGGAGAGTATTGTAGGTTAATGAGTATAGAGGTAGGGGCATGGTCGGACCAAGTTATGGTACTGATATCTGATGAAATTATATTTTGTAGTAGTCTTTTATCCACTAATACCATATCTATGTGGGAGTATGAGTAATGGGGGCTTGAGAAAAAAGTAAAGTCTTTTTCAGATGCATGAAATGTGCGCCATGGGTCAAAAATCTCCTCTTTGTGCAGTAACACTCTTAATGAGAAGTCTCTATCCTTACTGCCCACGGGTGTCTTGTCAATCGTAGGGTCAATAACTTTATCATAGTCGCCGCAGATTATTAATAACCCCTGTGTTATTGGTGTCAGGTTTTTGAAGAAGTGGTGAAGGAAGTGAAGCTATGATTTATTAGGTGCATAGATATATGGATGCTATAGTGTGAAGTGATTATTGATTAGTCAGAAGATGATAATGTATCGGCCTTGGCTGTCTGTATTAGATATAAGTTTAAAAGAGACCATATCTTTAATGGCTAGCATCACCCCTGCTTTTTTCTTTTCAGGGTGGGAGTGAAAAATATGAGGAAAGAGCCTATTTTGAATCCTGAAACTATCTTTAGGCAATAAATGACATTCCTAGGCACCTTTAACCGCTTCAGCCCCCCTAGCTTAAACACCCTTAATGACCAGGCCACTTTTTACAATTCCGCACTACACTACTTTCACCGTTTATTGCTCCTTCATGCAACTTACCACCCAAATGAATTTTACCTCCTTTTCTTCTCACTAATAGAGCTTTCATTTGGTGGTATTTCATTGCTGCTGACATTTTTACTTTTTTTGCTATTAATCAAAAATTACCGAAATTTTTGCAAAAAAATGACATTTTTCACTTTCTGTTGTAAAATTTTTCAAAAAAAACTACATTTCTATATAAATTTTTCTCTAAATTTATTGTTCTACATGTCTTTGATAAAAAAAATCCAATAAGTGTATATTTATTGGTTTGGGTAAAAGTTATAGCGTTTACAAACTATGGTGCAAAAAAGTGAATTTCGGCATTTTGAAGCAGCTCTGACTTTCTGAGCGCCTGTCATGTTTCTTCAGGTGCTAGAATGCCAGGATAGTATAAATATCCCCCAAATTACACCATTTTAGAAAGAAGACACCCCAAAGTATTCGCGGAGGGGCTTGGTGAGTTCATGTATCATTTCATTTTTTTTCACAAGTTAGCGGAAATTGACACTTTCTGAGAAAAAAAAAAAAAAAAAAAGTTTCAATTTCTGATAACTTCTGGCAAAAAAAAAAAATCTCAGACGGACTCACTATGCCCCTCAGTGAATACCTTGGGGTGTCTACTTTCCGAAATGGAGTCATTTGTGGGGTGTGTTTACTGTTCTGGCATTTTGGGCGGGGCTAAATTGTGAGCCGCCATGTAAAACCTAAAGGTACTCGTTGGAATTTGGGCCCCTTTGCGCACCCAGGCTGCAAAAAAGCGGCACTTATGTGGTATCGCCGTACTCAGGAGAAGTAGGGCAATGTGTTTTGGGGTGTATTTTTACATATACCCATGTTGGGTGAGAGAAATATCTCTGTAAATTGTCAACTTTGTATAAAAAAATTTAAAAGTTGTCGTTTACAGAGATATTTTTCACACAAAGTATGGGTATATATAAAATACACCCCAAACACATTGCCCTACTCTCCTGAGTACGGCGATCCACATGTGTGCCACTTTTTGCAGCCTGGATGCAAAGGGGCCCTAAAACCAAAGAGTACCTTTAGGATTTCACAGGGCATTTTTACGCATTTGGATTCCAGACTTCTTCTCACCCTTTAGGGGCCCCTAAAATGCCAGGACAGTATAAATACCCCACATGTGACCCCATTTTGGAAAGAAGACACCCCAAGGTATTCTGTGAGGGGTATGGTGAGTTCATGCAAAATTTTATTTTTGTCACAAGTTAGTGGAATATGAGACTTTGTAAAAAACAAAATTAAAAAAAAAAAAAAACAATTTCCGCTGACTTGTGCCAAAAAATAAAAATTCTGTGGACTCACCATGCCCCTCACGGAATACCTTGGGGTGTCTTCTTTCCAAAATGGGGTCACATGTGGGGTATTTATACTCACCTGGCATTTTAGGGGCCCCTAAAGTGTGAGAATCCAAATGCATAAAAATGGCCTGTGAAATCCTAAAGGTACTCATTGGTTTTAGGGCCCCTTGTGCATCTTGGCTGCAAAAAGTGTCACTCATGTGGTATCGCCGTACTCAGGAGAAGTGGGGCAATGTGGTTTGGGGTGTATTTTTATATATACCCATGCTTGGTGAGAGAAATATCTCTGTAAATGACAACTTTTTACATTTTTTATTCAAAGTTGTCAATATACAGAGATATTTCTCTCACCCAGCATGGGTATATGTAAAAATACACCCCAAAACACATTGCCCTACTTCTCCTGAGTACGGCGATACACATGAGTGACACTTTTTGCAGGCAAGATGCGCAAAGGGGCCCAAATTCCAATGAGTACCTTTTAGGAGGGCATTTTTACGCATTTTTCTTCTCACGCTTTAGGGCCCCTAAAATGCCAGGGCAGTAGAAATACCCCACGTGTGACCCCATTTTTGAAAGAAGACACCCCAAGGTATTCCATGAGGGGCATGGCGAGTTCATAGAATATTTTTTTTGGCACAAGTTAGTGGAAATTGATTTTTATTGTTTTTCTCACAAAGTCTCCCTTTCCGCTAACTTTTGACAAAAGTTTAATTTTCATGAACTCATTATGCCCCTCAGCGAATACCTTGGGGTGTCTTCTTTCCAAAATGGGGTCACATGTGGGGTATTTATACTGCCCTGGCATTTTAGGGGCCCTAAAGCGTGAGAAGAAAATGCGTAAAAATGCCCTCCTAAAAGGTACTCATTGGAATTTGGGCCTTTGCGCATCTTGCCTGCAAAAAGTGTCACTCATGTGGTATCGCCGTACTCAGGAGAAGTAGGGCGATGTGTTTTGGGGTGTATTTTACATATACCCATGCTGGGTGAGAGAAATATCTCTGTATATTGACAACTTTGAATAAAAAAATGTAAAAGTTGTCGTTTACAGCGATATTTCTCACACCAGTATGAGTATATGTAAAATACACCCCAAACCACATTGCCCTACTTCTCCTGAGTACGACGATACCACATGAGTGACACTTTTGCAGCCAAGATGCGCAAAGGGCCCTAAAACCAATGAGTACCTTTAGGATTTCACAGGGCATTTTTACGCATTTGGATTCTCACGCTTTAGGACCCCTAAAATGCCAGGGCAGTATAAATACCCACAAGTGACCCCATTGTGGAAAGAAGACACCCCAAGGTATTCTGTGAGGGGCATGGCGAGTTCACAGAAAAAAAATTTGGCACAAGTTAGCGGAAATTGTTTTTTTTTTTTTTTTACAGTCTCATATTCCACTAACTTGTGACAAAAATAAAATTTTCCATGAACTCGCCATGCCCCTCACAGAATACCTTGGGGTGTCTTCTTTCTAAAATGGGGTCACATGTGGGGTTTTTGTACTGCCCTGGCATTTGAGGGTCTCCGCAGTCATTACACGTATGGCCAGCATTAGGAGTTTCTGCGATTCTCCGTATATTGAGCATACGGGTAATGAGATTTTTTTCCGTTCAGCCTCTGCGCTGAAAAAAAAAAAAATGAACGGCACAGATTTTTCATTCGCATCGATCAATGTGGATGAAAAAATCTCTGCCAAAATCAGTGACTGCGGTGCGGTGGGCTGGGCGGTAGCTACCTAACAAGTAGCTAACTAACTGGCGGTGATAAGGGACCCTTATGCCCCATTCATACGTCCGAAATTCTGTTTGCGGAGCGGAATTGCGGACCCATTCATTTCTATGGGGACAGACTTTGTCCCGCTCGGATCCGAATTACGGATCCGCGCTTCGAGTCTGCACTTCCGTTCCGCAAAAATATAGAACATGTCCTATTCTTGTCCGCAATTGCGGACAAGAAAAGCATTTTCTATATAGTTCTGGCAATGTGCGGATCTGCAAAATGCGGAAAGCACATTGCCGGTGTCCGTGTTTTGAGGATCCGCGGATCGGATCCGCGGATCCGTGAATCCACGGATCCGTGAATCCACGGATCCGCCAAAACACATATGGACGTCCGAATGGAGCCTTACAAGGGGTGTGATCAATGACAGGGGGTGATCAGGGGTCTAGATGGAGTGATCAAGGGGTTAATAGGTGAGGGGGTGGGGTGGGGGGTTAGTGTAGTGTTTGGTGCAACTTTTACTGTGTTACCTGGTCCTCTGGTGGTCGATCCCAGAAAATGGGACCACCAGAGGACCAGGTAGCAGCTATATCAGACGCTGTTCATAAAACAGCGTCTGATATAGCTGTTTGATGCGATTTATATCGCATCTACAGCCTGCCAGCGATTGATCATCGCTGGCAGGCTGTAGTCCAACTCTCGAGCCGCGCTTCACTGTGAACGCGCGCGCACGCGCGCGCGTTCACAGGAACTCTCGCGTCTCGCGAGATGACGCCCCGGCGCGTCCAAACAGAAGATCCCGGCCGCCCGCAGGACGCAATCCTGCGTACGGCGGTCGGGAACTGGTTAATGTCACAATGTAAGTTAGATTCTTCTTTCCAGAAGCATGCTTTTTTGAAAGGGCTGTTAAACCCTTTGACATTTATGGATGAGATCTTTAATGCCATATCAGGTACCTAAAAACACGCCCATAAACCCCTGTAATGCCGTATAAAATGTACAATGCTACATAGAACAATAGAGTGCATAGATGCGTCAGTAAATCAGAAACGGGTAATGATATGTCACCCCAAAAAAAAACTGAATAAACAACAAGGAAAGTAAAACTTTAACGAAACCATACAGTCTCTAGTAGATCGCTAAACCCAGTCACAATTGCCGTGTGTAGGGTTGGAGATAGAGGGGGAGATGCGGTTCGCGATGTAAAAACGTCCAACAGCTACCCCCAAGACATGACTTATTGGATGTCCCAGCAGGCAACCTGCTCGTATATGTGGGAGTCTCCAAAGTAGATGGGTAAGTCAAGGACTATAACATTTGTGTGTTTCGAGATATATAGATGGGTCAAGAGTGGAGGAAAGCAGACCCAATGTAGAATAGTGTAGGCAGATGAGGTACCTTACATGGTTGGCACCTATGGAGGTTATCACTTTGTGGATTTCACCACAGTCCATTCTTGGGTCAGCGTGGGTGACTTCTGTTTCCCTGGAGATCTGGCTCCCTCTTGTGGCTGGAGTAAGGACCACCTCTCCAGAAGGTTTGCAGCTTGAGATGGAGAAAGTAAAATGAAGGTAGTGCCATTTCTACTGACAATAAGTTTCATTGGGAAACTCCAGGGATAGGGGATTCCATTCTCTCTCAGCATTGTGCTGGTCCTCCTGGTTAGAGTTGGTGGAGAGATCAGCATAGAAAGAAACTTGTTTAAAATGCTCAGGAATGTATTTTTTTCTTCCTGCTTTCTTGAGTAGCTTGTTTTTAAAATAGAAGATGTGAAGGCGAGCTAGTACATCCCTCGGCATGCTGGCCGGGATAGATTTGGCTTTAGGGACTCTGTGTGCCCTATCTATATGTTAATCGCTCTGATATTTCTGAGTCTGATATTATTCCTTCTAGACCTATCCTCAAGGTCTGCTAATTTCAGCTTCATGGCAGCAACCTCATCCTGTGTCTCATTATCGGAATCCACTAGGGAGTTGTGTGCTTCCTTAAATTCCTCCATCTTTTTCTCAAGGTGTGCAGTGCGATCCCCAGTGGCCGTGATGTCTGCCCTTATAGTGTTTAAGGCTGACTGAGTATCTGAGTGTATAGAAATTTTCAGGTCTGCCATTAAGGCTAGGGCTACAGAACGACACAGAGGGCACAACTACAGTGCAATATGTGTCACGCAAAACATAGGGCACAACTACAGTGCAATATGTGTCGCGTGACATTGATATGACACCAATGTCGCGAGACAATTTTTATAATTATAGTCTATGGTGTCGCACTGTGACATGGGACATGCTGCGACTGCGATGCGACACTTGCAGAAAAATCCATTTTGGATGTCGCACCAATGACGCGCGACAATTTTTATAATGATAGTCTATGGTGTCGAACTGTGACATGTGACTTTCAGCATCTTGGATGGATTTTTTGCTACTGTAGTGTCGCAGTCGCAGCATGTCACAGAGCAACACCATAGACTATCAGTATAAAAATTGTCATGCGACATTGCTGCGACAAAATGTTGCACGACACATGCCGTTGTGTAGCCCTAGAAGGCCTGCCCAGTAAAATATCTATTTTTGCAGATGATTCTAAACTGTGTAAAGTAATTAACACTGAAGAGGACAGTTTTCAGCTACAGAGGGATCTGGATAGGTTGGAGGCTTGGGCAGAGAAATGGCAGATCAGGTTTAACACTGACAAATGTAAAGTTATGCACATGGGAAGGAATAATGCAAGTCACCCGTACATATTAAGTGGTAAAACACTCGGTAACACTGACATGGAAAAGGATCTAGGAATTTTAATAAACAGCAAATTAAGCTGCAAAAACCAGTGTCAGGCAGCTACTGGCAAGGCCAATAAGATAATGGGTTGCATCAAAAGGGGCATAGATGCCTGTGATGAGAACATAGTCCTACCACTTTGCAAATCACTAGTCAGACATCACATAGAGTACTGTGTACAGTTCTGGGCTCCTGTGAACAAGGCAGACACAGCAGAGCTGGAGAGGGTTCAGAGGAGGGCAACTAAAGTAATAACTGGAATGAGGGATCTACAGTACCCTGAAAGGTTATCAAAATTAGGGTTATTCACTAGAAAAATGACGACTGAGGGGAGATCTAATAACTATGTATAAATATATCAGGGGTCAGTACAGAGATCTGTCCCATCATCTATTTATCCCCAGGACTGTGACTGTGATGAGGGGACATCCTCTGCATCTGGAGGAAAGAAGGTTTGTACACAAACATAGAAAAGGATTCTTCACGGTAAGAGCAGTGAGACTATGGAACTCTCTGCCTGAGAAGGTTGTGATGATGAGTACAATAAAGGAATTCAAGAGGGGACTGGATGTATTTCTGGAGTGTAATAATATTACAGGCTACAGCTACTAGAGAGGGGTCGTTGATCCAGGGAGTTATTCTGACTGCCTGATTGGAGTTGGGAAGGAATTTTTTTCCCCTTAAGTGGGGAAAATTGGCTTCTGCCTCACAGGGTTTTTTTTGCCTTCCTCTTGATCAACCTGTAGGAAACAGGCCGAACTGGATGGACAAATGTCTTTTTTCGGTCTTCTATACTATGTTACTATGTTACTATGTTACTAGCCTAAATCTTGCATAGCAGACAGGGTGATCCTATCATGTTCAGAGCTTGTATTAGGGCTCATGTTAAAGTCAGACATTTGCCCCTACTGGAGAGCTTTGGGCAGTCCCCCCACTCACATGACTAGTTTTACTTGCAGGGGAAATATGTCCTACCAGCTCCTCATGGACCTGCTGCCTCGTGGTGCGCTTGTTGCTGGAGTTCATTGGTGTCTGTGATCCCTCCTGCATGTGCCAAGGGCCATCTTGGATCGGTGCTGCTGTGAAGAAAGAAGTAAGTTTTGTGGGGGAACATAGGTTTTTCTTCATCATTGTCCTCTCCAGTGTCTTTCTAGGGGTGAGTGGGTGGAGTGGGGTCTGCTGCAGTGCAGTTTGGGTGCCTCTGGGGCGCTTTATAATGCTGCACTCGGCTGTGGCTGCTGGAGCTCAGCCATGCTGCTTCTGCTTAGCTCTGCATCCGGCTCCGCCTTGACAACCCCTTTAATGTTAATACACATGTTCATGGCACATACCAATCTTGCTGTGTCTAACTTTAGTAGGCATCAGAACATTACATTGTATTAGAATACCTTAAATGTATATGTCCATTATTTTCAGTTGACAAGAACCAGATAGTGTTCTCCAGTTGGCACTGGATAACTGACATTAACCACAGTCATTTTATCCACCCTCGTCTCACTGCGCAATTAATTACTCATGTGTACTAAATATGTTAGACTTTATTAGTTTGTATCATCCCTTAGAGGCTCTAGGAGGAGTACGATACAATATCTGCTTGTGGGAGTTCATACAGTTTCGTCAATACCGAGCGGGCTAAGTACAGACATGAAATTGCCATACTTCCAGACTACTTTTTAAATCTCTATGAAAGGTTATGCAGCTGAAAGGTCTATGGAAACAAAATATTTGTCTAAGCCTGTATTTCACTCACACCTTTAAGTTATATAAGGAACTATTTAACCACAGGAAAATTAAGGTATAGAATATTTACTCAAGCGAATTAAATGGGCAAAGCAGGGATCAGCAGGTTACTAATAAGGATGTCAGAAAACCTTTGCCTCATGCTATCTGCTGTTAAATGATTTTATAAGCAATCCTTTATTGTAATTTAAGCAGACATGTTTGACATGACTATGGTAGATATAAAATCAAAGATGAATATTTATGCGTCCATGCGTCCAGGCAGGTACAAAAACAAATATAGCAGCTACCAGTTGAGGGCACTCCAATTGACTTCCTTAAAAAGGTGACAAGGACAGTGACACAAAGAATTTTAAAGCTTAAATGCTTAAAGGGATAGCCCCATCATTACATGTCATAGGCATCTTAAGAAATAAAGCATCTTTGCCAGACAATTGATTACTTTTTTTTATATAGCATGGTGCCACCTGGTGGTTAAACTGTATTGCATCCATCTACTGAGCTGTGTGCTGCTTGGTCACTCTCACCACAGCCAGGTCTCTGCATAATGATCCCATGATCACTGGCGAGCGGCTTTCTGCAGGGAAGAGAGACATTGTTATTGGCTCCTCTGCACTTTTTGCCTCCTGTCAGCCCAAACTTTCTATTCTAATGGCTAAAATATTCAAGAATTTTTGCAGTGTTTATGATTTAAAACCACAATGTACAGACTTTAACTGTCAGCCCAGACGAACGTGATGCATACTATTGGCATGCGTATGAAACACGATTTCCTCCCTTGCACATAAAGGGATAAATGGCCAGGATCAAAGTTTTCTACAATTCCAGCCATTACTGTTGAATTAAGCTCTCAATCACAGCTACACTACCACTGTTGATCACTCAGGTACTGCAGATGTGTCATGTGATCACCATGATGCATATGTATGGCATTGTGTGGGAACGACATCCCTTTGGAGGTGTACAGTACTGTGCAAATATTTTAGGCAGGTATGGAAAAATGCTGCAAAGTAAGAACGCTATAAAAAAGTGTTAATAGTCTATTTTTATCAATTGACAAAATGCTAATCAATATTTGGTTTGACCACCCTTTGCCTTCAAAACAGCATCAGTTCTTCTAGGTACAATTGCACAAAGTTTTTGAAGGATCTTGGCAGGGAGGTTATTTCAAACATCTTGGAGAACTAACTACAGATCTTCTGTGGATGTAGTCTTCCCCAATTCCTTCTGTCTCTTCGTGCAATCTCAGACTCACCTGATGATGCTGAGATCAGGATTCTGTGAGGGTTATATCATCACTGCCATTACTATGTGTTCTTCTTTATAAGTTATTTAATACATACATACATACATTTAGAGCAGACACCTCCCTGATGGTATTGCATGATGAATAAGTGTCTGCCTGTATTTCTCAACATTGAGGACACCATTACTCCTGGCTAAATCCAAACTCCATTTGCTGAAATGCAACCCCATACTTGCAAGGAACCTCACCATGCTTCACTGTTGCCTGCAGATACTCATTATTATACCGCTCTCCAGGCCTTCAGGGAACAAACTGGCTTCTGTTGCAGCCAACTATTTCAAAGTTTGCCTCTTCGAGAACACCTGCTGCTACTTTTTCCCAGTTCAGTGGGAACAAGGCCAATTAACTCAACTAAACACAATTTCTTTTCATAATTTTCCTGTTTAGAAGACAGGCTTGATCTATACATTATGCTGTTAATAGTATAAAATGTTTAATAAAACTATCGAAACAGAAAAATGTCTATGGCTAAAAATATGTTCCGTTCATCTAAATGAAACCTGCAGAAATGCATATGCTTCCAAAATAACCCAATTTAAATGAATGGAACTGATTGTCAATCGCAAAAAAATTTATGCAACAAAATCTGCCATGTATGAAAGCACCTTTACACTGTGCAAGCACAGATGTCCTCCTATTCATGAGCTCCCTGTTCCTGCTGCCAACCGCTCCCCCAACAGATGATTGACAGCTTTCTTCCTATTCTTCCCTTTAAAAAACTTTGAAAATGCAGCATGACCATAATTCAGATAAAATAGTTTTTAAAACAGCTACATCTATTCATAACATTAACAAAAGAAAGTTGAAGCAGAGTATATAAAGATTATAGAATTCCTGTTTATAAATAATGATTATTGAGCACTCACATTAGACAACCGAAACTGCTGAGGAATCATCTCATTAGCCTTGTGCCAATGTTGACTTGCCCACTTACATTTGGTATTATGCTAACCTAATCGGAAATAAAACAAATAAGAGCAGCGCTCACCTGCGTCAATTGCTTTAGACGCACGGACACAGCCTGGACTCGGCCGTACAAATGCTCAAATGAATGGGGTGAAAAAATCCAGCTTCTTAAAATGCAAAATCCTCTATTTTATGAGGTAAAATCCAATGCAAGATAAGGTATACAGTAGACTTGCATTGGATTTAACTGCATAAAAATAAAGGATTTAGCATTTTAAGAAGCTGGATTTTTTTACCCCATTCATTTGAGCATATGCTAACTGAATGTAATCACACAGGTGCATAGCTTGTAACTAGGGATGCGCAAATCAAGCTTCGGATCCAAGATCAGAGGTGGATTCGCTCCAAACTTCGTTGTAATGCTGTACGGACATCTGTCTCTGTACTGCATTAAAATGTTTGGGCTCCGGCAAAGGAAATTTATTATTGCCGAAGTCTCACTGTACTTCAGTGAATAACTTCAGGATTTGATTTTTCAACTTGGTTCCGTACCTTCAGTACTGAGGTACCAGCTGGTACCAAAGCCGATTTCAGATTCCTGTTTTAAAATGTTTTTTCATTTTAAAAATCAAATGCCAAAGTTATTCCCGAAGTCTCCCAAAAATGTGAATCAGCCATTTTTTTCCATTTAGCCATTTGTCATTTGGGATAAATATTTTTATATTTTATATTATGAATCAATATACTCATATTATGGAAATATTTGAAGATTCTTCAATATTATACTCCCATTATATGTAAAAGTTTCATTGGTGCACTATAAAGAAAACATATTTATGACTACAACTGTGTTTGTATATAGAACAAAGTCCATGTGACACATACTGTTACATTCTCTAACCAAATAAAACATCTTAATAAAGGCAAATTAGCAGAAAGGTTATAACTGTGAACTGAAAATCATCATTCTGACATTTATGACTTCCTGGACATTATGATTCATCGCCATTGTTCATCCAGATTGGGAAAAGACACCTTAATTCTTGTCATCATCATGTGTGGCAATTGCTGTCCTTTTGGCTTGAAGAAACAATTTTCCATAGCTAGTTAATTTCATTTTAAACAGATGTCAGGATTTTTTTTAATTATTGCGGTATTTTTAATGATGTCTACTTGCATCTTCAGCATCATGAGAACCTTTTTTGCTTCATTCATAGGTTAAAGTACTGTGGCAGTGGAGCTGCCAGAGTCACATATTGGTGCCACTAAGTGTATCTCACCCACAAAAAGCTGGGTAAGAGAGAAAAGTCTGTGAAAATTGGGTCTTCCCTCTGTTCATCAGACACTGAGGCTTAATTAGCAGTCAGCTGAAGAGCTCATGTAAATATGGGCTGAGCTCTTCCAAAGGGCTCCCAGTCTTTGGAAGAAGCAGGCTGTGCCATGGCCTGTGGGAGCTAGGACTTCTGACTAGATGTGGGGAACTGGATGGTAAACCCATATCAGGTTAGTGAATATCAAACTATGGTGTAGTTATTGGTCAGATGGCCTAGGAGTTGTTTTGTATCATGTGTTGGAAATATACACTGATTTCTGTGCCAAGAAAAATAAAGCTGGTAGTGGCCAGTTTGAACCAAGCTCTACTGTGTGGAGTGACTTAATTTCTTATCTTTGTGAATGATTAGTGATACTGCATGAAATCCTAAAGTGTCCAGAACAGGGCAGAGACTTCCCGTACTACTGACATTTCTTTCTCTCCCATAAGATACCCAACATCAAGCTAATGGACATTTCTGGGGAAAGCCCCTGCAGAGGTCTCGACTGTCCAGTGGTCTGGACTGTGACCATGATGAGACTAAAGTGTATCGAAAAATGTTTCTGTCTGAAGAAAATAGTGGGGCGGGGGAGGCACTCTTTTTTCTTTAGAGAATGTTGAGATGAGACTGTGGAAAATGAACATAGATAGACCCAATGAACTTCCTCATAAAATATATTTCATACTGTAATGCCTAAGGACATGGACACACAATTGTGTGCTGACAGTAGTGTAATGTGGTGTACAATGCCTAAATTGCCTTTATTCCAGGGAAAGGAACAAAACGTGATGAGTTAAAAGGTGTTTGCAGGAGATGTTGATATAATTACTGCTGAAATAGGTCCAGAATAGCCAGCTGCCAGAGGTACGTAAGGCCCCTTGCAGACGAGCGTTCCTCACGCAGCGAGTCCGCAACGGAGCTCCCGGCCCAACCTTCCTGCACTGACGGGATTCACATAGCATTATATTGATTTATGATGCTATGTAACCCTTACAGTTCAGGAATGTATTGGATAACACTGGCATAATGCTGCCAGTGTTATCCAATACATTCCAGAACTGTAAGGGTTACATAGCATCATAAATCAATATAATGCTATGTGATCCCTGGCAGTACTGGGAAGTCAGGCCGGGAGCTCCATTGCGGACTCGCTGCGTAAGGAACGCTCGTCTGCAAGGGGCCTAACTTTGGGATAGCTAAACTCAGGGATCCTTTGCTAACCCATGTATGAAAATGTATCAAAGGAAAACACACGGTACTCCTGGGGCTGGGAAAATTATTCCACAGTTTGCTGCAAAAGGAATTACCGGAAAAATATCAGATAAGGGGATGCCCCTAAAGGCCATGGTTGATAACAATGAGAGTGTTGCACTCAAAAAAATAGTTAGTTCCTTAATGTTCGCTTGCAATTGGAGTAGTACTTCCACAAGCCAAGTGTGATGAGTTATGTGATACTGATGAATGGAAAACAGGCTATAGACCTTCCAGCGTTTAAGAGGTTAAAAACCTCATGTAAAAGAGATGCTCATATAAGGTTAATTGCCTGGGGGAAGGGCCCTATTGTTCTGTTCTGCACAGTAGCCTGCAGGTTATAGCATGTACTCAGGATTTGGATGAATTAATTGTAATGCCCCGGGAATAAGTAAAAGAAAAGATGAGACAAATATGGAAAATGTAAATAATTATTATGATGCCAATGTTGAGCTAAAATTACTAGAAAATGTAGTGCAGCATGATGAATATTGTGAAGGTACATTACGTGACCTTAGTGTAGAAGATACAGAGGTTACTGTACAGATTGTGACTTTGTCACACCATGAGGAGAGTAGTACGCCTGTTGTAGTGATACAGGATGAAGTGGTCTGTTCTTGGTATGATGTCCAGGCTGCTGTAGTCCTGGAGACATCTGAGGAAAATGATGCATCTAAGAGGTCCAATGAGAAACTGTTAATTGATCCAGGAGTTATACTGTAGGCCTTGAAAAACATATTTGCAACCATTCTGTATATAAGGGCTGACATCTCCCAGGCCAATCACAGCTACCCTGTCTTAAACTGACTGTATCTAATACTCACATAATGACATGCTTATAATTTACATATATTTTCCACAGATACGGAGAGGAGCTTTTCCTAGCCTAAAATACTCCTCTCTATAAGGAGAAATAGTACCCCCTCCGAACCCCAATCAAGGCCTCTCAACTGAGATAAAGAAGGAGCTGTTGGACACGAGTCAGATTTGCACACCTCTTTTCTATTCATGTAGAATCAATTTGGACCCAAATACTTTTTTATTTTTATTTGGCTATTCAAACCCCCAAAGAAATTTCATGAAATTCACTAATCCCTACTCTCCACACTTGTTCATTGTGCAATGCAGCAGGCAATAACTGCAGATGACTGATATCCCTATATAATACTGTATGGACAGAAGTATTTTTTTTATATGAAAGTCAGAATCATTTTATTGGAGCAATATTCGCATTGTATGAGTACACAAGCTCTTATATTAAGGTAAATGATGTCCTTTCCCAGGCTGTAAAGATCAAAAATGGCACCAGACAGGGTTGCTCCCTGTCCCCAATTCTCTTTATACTCACGGTTAAACGCCTATTGCAGTATATCAGACAAACTCAGGAAATAAGAGTTGTGAAATGTGGGGCTCAGGAGTTTAAACAAGCCGCTTATGCGGACAACTTGCTTTTGATGGTCTCCAACCCTGCACAGGCCTTTCCCACTATAGTCGAGATTTTTCGGTCTTTCGGTTATATCTAAAATCTCAAAATTAAAAAAGCTACGGTGAAACGCGCGTTGGGGTCACCGGGACGGAAGCAACACTTGGTCAGTATCACATACTTTCACCTTACATGCTCATTTGTATGTAGTTTTGCTGGAGATTAACACCCGCAGATCACTGAGGGGAATCAGATGGGGGGTGATATCACCTCGGGGTCTGTTTGATGGGAGTTTGGCTTATTCATCTTTTCAGCGTTTAAGTATGTCAGTGACGAATATTGTAGGGCAGCCTGATGCGGATAGTGACACCTTCCCTTAGATAGTATGGGAAGGACCACAATAGGAGGGATTATTGTTACCCTCGTGTGAACATACCTATAGTATACGTCGAGATTTCCTTGTTTTTGATATTTCAAGTTGCACTTATGATAGTGTATTGGTTGTGCTGAACTAATGTTGTTTCTGTTCACCGTCTTGCCATCATGTACTCTTAAATGCTGCTAGTGTATTTATTGTTATGTATAATTATGTGATCTTTTTAATCATAGAAATAAAATTTGGATATTTTATGATCAGTGGTGTGGTTTTCTCAGAGTTAATTGTATAAAGTTCACAGACCAAAGTATTCCTGATCCCGACGTGTTTTGCGGTTGCTTTCTCAAGGTATCCCTTGAGAAAGAGACCGCTAAACATGTGTTGGTATCGGGGCTGGCAGATGGATGATGCCATGACCAGGTCCAGACAACAGTCTCTTTACTGAGGCTCATAAGTGTTGCAGAGGAATTCCACAGGCACTTGAAAGGTTAAGTTCAGTCTCTCCAGGGTACATACACAATATTTCAAGTGCAGAATATGGGAAAGTTGACTGCAAGACTGCTGACTTTGAGTGTTTCTCTAAATACACTATGCAAACTCACTCTCTTCCAATAATATAGGTGTGTAAAGCTCCTAAAAATGGTCTAGGCGCCGAAGAATACAACCGAATCCACATGCAAAAGTGTGGTAGGTATTAGAGGCTACAACCTGTTCCACATGCAGCAAAGTCCAAGGTTATTTTTACGGTCTTGCACCCTCACTTACCCCATTCCAAACAGTTTGTGAAAGTTCTTTACTTCATTCTTTTCAGAGATTGGCACTTGTCCTCAGCAAGAAGGGATGGAGAGCCTCTTGTAGGAAGCCTGACACTGCATAGACCCATGCAGCTCCTCAAACTTCTGCTGCTTAGGCCAGACTCCCTGTCTGATGCAATCATACTACACAGCTTCTCCTTCAGAGAGGGCAGGATGTAAAAGTTAATAAGGCAATGCATTGAGCACCATACATTGGCACATAAAGTGCTTATGGTTCCGTAGACCATTCCCTGTGCTCACACACAGCCCCCATGTATACCTCCCTGCTAGAGTACGTGCATGCGCCCTTAGTTAAATATTATACTGTGTAAATGATAGAAACTGGTCTTAGTTTTAAGATAAATTACATTTTGCTATCTGCTGACTATGCACTGCTGGATCACAAGCTGTTAATTACACAAGACAGGAATTTGGGGTTTATAGTGATAGATTTTCCCAAATTGCATTCCATCGCCTAGAAAGTGTTGGGAATGGAAATTAATAACAAATTGCTTTGTTTCCTTACCATTATAAAAGCTTCATCTTCATGAATTAATAAATAAGTGCCAGACGTAAACCATACCAGAGTGCATTGATCTCATACTATTTTTATAATATTTATTTCACAGTACTTTATAGGTTTAGTAGTTGTAAAGAAAAAAAAAAAAATAGTAGTACGTTAAGCCACTCTAAATCTTTGCACACAATGTCACTGTTTATATATTGATATAGCATCTGTAAATATTATACCAGATAATGTAATAGCTAGTATAATTTACAAGAAGAGTTGAAAACATTCATTTATAGATGGGGGTCCATTATCACATCTATTGCCTACTTTAGCAATTGCAAAACCTGCACAAAGACCCTGCAAAAATCATGTTAAAAATATTACATCTTAACATCACCAAAGAATGTTAATAATAATAAAAAACAGGTAAAATATGAGAAGACAAAACTCACAATTAAAGCAACTGTGAGGTAACTCGGTTGGTGGTTACAGTCCCATATGGGGCAGCAAACATGGTATTAACAAGAGTCTCTCAGAGAGGGCACAGTCTTAATCAATGGCAACAGACGGCCATAAACAGTATCTTTAGATGGAATGCATCATCACAAAATTCATATCTATATAACATAGGATCCACCATTTACAATAGGTGATGTCACAGCTTACCTAACCTAACATGCCTTGAAAACTCCCTCTTAGAGTCATTTCCTGTCCATCGCGCCTATGGTTCTTGTTATAAAGTTTACCATATAATTAAATTCTGTTAACATCTTAGGTAAGATGGCTGCACTCATGTGTCCCATGTACAGAAAATAAAATAAAAATACCATCAGAAAGGCATACAACTTCCCAAGATGATGACAGAGCTGAAGGTGTTTTTTCACTTTTTTATTCACAGAATTTAGTGACATAGTAACCAAGTAACATAGTTTATAAGGCCGAAAAAAGACATCTGTCCATCCAGTTCAGCCTGTTATCCTGCAAGTTGATCCAGAGGAAGCCAAGAAAAAAAACCCTGTTAGGTAGAAGCCGATTTTCCCCACTTAAAGGGAAAAAAAATTCCTTCCCGACTCCAATCAGGCAATCAGAATGATTCAATGAATCAACGACCCATCTATAATAGCTATAGTCTGGAATATTATTACACTCCAGAAATACATCCAGGACCCTCTTGAACACTTTTAGTTAACTCACCATCACCACCTCCTCAGGCAGAGAGTTCCATAGTCTCACTGCTCTAACAGTGAAGAATCCTCTTCTATGTTTGTGTAGAAACCTTCTTTCCTCCAGACGCAGAGGATGTCCCCTCGTCACAGTGCTAATCCTTGGAATGAATAGATGATGGGAGAGATCTCTGTACTGACCCCTGATACATTTATACATAGTTATTAGATCTCCCCTCAGTTGTCTTTTTTCTAAAGTGAATAACCCTAATTTTGATAATCTTTAAGGGTGCTGTAGTCCATCCATTCCAGTTATTACTTCAGTTGCCCTCCTCTGAACCCTCTCCAGCTCTGCTATGTCTGCCTTGTTCTCAGGAGCCCAGAACTGTACACAGTATTCCATTTGTGGTCTAACTAGTGATTTATAAAGTGGTAGGACTATGTTCTCATCACTGGCATCTATGCCCATTTTGATGCAACCCATTATTTTATTGGCCTGGGCAGCAGCTGCCTGACACTGGTTTCTACAGCTTAGCTTGCTGTTCACCAAAATTCCTAGGTCCTTTTCCATGTCAGTGTTACCCAGTGCTTACCATTTAGTATGTACGGGTGACTTGCATTATTCCTTCCCATGTGCATAACCTTACATTTATCAGTGTTAAACCTCATCTGCCACTTCTCTTCCCAAGCCTCCAATCTATCCAGATTCATCTGTAGCAGTATACTGTCCTCTTGCCTGTCAATTACTTTACACAGTTTAGTGTCATCTGCAAAAATTTATATTTTACTATGCAAGCCTTCTACAAGATCATTAATAAATATATTGAAGAGAATAGGGCCCAATACTGACCCCCTGAGGTACTCCACTAGTGACAGTGACCGAATTTGAGTGTGTACCATTAATAACCACCGTCTGTTTTCTATCACTGAGCCAGTTAAATGCTTTGTAGAAGTCCAGATATACAACATCCATTGATTCGCTGGTGTCAAGTCTAGAACTTACTTCCTCATAGAAATTGATTAAATTTGTTTGACATGACCGATCCCTCATGAAGCCATAGTGATATGGCGTTATTTGCTTATTTTCATTGAGGTGCTCCAAGATAGCATCTCTTAGAAAACCTTCAAACAGATGTTAAACTTACCGGCCTATAGTTTCCAGGCTCTGTTTTTGGTCCCTTTTTGAATATTGGCACCACATTTGCTATGCGCTAATCCTGTGGAACACTCCCTGTCAGTATAGAGTGCTTAACTATCAGAAATAAGGGTTTGGCTACGACATTACTTCATTCTCTTAGGATACGGGGCTGTATGCCATCTGGTCCTGGCAATTTTTCTATTTTAATCTTTTTAAGACGCCACTACGCCACTGTACTTCTTCCCAGGTCAGACAGGGCACTTATTACAGGGAATTTACTTTTATATTCTACATTTCATCTGACAGTTTATTTTCCTTAGTGAATACAATGGAGAAAAATATATTTTGTAGCTTTGCTTTTCCTTATCGCTCACTGCAACTCTCCCCTCATTACTCTGTAAAGGGCTGACACCTTCAGGTTTATACTTTTTACCATTTATATAATTGAAGAACATTTTAGGGTTAGTTTTGCTATCTTTGGCACATAATCTCTCGGTCTCTAGTTTGGCTGCTTTTATTTGTTTTTTACATATTTTATTTTTTCTTATAGTTTTTCAGTGCTTCCTCGCTACCCTCCTGTTTTAGTGATTTAAATGCTTTCTTTTTGTCATTTATTGCTTTCTTTACAGTTCTATTTATCCAAATTGTTTTTTTCTTGTTCTTTAACATTTTATTCCCATAAAGTATGTACCTCTCACAATTAGATTTTAGGATGCTTTAAAAATATCCCATTTTGTAGCTGTATTTTTATTTTTGAGGACTTTGTCTCAGTTAGTTAGGCCCATGGCTAAATTTAGCTTTTTTGAAGTTTTGTATGTTTGTTCCTCCCTGAAGAAGCACTCTTTGAATGACAAAAGAGTTTTTCTTTTTTTGATACTGAATTATGAGGAGAACTGAGCTGTCCTGAGGTAAAATCAGAAAGCAGCATGAAAACAGAAATGACTTGCACACAAATGTGCAATAAAATGGGCACAAATGACTGGGATTTAAAGGGTTAAAATAATTCAGGTCACTGATCTCACACTACCAACATACAGAGGGTGGTGCCCTGCATCATATACAGTTTAGCTGAGCCTGGTTCAAACAGGTTCTTTGCACAAGAACTGGCATCAAAGCGTGCAGACGGACTGATTTAAGTAAGTTACTGATCTTTTTAAAGGATTAAATGAGTTTGGGCCACTGATCTCACACTGCCAGCATAACGAGAGTGGTGCTTTGCATGATATTCAGTTTAGTTTAGCCTGGTCCAAACAGATTCTTGGCAGAAGAACTGGCATCAAAGTGGGCAGACAGACACTTTTTATGAATTTAAATAAGTATTTTTTTAAAGGGTTTTATGACTTTTGGCCACTGATAACACAATTCCAAGATACAGAAAATGATGTTCTGAATCATATTCAGTTAAGTTCAGATTGGCCCAAAAAAGTTTTGGGCACAAGAATGATGGCATCAATGTGGGCAGATGGAAACTTTTTACTGATTTGAATAAATAACTGTTGTTAAATGACTTTGAGCCACTGATCTTAGGCTGGGCTTACATCATGACTTTGTCCCACATGTAATGTATACACATGATGTATGCATTCAAAGGTTTTTTCAGGCAGATGCCATACAGTGGCATTTGTCAGAATAGGGTTCAATTGTAAAAAGAATGGCAGGCCTGAGCCGCCTCAGAAGGGGAGCAGAACAACACTTGTTCCCACCATGGAGAGCAGAGGCTGCCATCATAACAAAAAGTGTCTGTCTGCCCATTCTGTTGCCAGTTCTAGGGCCGACAACCTGTTTGGGCCAAGCTGATCTCAATTGACTATGATATGGGGCACCAACTTCTGTATGTTGGCAGTCTGAGATCAGTGGCCCAAATTTAACCCATTAAAAAAACTTGTTACTTGTTACTTGAACGTTTAGGCTCCAGGTTAAATTCAACTGAATATGATACGGGGTACCACCCTTTTTATGCTGGCAATTTGAGATCAGTAATCTGAATTCATTTAGATCAGTAATCTGAATTTCAGTTACTTATTTTAATCATTGAAAAGTGTCAACCCTCCCAGAAACTGTTTGGGCCAAGCTGAACTCAACTGAATATTATGCGGGGCACCACCCTCTGTATGTTGGCAGTGTGAGATCAGTAACCTGAATTCATCTAACTCTATAAATTACACTTTTTTTTGCCAACTTTGATGCCCATTTGTGTGCCAGTCATTTCTGTTTTCATGCTGGTTTTAAGTGTTTTTTATCTCAGGACAGCTCAGTGCAGCTTATTTTATTACTGGAAAAACTTCTCATAATTTACTAGCAAAAAGCAAAAAATTGACATTCTGTGAATTAGAAACAGTCGAATAAGAAACCAACTTCAGCTTCATTAGGTGAATGCACTGTTGCTGGAGTTTCCTCTGGCTTGACAAAAAGAACGAGGAAGGATGTTGCTCTATTACAGGTCATAAAACACTCTCTTCTCATGGGGCACCCCTGCACAGGCACTAACAGGTCACACTTCCTCCTTCTTTCCAACACACTGTGCACACTCTGCACTTGCATTTGCATAATGCGGTATCTCTCACCTCACATTAAACACAAGTAGAGTTGGGCTAACCCGAACTGTAAAGTTCGGGTTCGCACCGAACTTTACGATTTTTCACACCCAGACCCGAACCCGTACATTTCCGTAAAAATTCGGGTTTGTTGTTCGGCGATTTCTTGGCACTTTTTGAAAGGCTGCAGGGCAGCCAATCAACAAGCATTTCACTACTTTGCCCTAAGAAGCCATCACAGCCATGCCTACTAATAGCATGGCTGTGATTGGCCATTGCAGCATGTGACCCAGCCTCTATTCAAGCTGGAGTCAAAACGCTGCATTACCTATTTTTTAATTTACCAGTGAAATACTGCATTTCTGTAGTTGGTTGCCAAAACCCCTATTGTAGTGCCACAGAGCATTTTTGCGTACAACGCTGCATTACCTATTTTATAATTTACCAGTAACATACTTCATTTCTATAGTTGGTTGCAAAAAACACAGTTTTTGTGCTAGATTGCACATTTGTGGCTTAGTCTGCACTTCTGATATTCCAATAAAACGGTTAACTACTGCATTTCTATTTTTTTTATAAAAACACTGTTTTTGTGCCAGATTCCACATTTGTGGCCTAGTCAGCACTTTTGATATTCCAATAAAGCGGTTAACTACATGCATTTACATAGTTGTTTGCAAAAAACACTGTTTTTGTGCTAGATTGCACATTTGTGGCCTAGTCTGCACTTCTGATATTCCAATAAAACGGTTAACTACTGCATTTCTATTTTATTTTATAAAAACACTGTTTTTGTGCTAGATTGCGCATTTGTGGCCTATGCTGCGTTTCTGACAGTCAACTTAAACCGTTAACTTCTGCTGTTTCATTGTTGGTTGGAAAAATCAAATTTTCGGTGATAGTGAAGTAATTGTATTGAATTGCTCTATTACACTGTTGTGTGACCTAAATAAATTTATTCTGTTTAAGACACGGGCACTGCCTTACTGTTAGTGAACTTAATTGTTGACTATTGGCAGTTAAATTGACACCTGAGATAAACCATCTGTTAGTTTGGTGGGTGAACGCAAATAATGAGGAGAACATCAAATAAGGGATGTGGACATGGTCATGGTGGTGTTGATGGAGCTCCTGTTGCTGAGAGAGGACGTGCTGTTCTGCGCCAGCTACACGTCCAAGTGAAACACATTTCTCAGGTGCGAGTAGGCGACAGAACCTGCAGCGTTATTTGGTAGGCCCGAATGCCGCATTACGCATGGTGAGGCCATAACAAGGACAGGCGATAGTAGATTTTGTGGTTGACAGTGGCTCTAGTTCCTTCACATTATCTCCCACCCAGTTCTCTGCAGAAAGCTCAGAGTTGGCATCTTCAGCCCATGCCCATCAGTCTTTCACCTCACCCCCTCGAAAATCACAATGAAAGAAAAAATTCCAATATACGTATCTTCCAAAATGCTGCAGTCCTTATAAGAGGTGGGTAGGTCTCTAGTCAACAAGTTTAAATATTAAATGGACCGCGCAGAAAGTACTTCTTTTCTCACACCAAAGGGAATACTCCTTGACCGATCTTTGACATCAAGCTCACACTGCTTCCTTTCTTATGTATCGATCTGTACAGATTGAAAGGAACCACACATAGTGAAGTATTGCCAGTTAAAACCTGCAGACACTCTGGAATTGCACTCACCGTGCTCTAGTTGTAACACTAGCGTATCAAGATGTTTAAACACAGGTAACCGGCTTGCTTTCCTTCATCCTATGTGGAAATAACTTCTTCCATAGTGAAGACCGTAACACAGCATATAAAATTCCAATTTTAATCTACTTACAAACTGGTGAATAAAATCACAGCGTATAATAAAAACAATCGCGTCTGCCCGACCGGGTTTCGCTCCAAATGAGCTTCGTCAGGGGACGCCCTGACGAAGCCATTAGAGCGAAACTCCAGTCGGGCTAGCGATTGTTTTATTATACGCTGTGATTTTATTCACCAGTTTGTAAGTAGATTAAAATTGGAATTTTATATGCTGTGTTCACCATTGAATGCACTGATGCCCAACCACTTATGTTGCAGGATGAGGAAATTGGAATACAAGCGCAGCACGTCTCTGGTAATGACGAAACATAGGAGCCAACTGCTGCGGCTTTCTGCAGTGTGCAGACCGACAAGGAGGGCAAGGGGCAAGAATGGGTGGAAGATGATGCGGAGGATGATGAGGTCCTAGACCCCGACTGGACTCAAGGTCATGCTAGTGACGTGTGCAGTTCTGAGGAAGAAACCAAGAAAGGTTTCCGGCTCCTCCTGCTTCCTCTTCTGCTGCTGTCTCTTCCTCCACCTCTGGAGTCACAGTGGCACCTGCTACCCAGCAAACAGAGGATGTGCCACCAACACCACCACCTCCGTCACCATCACCAAGCATCTCCACCATGTCACACACAAGCGTTCAGCTGTCCATCTCCCAAACACTGGCGAGAAAGAGGAAATACCCATCTACCCACCCTCGATCCCTGGCCCTGAATGCCAGCATTTCAAAATGACTGGCCTTTGAAATGCTGTCATTCCGTCTGGTGGAGACTGAATGTTTTAAACAGCTGATGGTGGTGGCTGTCCCACAGTACTTTGTTCCCAGCCGCCACTACTCTTCCAGGTGAGCCGCCCCTTTCCTTGCACAACCAAGTGGAGGATAAAATCAAGTGTGCACAGCGCAACGCCATCTGTGGCAAGGTCTACATAACCATAGATACATGGACCAGTAAGCACGGGCAGGGACGCTATATCTGCCTAACTGCACATTGAGTAAATGTAGTGGCGGCTGGGCCCGAGTCGGATATCGGTTTGGCGCATATCCTTCCGCCACCGAGGATCGCAGGGCATTATTCTTTGCCTCCTCCTCCTACTCCACTTCCGCCTCCTCCTCTTCTACCACCTCCTCATCCGGTCAGCGAAAGACCTTCACCACCAACTTCAGCACAGCCAGGGGTAAACGTCAGTGTGTTTGGAGGACAAACCCCACACTGCACAGGAGCTATGGAGGGGCATAGAAGAACAGAATGATGAGTGGTTGCTGTCAATGAGCCTCAGGCCCGGCCTGGTGGTGTGCGATAATGGGCAAAATCTAGCCGGTTTGACGCACATTCCTTGCCTGGCACATGTGCTGAATTTGGTGGTACAGAAATTCCTAAAAAAACTACCCAGACATGTCAGAGCTGCTGCAGAAAGTGTGATCTGTCTGTGCGCAGTTTCAGCGTTCTCACCCTGCTGCTGCTCGCCTGTCTGCGCTGCAGCGTAAATTCTGCCATCCCGCTCACCACCTCACATGCGACGTGCCCACAATGTGGAACTCCACCCTGCATATACTGGAGAGAGTGTGCGAGCAGCAGCAGGCGATAGTGGAGTTTCAGCTGCAGCACACACGGGTCAGTCACTCTGCGGAACAGCACCACTTATCCACCAATGAGTGGGCTTCCATGCGAGACCTGTGTGCCTTGTTGCAGTGTTTTGAGTACTCAGCCTACATGGCCAGTGGTAATGATGCCGTTCTTAGCATTACAATACCACTTCTATGTCTCCTTGAAAAAACACTTAGGGTGATGATGGAAGAGGATGTGGCAAAGGAGGAAGAGTAGGAGGAAGAGGGGGCATTTCAAAGGGTTTCAGGCCAGTCATTCAGAAGTGGCTCAGAGGTTGGGTTCCTGAAACAGCAGAGGCCAGGTACACATTTGGCCAGCCAGGGCACAGTTCTGGAGGACGAGGAGGATGAGGTAGAGGAGGAGGAACCGGGTTCACAGCAGGGTGGCACCCAACGTAGCTCATGGCTGGGGGGATACGGAGGACACAGATGATATTCCACCCACAGAGGACAGCTTATCCTTACCTCTGGGCAGCATGGCACACATGAGCGACTACATGCTGCAGTGCCTGCGCAACGACCGCAGAGTTGCACACATTTTAACTTGTGCTGACTACTGGGTTATCACCCTGCTGGATCCCCGTTACAAAGACAACATGCTGTCCTTAATTCCCTCACTGGAGCATGATAGGAAGATGCGCGACTATAAGCGCACACTTGTAGACGCATTCCCAACTGACACCGGGGGACAAGTGGAAGCACAAGGCAAAGGAGGAGGAGGAGAAAGAAGAGGTCACCAACGCAGCTGGATCACAGCCAGCACCTCAGAAGGCAGGGTTAGCATGGCCGACATGTGGAAAAGCTTTGTCACCACGCCACAGCAACTGGCTGTCACTACCAGAGCTTTGAGACGTTCTCACAGCTCTGTTTCTCCACCCCTGTGATGATGTAACTACTAGAGCTTTGAGACGTTCCCACAGCTCTGTTTCTCCGCCCCTGTGATGAGGTCTTTACTTTCTGTTTCCTTCCTCCCAGCTGTCCCTCCTGTGTTTGATTGCTCTGCCTTTAAATCACCTCTCTTCCTTTGTACGGTGCGGATTATACTACTTCATTTGACCTGTATCTCTCGCTTGAGTATCTTCACTGGTGTGATATCTTTTCTGGACCTGTGTTCTGCTGAAGCAAGTACTTCGGATATTGTCTGCTGACTTTGGATCTGTTTTCACTGCTGCTGCAGCTCCTTCAGTTAAGTGTGCAGACATTGTGTGTTTCTGTTTGTTTTGCTGACTGGATCCGAGGCGACCCCGGTTCCGTCCATATACTGAGCAGGGCACCGGTGGCCGTGCCCCTTCCACTACTGTAGGGGTTACAGTGGTCATCAGCCTTAGGTACGCGGGCATGTCTCGATCCACCATCTGGATCTGGACATGGGCTTAGCAGCATAGGGAGAGCTTTTAGGGTCTGACAGGGGTCACCCTTTATGTTCCCTAGTTTGGGTCCGGTCAGTAGCTAACTCACTGTGTATGCTCTTGTTGCTCACATACAGCCGTGACATTATAATCCGCCGAAACCGTCCTTTTTGACATGGATCCGCTTTCTGACCTGGTTGACCGCATGCAGGGTCTTTCTTTGGAGGTAGCGGATCTCCGTCAATCTATGATTCAGCTTCAAGCATTGGGCTCGGCTCCGGCCCATGGAGTCTGTTGCGAGCCAAAGGTCTCACTTCCGGAAACGTTCTCCGGGGCAGTGAGAATTTTGTTCGCTTCAGAGAGGCATGCAAACTCCATTTTTGCTTGTGTCCCCGTTCCTCTGGTAATGAGGAGCAGAGGGTGAGGATTGTCATCTCCTTGCTCAGGGGTAATGCTCAGACTTGGGCTTTTTCACTGCCATCGGGGATCCCTCCCTTCGATCCACAGAAAGATTTTTGTGGCCCTGGGGCAGATATATGATGACCCGGATCGTGTTGCTCTGGCTGAATCTAACTTACGTTTTTATGCCAGAACAAACTGTCTGCTGAGCTTTATTGTTCTGAATTTCGGAGATGGGCAGCTGATTCAGGTTGGAATGATGCTGCACTCCGGAGTCAGTTCTGTCATGGTCTCTCAGAGAGATTGAAAGATGCGTTTGCTTTCCATGAGAGACCAACATCTTTAGAGTCTGCCATGTCATTGGCGGTGCGCCTTGACAGGCGTCTAAGAGAAAGAAGCGAGACCTCTCGGTCCAGCCATTGTCACTCTAGGGGCAGTGGTGCGGACTCATTCAGTGTGCAGGGGTCTCATCCTGTCTCGGTCCCCTCTGAGGAGGAGCCTATGCAGCTAGGTCGACTTGCCCCTGATAAAGGAGGATTTAGTCCTCAGAGAATGGTGTGTTTTTGTTGTGGGGGCATTGGTCATTTGGCAAATGTTTGTCCCTCTAGGAGATTCATGAACTGTACTAAGAGTGATAATAAGAGAAAATCCTCAAAAGGAAAATCATCAAACTCTGCTTCATCTGCTACCTTGGGCAAAGTTGATGTAGGAATTGGGGCTTTTCCTCTGACCTGCAGTTCTCGTTTTCTCCTTTCTGCCAGGGTGGCGCTAGAGAGCAAAGTCATTTCTTGTGAAATTTTTGTTGATAGTGGAGCGGCCGTCAATCTTATTGACACTCAATTTGTAGCCAGGCATGGTTTTCGGGTTTGCACATTAGAAAAAGATATACCTGTTTTTGCCATTGACTCTGCTCCACTCTCACAGAGATCCCTGAAGGGCATTGTTCACAATATCCGGTTAGCTGTAGGTGACACTCATGTGGAGGATATATCTTGTTTTGTCCTTAACGGATTGCCTACTCCTCTAGTGTTGGGGTTACCCTGGCTCACTAAACATAACCCCACTATTGATTGGCAAGGAAGGCAAATAAATGAGTGGAGTGAGTTTTGTAGAGAGAATTGTCTCACAGCGACTTTTGCAGAGGTATCTACTAAAACTTTGCCATCATTTCTCTCTGATTTCTCGGACGTGTTTTCCGAGAGCGGTGTGCAGGAGCTACCTCCTCACCGGGAGTTTGACTGTCCCATTAACCTCATTCCCGGCGCCAAGCTGCCAAAAGCACGCCTGTACAATCTCTCACAACCGGAGAGAATCGCAATGCGAACCTATATCTCTGAGAGTCTCGATAAGGGGCATATTCGTCCCTCAAAATCACCGGTCGCCGCGGGTTTTTTTGTTAAAAGAAAGATGGCTCTCTGAGACCTTGCCTAGATTTTAGGGAGCTGAACCGTATCACGATTCGCGATCCCTATCCCCTTCCTCTGATCCCAGACCTCTTCAACCAAATTGTTGGGGCCAAGGTTTTTCCAAATTGGATTTGAGAGGCGCGTACAACCTGGTCAGGGTCAGAGAGGGGATGAATGGAAAACAGCCTTTAATACCCCCGAGGGGCATTTCGAGAATCTCGTTATGCCTTTTGGCTTGATGAATGCTCCGGCCGTCTTTCAGCATTTTGTTAACAGTATTTTCTACCATTTAATGGGGAAATTTGTATTGGTGTATCTTGATGATATTTTGATTTTTCCCCTGATGTTCGGACTCATCAGGATCATCTTTTCAGGTTCTGCAGATTCTGCGAGAAAATAAATTATGCGCCAAGCTGGAGAAATGTGTGTTTATGGTATCGGAGATTCAATTTCTGGGTTTTCTCCTCTCTGCTTCTGGTTTTCGCATGGATCCGGAGAAGGTCCGTGCTGTGCTTGAGTGGGAGCTTCCTGAGAATCAGAAGGCATTGATGCGCTTTCTGGGTTTTGCAAACTATTACAGAAAGTTCATTTTGAATTATTCCTCTGTTGTCAAACCCCTCACTGACATGACCAAAAAGGGGCGGATTTTTCCTCTTGGTCGGAGGAGCGCTTGCAGCTTTTCTAAGATTAAAGAGAGTTTTGCGTCTGCTCCCATCTTGGTGCATCCCGATGTTTCCTTACCTTTTATTGTTGAGGTGGATGCTTCCGAGGTGGGTGTGGGTGCGGTTTTGTCCCAGGGTCCGTCTCCTTCCAAATGGCGACCCTGTGCCTTTTCTCTAAAAAACTCTCACCGGCAGAGAAAAACTATGATGTGGGAGATAGGGAATTGTTGGCCATCAAGCTGGCTTTCGAGGAATGGCGCCATTGGTTGGAGGGGCCAGGTACCCTATAACCGTTTTTACCGACCATAAGAATCTGGCGTACTTGGAGTCGGCCAGCGTATGAATCCGAGACAGGCCAGATGGTCTCTGTTCTTCTCCAGATTCAATTTTGTCGTTACATTCCGCCCTGGGATCAAAAATGTGAAGGCTGACGCTCTCTCTCGCTGTTTTCCGGGAGGAGGAAACTCCGAGGACCCGGGTCCCATTTTGGCGGAGGGGTAGTTGTTTCTGCTCTGTATTCTGATTTGGAGGCCGAGGTCCAGGCTGCCCAGACTGAGGCACCTGCCCGTTGTCCTTCTGGAAAGTTGTTTGTGCCTCCTGAGTTACGTCACAAACTCTTCAAGGAGCATCATGATACGGTTCTTGCTGGTCACCCGGGAGTAGAGCCACGGTAGATCTCATTGCTCGGAGATTTTGGTGGCCGGCTCTTCGTAAGTCGGTGGAGGGTTTTGTGGCTGCTTGTGAGACGTGCGCTCGCGCTAAGGTCCCTCGTTCACGGCCTTCAGGTCCCCTTCTCCCCTTACCCATACCTTCCCGTCCTTGGACACACCTGTCCATGGACTTTATCACGGATCTTCCTCGTTCCTCAGGGAAGTCGGTGATCCTGGTGGTGGTGGACCGTTTTAGCAAGATGGCACATTTCATACCCTTCCCTGGATTGCCCAATGCTAAAACGTTGGCGCAAGCTTTTGTCGACCATATTGTTAAATTGCATGGCATTCCCTCTGATATTGTTTCCGATAGAGGCACGCAGTTTGTGTCCAGATTCTGGAAGGCTTTCTGTTCTCGCCTGGGGGTTCGGCTGTCCTTCTCTTCTGCTTTTCACCCGCAGTCGAATGGTCAGACTGAGCGCGTCAATCAGAATCTGGAGACATATTTGCGCTGTTTTGTTGCAGAGAACCAGGAGGATTGGTGTTCGTTTCTCCCTCTTGCTGAGTTTGCTCTGAACAACCGTCGTCAGGAATCTTCTGATAAGTCACCATTCTTTGGTGCATATGGGTTCCATCCGCAGTTTGGGACATTCTCGGGAGGGGCTCCTTCTGGTTTGCCTGAGGAGGAGAGATTTTCCTCGTCTTTGTCTACCATTTGGCAAAAGATTCAGACTAATCTAAGAAAGATGAGTGAGAAATATAAGCGTGTGGCTGATAAGAGACGTGTGCCTGGTCCGGACCTGAATGTGGGTGATCTGGTGTGGTTGTCTACAAGAAATATTAAACTGAAGGTTCCCTCCTGGAAATTGGGTCCCAAGTTTATTGGGCCTTATAAAATCTTGTCAGTCATCAATCCTGTTGCCTTCCGTCTTGATCTTCCACGGGTTTGGAAGATACATAATGTATTTCACAGATCTCTCTTAAAACCATATGTCCAGCCCACGGTACCCTCCTCTTTGCCTCCTCCTCCGATTTTGGTTGATGGCAATCTGGAGTTTGAGGTTTCCAGAATTGTGGACTCTCGCATTGTCCGCGGTTCTCTTCAGTACCTCGTTCATTGGAAGGTTATGGTCCTGAGGAGAGGATGTGGGTTCCGGTGTCGGACATTAAAGCCACTCGCCTCATCAGGACTTTTCATAGGGCTCATCCTGAGAAGGTGGGTCCTGGGTGTCGGAGTCCACCCGTAGAGGGGGTACTGTCACTACCAGAGCTTTGAGACGTTCTCACAGCTCTGTTTCTCCACCCCTGTGATGATGTAACTACTAGAGCTTTGAGACGTTCCCACAGCTCTGTTTCTCCGCCCCTGTGATGAGGTCTTTACTTTCTGTTTCCTTCCTCCCAGCTGTCCCTCCTGTGTTTGATTGCTCTGCCTTTAAATCACCTCTCTTCCTTTGTGCGGTGCGGATTATACTACTTCATTTGACCTGTATCTCTCGCTTGAGTATCTTCACTGGTGTGATATCTTTTCTGGACCTGTGTTCTGCTGAAGCAAGTACTTCGGACATTGTCTGCTGACTTTGGATCTGTTTTCACTGCTGCTGCAGCTCCTTCAGTTAAGTGTGCAGACATTGTGTGTTTCTGTTTGTTTTGCTGACTGGATCCGAGGCGACCCGGTTCCGTCCATATACTGAGCAGGGCACCGGTGGCCGTGCCCCTTCCACTACTGTAGGGGTTACAGTGGTCATCAGCCTTAGGTACGCGGGCATGTCTCGATCCACCATCTGGATCTGGACATGGGCTTAGCAGCATAGGGAGAGCTTTTAGGGTCTGACAGGGGTCACCCTTTATGTTCCCTAGTTTGGGTCCGGTCAGTAGCTAACTCACTGTGTATGCTCTTGTTGCTCACATACAGTCGTGACACTGGCACCACCAGCTGATATGGAACATCTTAGCATGAGGCAGCATTTGAACAACATGGTGGTACAGTACATGTGCACATGCCTACATCTACTGACTGATGGTTCTTCCCCATTCAACTTATGGGTCTCCAAATTGTTCACATGGCCTGAGCTTGCCGTTTATGCATTGGAGGTGCTGGCCTGCCCTGCAGCCAGTGTATTGTCTGAACATGTATTTAGCACAGCAGAGGGCATCATTACTGACAAGCGTAGCCGCTTGTCCACAGCCAACGTGGACAAGCTCACGTTCATTAAAATGAACAAGGCTTGGATCCCACAAGACTTGTCTGTACCTTGTGCAGTATAGACATTTATACCCACATCAACTATACATTCTTGTACTCAAGTGCATTTATTCTTTTTCTTTTTCTATTTGTTCCATTATTTTGGGGGCTACCCCAATAAAAAAAGAAAAAAAAACAATGTTGGCTACTAGGGTTGAGCAAACCCGAACTGGATAGTTTTTTCAAAAAAGTTCAGATTCGGGTCGGTTGTTCGGTGATTTCTTCCCGCTTTCTGAAGGGCTGCACTGCCAATCAGCTAGCGTTTTACTTCTTGCCCTAAGAAGCCATCACAGCCATGCCTACTAATGGCATGGCTGTGATTGGCCAAGTGCAGCATGTGACCCAGCCTCTATTTAAGTTGTAGTCACGTAGCGTCGCACGTCACTCTGCTTTAATTAGTGTAGGGATAGGACGCAGCTGCTGTGAGGGTGAGATTGGGCAGGGAAAACTCAGCAAAAACACCTAATGAAGTGATCGATCTACAGCTGTGAAACATTCAACTTCGGCTAGTTAATTGCTCACTGATTTTTAGGCTGCACAGAGCGTTTTTTGGGTGATCGGCGGCCATTTTGTGTTTTGTGGTGCACCAGCACAAGTTGCCACCAAGTCCATCAATCCATCAATACTAGGGTTTTTTTTTTTTTTTTTGCTATATCCTACATCAGGGGTTTGGCTGTGCTTATTGTCACAACCAGAAACTCAGGATAGAAATTTCTATATTTTATTGAGGGGTTAAATTCAATTGCCAAAATAGCAATCCCCTAAATCTGGTGTTCCAGCTGTGGCTAGCCAAGTGTAATACTGTCTGCTGTCTGGCGAAGGATAGATTTTGTTCTATGGTGAAATTCAATAGCCAAAATAGCAATCCCTAATTCTGGTGTCCCAGCAGTGGCTGGCAAAGTTTAATAGTGTCCGGCAAAGGATATATTTTGTTCTGGGGTGAAATTCAATTGCCAAAGTAGCAATACCATAGTTTAATAGTGTCCGGCAAAGGATATATTTTTTTCTGGAGTGAAATTCAATTGCCAAAATAGCAATACTGTAAATCTGGTGTCCCAGCAGTGGTCGGCCAAGTTTAATAGTGTCCGGCAAAGGATTTATTTTTTCTAGGGTGAAATTCAGTTGCCAAAATAGCAATACCGTAAATCTGGTGTCCCAGCAGTGGCTGGCCAAGTTTAATAGTGTCCGGCAAAGGATTTATTATTTTCTGGTGTGAAATTCAGTTGCAAAAATATTAATACCGTAAATCTGGTGTTACAAGTGTGACTGGACAAGTTTAATAGTGTCCGGCAAAGGATTTATTATTTTCTGGGGTGAAATTCAGTTGCCAAAATAGAAATACAGTAAATCTGGTGTTCCAGCTGTGACTGGACAAGTTTAATAGTGTCCGTCATAGGAAATATTATTTTCTGCGGTGAAATTCAGTTTCAAAAATAGAAATACCGTAAATCTGGTGTTCCAGTTGTGACTGAACAAGTTTAATAGTATCCGTCAAATGATAGCTTTTGTTCTGGGGTGAAATTCAATTGCCAAAATAGCAATACCCTGAATCTGGTGTTCCAGCTGTGACTGGACCATTTCCCTAGTGTCCGTCAAAGGATAGATTATTTTCTGGGGTGAAATACAATTGCAAAAATAGAAATACAGTAGATCTGGTGTTTCAGCTGTGGCTGGAAAAGTTTAATAGTGTCCGTCAAAGGATATATTTTTTCCTGGGGTGAAATTCGATTGCCAAAATAGCAATACCATAAATCAGTGGTTTCAGCTGTTTCTGGCCAAGTTTAATAGTGTCTGGCAAAGGATTTATTATTTTCTGGGGTGAAAATCAGTTGCCAAAATAGAATTACAGTAAATCTGGTGTTCCAGCTGTGACTGGACAAGTTTAATAGTGTCCTTTAAAGGATTTATTATTTTCTGCGGTGAAATTCAGTTGCCAAATAGAAATACAGTAAATATGGTGTTCCACCTGTGACTGGACAAGTATAATAGTATCCATCAGAGGATAGGTTTTGTTCTGGGGTGAAATTCACTTACCAATATAGCAATACCCTGAATTTGGTGTTCCAGCTGTTGCAGGTCAAGTGTTAATCTGTCCGTAAAAGGGTATATTACACTCAAGGTGGATATACAAGTGCTGAGAGGGTCATCCTCAATAACCTCACACGCTACTGTGCATCTCCAAGTGTATTTCTGTCCATTAAAGGGTATATTACACAAAGTGTTAAAATACAATTGCTGAAGGCATAATCCTACATATTTTTTACACGCTACTGTGCATCTCCAAGTGTAAATCTGTCCATAAAGGATACCTTTCATCCAGGGCCTATATACTAGGTTACTGCTGTGCCTGGATTAGTGTTATATGGTACATAAATAAATAGGCAGATAGTGTTAGGTGCCTGTAAAAATAGACCTGAATTTGAAATCAATACATTGGGCCAAATATTTTTTTCTTATTGTGGTGCTTGGTGAGCGGTAACAATGAGGAAAACATCTAGTAAGGGATGCGGGCGCGGTCGTGGTGGTGTTAGTGGACCTTCTGGTGCTGGGAGAGGACGTGGCCATTCTGCAACAGCCACATGTCCTAGTGAGCCAACTACCTCAGGTTCCAGTACCCGCCAGAAATTACAGCGATATTTGGTGGGGCCCAATGCCATTCTAAGGATGGTAAGGCCTGAGTAAATACAGGCGCTAGTCAATTGGGTGGCCGACAGTGGATCCAGCATGTTCACAACATTATCTCCCACCCAGTCTTCTGCAGAAAGCGCACAGGTGGCACCTGAAAACCAAGCCCATCAGTCTGTCACATCACCCCCATGCATATCAGGGAAACTGTCAGAGCCTCAAGTTATGCAGCAGTCTCTTATGCTGTTTGAAGACTCTGCTGGCAGGGTTTCCCAAGGGAATCCACCCCAGTGGTGGAAGACATAGAATGCACTGATGCACAACCACTTATGTTTCCTGATGATGAGGACATGGGAATGCCACCTCATCGGAGTCCGCACGTCTCTGATTATGACGAAACACAGCTGCCAACTGCTGCGTTTTTGCAGTGTGCAGACCGAACAGGAGGTCAGGGAGGAAGACTGTGTGGAAGACGATGCAGGGGACAATGAGGTCCTAGACCCCACATGGAATGAAGATCGTGCCACTGACTTTCATAGTTCAGAGGAAGAGGCAGTGGTGAGACCGAGCCAACAGCGCAGCAAAAGAGGGAGCAGGGGGCAAAAGCAGAACAGTCGCCGCCAAGAGTGTTCGCCTGCTACTGGCCACAGCCACCAGGGACTGAGCACCCCAAAGGCAGCTTCAAGGAGTTCCCTGGCATGGCACTTCTTTAAACAATGTGCTGACGACAAGACCCGAGTGGTTAAAGCCTGAAGCGAGGCATTAACGTTCTGAACCTTAGCACAATCTGCATGACCAGGCATCTACATGCAAAGCATAAACTGCAGTGGAGTAAACACCTTAAAAACAAGGAAATCACTCAGGCTCCCCCTGCTCCCTCTTCTGCTGCTGCCTCGTCCTCTTCCTCCGCCTCGGGAGGAATGTTGGCACCTGCCGCCCACCAAACAGAGGATGTGCCACCGACACCACCAGCTGCGTCACCAAGCATCTCCACCATGTCACACGGCAGCGTTCAGCTCTCCATCTCACAAACCTTGGAGAGAAAGCGTAAATTCCCACCTAGCCACCCTCGAGCCCTGGGCCTGAATGCCAGCATTTCTAAACTACTGGCCTTTGACATGCTGTCATTCAGGCTAGTGGACACAGACAGCTTCAAACAGCTGATGGCGATGGCTGTCCCACAGTATGTTGTTCCCAGCCGCCACTACTTAGGCAAGACAGCCGTGCCTTCCCTGCACAACCAAGTATCCGATAAAATCAAGTGTGCACTGCGCAACGCCATCTGTGGCAAGGTCTACCTAACCACAGATACGTGGACCAGTAAGCACGGGCAGGGACGCTGTATCTCCCTAACTGCACACTGGGTAAATGTAGTGGCGGCTGGGCCCCAGGCGGGAGTTCTTTGGCGCACGTCCTTCCGCCGCCAAGGATCGCAGGGCATCATTCTTTGCCTCCTGTAGCCTCCTCCTCCTACTCGGCTTCCTCTTCCTCTGCTTCCACCAGCTCATCCAGTCAGTGACACACCTTCACCACCAACTTCAGCACAGCCCGGGGTAAACGTCAGCAGGTCGTTCTGAAACTCATATGTTTGGGGGACAGGCCCCACACCGCGCAGGGGTATTGAACAACAGACCGACGAGTGGTTGCTGCCGGTGGGCCTCAAGCCCGGCCTGGTGGTGTGCGATAATGGGCGAAATCTCGTCGTAGCTCTGGGAGCTCTCTGCGCTACAGCGTAACTTTGGCCTTCCCGCTCACCGCCTCATATGCAACGTGCTGCAGAACAGCACCACTTCACCACCAATGACTGGGCCTCCATGCGAGACCATGTGTGCCATTTTGTGCTGTTTCGAGTACTCCACCAACAGGGCCAGTGGCGATAACGCCGTTATCAGTGTTACAATAACACTTCTATGTCTCCTTGAGAAAACACTTATGGCGTTGATGGAAGAGGAGGTGGCCCAGGAGGAGGATGAGGGGTCATTTTTAGCACTTTAAGGCCAATCTATTAGAAGTGCCTCAGAGGGAGTTTTTTTTTGCAACAGCAGAGGCCAGGTACAAATGTGGCCAACCAGGGCCCACTACTGGAGAAGGAGGAGGAGGTGGCTGGTGCGCAGCTGGGGGGTTACAGAGGACGACAGCTTGTCCTTACCTCTGGGAAGCCTGGCACACATAAGCGACTACATGCTGCAGTGCCTGCGCAACGACAGCAGAGTTGCCCACATTTTAACGTGTGCGGACTACTGGGTTGCCACCCTGCTGGATCCCCAGTACAAAGACAATGTGCCCACCTTACTTCCTGCACTGGAGCGTGATAGGAAGATGCGCGAGTACAAGAGCATGCTGGTAGACATGCTCCTGAGAGCATTCCCAAATGTCAAAGCGGAACAAGTGGAAGCCCAAGACGAAGGCAGAGGAGGAGCCAGTGGTCGCCAACGCAGCTGTGTCACGGCCAGCTCCTCTGAGGACAGGGTTAGCATGGCAGAAATTTTGAAAAGTTTTGTCACCACGCCACAGCTAACTGCACCACCACCTGATACAAAACGTGTTAGCAGGTGGCAGCATTTCACTAACATGGTTGAACAGTACGTCTGCACACCCCTCCACGTACTGACTGATGGTTCGGCCCCATTCAACTTCTGGGTCTCCAAATTGTCCACGTGGCCAGAGCTAGCCTTTTATGCCTTGGAGGTGCTGGCCTGCCCGGCGGCCAGCATTTTGTCTGAACGTGTATTCAGCATGGCAGGGGTGTCATTACTGACAAGCGCAGCCGCCTGTCCACAGCCAACGTGGACAAGCTGACGTTCATAAAAATGAACCAGGCATGGATCCCACAGGACCTGTCCATCCCTTGTGCAGAAAAGACATTTATAACTGCCTCCCCTCAACCATATATTCTTGTACTCCGGTGCACTTCTTTATTGAATCCTCTTTTTTTAATTTTACCATTATATTGCGGTGCAAACAAAAGTTGAATGAACCCCTTCTCCGTCTAGGTGCCAGGGGCCTACTTATCTGAAAGTGGCCTGTTCCAGTGGTGGGTGACATGAAGCCTAATTCTCTGCTATGCGACCTCTGTCCTCTGTCTGGGTGCCGTAGGCTAAATATCTGGAAGTGGCCTTCTCTATTGCTGGGTGACATGAAGCCTGATTCTCTGCTATGCGACCTCTCTCCTCCGTCTGGGTGCCAGGGTCTAATTATGGAAAATTGGCCTTCTCCATTGGTGGGCGACATGACGCCTGGTTCTCTGCTATGCGACCTCTGTCCTATGTCTGGGTTTGGGGCCTAAAAATGAAAGTGGCCTACTACATTGGTGGGTGACTTGAAGCCTGATTCTCTGCTACGGGACCTCTCTCCAATTGATATTGCTTAATTTTTATTTATTTTATTTTATTTTAATTAATTTCCCTATCCACATTTGTTTGCAGGGATTTACCTACATTTGCTGCCTTTTGCAGCCCTCTAGCCCTTTCCTGGACAATTTTACAGCCTTTTGGTGTAAGGCTGGTGTAAGGCTATTTTACAGCCTTTTATACAATCTCTCACAACCGGAGAGAATCGCAATGCGAACCTATATCTCTGAGAGTCTCGATAAGGGGCATATTCGTCCCTCAAAATCACCGGTCGCGCGGGTTTTTTTGTTAAAAAGAAAGATGGCTCTCTGAGACCTTGCCTAGATTTTAGGGAGCTGAACCGTATCACGATTCGCGATCCCTATCCCCTTCCTCTGATCCCAGACCTCTTCAACCAAATTGTTGGGGCCAAGGTTTTTCCAAATTGGATTTGAGAGGCGCGTACAACCTGGTCAGGGTCAGAGAGGGGGATGAATGGAAAACAGCCTTTAATACTCCCGAGGGGCATTTCGAGAATCTCGTTATGCCTTTTGGCTTGATGAATGCTCCGGCCGTCTTTCAGCATTTTGTTAACAGTATTTTCTACCATTTAATGGGAAATTTGTATTGGTGTATCTTGATGATATTTTGATTTTTCCCTGATGTTCGGACTCATCAGGATCATCTTTTCAGGTTCTGCAGATTCTGCGAGAAAATAAATTGTACGCCAAGCTGGAGAAATGTGTGTTTATGGTATCGGAGATTCAATTTCTGGGTTTTCTCCTCTCTGCTTCTGGTTTTCGCATGGATCCGGAGAAGGTCCGTGCTGTGCTTGAGTGGGAGCTTCCTGAGAATCAGAAGGCATTGATGCGCTTTCTGGGTTTTGCAAACTATTACAGAAAGTTCATTTTGAATTATTCCTCTGTTGTCAAACCCCTCACTGACATGACCAAAAAGGGGCGGATTTTTCCTCTTGGTCGGAGGAGGCGCTTGCAGCTTTTCTAAGATTAAAGAGAGTTTTCGTCTGCTCCCATCTTGGTGCATCCCGATGTTTCCTTACCTTTTATTGTTGAGGTGGATGCTTCCGAGGTGGGTGTGGGTGCGGTTTTGTCCCAGGGTCCGTCTCCTTCCAAATGGCGACCCTGTGCCTTTTCTCTAAAAACTCTCACCGGCAGAGAAAAACTATGATGTGGGAGATAGGGAATTGTTGGCCATCAAGCTGGCTTTCGAGGAATGGCGCCATTGGTTGGAGGGGGCCAGGTACCCTATAACCGTTTTACCGACCATAAGAATCTGGCGTACTTGGAGTCGGCCAGCGTATGAATCCGAGACAGGCCAGATGGTCTCTGTTCTTCTCCAGATTCAATTTTGTCGTTACATTCCGCCCTGGGATCAAAAATGTGAAGGCTGACGCTCTCTCTCGCTGTTTTCCGGGAGGAGGAAACTCCGAGGACCCGGGTCCCATTTTGGCGGAGGGGTAGTTGTTTCTGCTCTGTATTCTGATTTGGAGGCCGAGGTCCAGGCTGCCCAGACTGAGGCACCTGCCCGTTGTCCTTCTGGAAAGTTGTTTGTGCCTCCTGAGTTACGTCACAAACTCTTCAAGGAGCATCATGATACGGTTCTTGCTGGTCACCCGGGAGTAGAGCCACGGTAGATCTCATTGCTCGGAGATTTTGGTGGCCGGCTCTTCGTAAGTCGGTGGAGGGTTTTGTGGCTGCTTGTGAGACGTGCGCTCGCGCTAAGGTCCCTCGTTCACGGCCTTCAGGTCCCCTTCTCCCTTACCCATACCTTCCCGTCCTTGGACACACCTGTCCATGGACTTTATCACGGATCTTCCTCGTTCCTCAGGGAAGTCGGTGATCCTGGTGGTGGTGGACCGTTTTAGCAAGATGGCACATTTCATACCCTTCCCTGGATTGCCCAATGCTAAAACGTTGGCGCAAGCTTTTGTCGACCATATTGTTAAATTGCATGGCATTCCCTCTGATATTGTTTCCGATAGAGGCACGCAGTTTGTGTCCAGATTCTGGAAGGCTTTCTGTTCTCGCCTGGGGGTTCGGCTGTCCTTCTCTTCTGCTTTTCACCCGCAGTCGAATGGTCAGACTGAACGCGTCAATCAGAATCTGGAGACATATTTGCGCTGTTTTGTTGCAGAGAACCAGGAGGATTGGTGTTCGTTTCTCCCTCTTGCTGAGTTTGCTCTGAACAACCGTCGTCAGGAATCTTCTGATAAGTCACCATTCTTTGGTGCATATGGGTTCCATCCGCAGTTTGGGACATTCTCGGGAGGGGCTCCTTCTGGTTTGCCTGAGGAGGAGAGATTTTCCTCGTCTTTGTCTACCATTTGGCAAAAGATTCAGACTAATCTAAGAAAGATGAGTGAGAAATATAAGCGTGTGGCTGATAAGAGACGTGTGCCTGGTCCGGACCTGAATGTGGGTGATCTGGTGTGGTTGTCTACAAGAAATATTAAACTGAAGGTTCCCTCCTGGAAATTGGGTCCCAAGTTTATTGGGCCTTATAAAATCTTGTCAGTCATCAATCCTGTTGCCTTCCGTCTTGATCTTCCACGGGTTTGAAAGATACATAATGTTTTTCACAGATCTCTCTTAAAACCATATGTCCAGCCCACGGTACCCTCCTCTTTGCCTCCTCCTCCGATTTTGGTTGATGGCAATCTGGAGTTTGAGGTTTCCAGAATTGTGGACTCTCGCATTGTCCGCGGTTCTCTTCAGTACCTCGTTCATTGGAAAGGTTATGGTCCTGAGGAGAGGATGTGGGTTCCGGTGTCGGACATTAAAGCCACTCGCCTCATCAGGACTTTTCATAGGGCTCATCCTGAGAAGGTGGGTCCTGGGTGTCCGGAGTCCACCCGTAGAGGGGGGTACTGTCACTACCAGAGCTTTGAGACGTTCTCACAGCTCTGTTTCTCCACCCCTGTGATGATGTAACTACTAGAGCTTTGAGACGTTCCCACAGCTCTGTTTCTCCGCCCCTGTGATGAGGTCTTTACTTTCTGTTTCCTTCCTCCCAGCTGTCCCTCCTGTGTTTGATTGCTCTGCCTTTAAATCACCTCTCTTCCTTTGTACGGTGCGGATTATACTACTTCATTTGACCTGTATCTCTCGCTTGAGTATCTTCACTGGTGTGATATCTTTTCTGGACCTGTGTTCTGCTGAAGCAAGTACTTCGGACATTGTCTGCTGACTTTGGATCTGTTTTCACTGCTGCTGCAGCTCCTTCAGTTAAGTGTGCAGACATTGTGTGTTTCTGTTTGTTTTGCTGACTGGATCCGAGGCGACCCCGGTTCCGTCCATATACTGAGCAGGGCACCGGTGGCCGTGCCCCTTCCACTACTGTAGGGGTTACAGTGGTCATCAGCCTTAGGTACGCGGGCATGTCTCGATCCACCATCTGGATCTGGACATGGACTTAGCAGCATAGGGAGAGCTTTTAGGGTCTGACAGGGGTCACCCTTTATGTTCCCTAGTTTGGGTCCGGTCAGTAGCTAACTCACTGTGTATGCTCTTGTTGCTCACATACAGTCGTGACACTGGCACCACCAGCTGATATGGAACATCTTAGCATGAGGCAGCATTTGAACAACATGGTGGTACAGTACATGTGCACATGCCTACATCTACTGACTGATGGTTCTTCCCCATTCAACTTATGGGTCTCCAAATTGTTCACATGGCCTGAGCTTGCCGTTTATGCATTGGAGGTGCTGGCCTGCCCTGCAGCCAGTGTATTGTCTGAACATGTATTTAGCACAGCAGAGGGCATCATTACTGACAAACGTAGCCGCTTGTCCACAGCCAACGTGGACAAGCTCACGTTCATTAAAATGAACAAGGCTTGGATCCCACAAGACTTGTCTGTACCTTGTGCAGTATAGACATTTATACCCACATCAACTATACATTCTTGTACTCAAGTGCATTTATTCTTTTTTCTTTTTTCTATTTGTTCCATTATTTTGGGGGCTACCCCAATAAAAAAAAGAAAAAAAAAACAATGTTGGCTACTAGGGTTGAGCAAACCCGAACTGGATAGTTTTTTCAAAAAAGTTCAGATTCGGGTCGGTTGTTCGGTGATTTCTTCCCGCTTTCTGAAGGGCTGCACTGCCAATCAGCTAGCGTTTTACTTCTTGCCCTAAGAAGCCATCACAGCCATGCCTACTAATGGCATGGCTGTGATTGGCCAAGTGCAGCATGTGACCCAGCCTCTATTTAAGTTGTAGTCACGTAGCGTCGCACGTCACTCTGCTTTAATTAGTGTAGGGATAGGGACGCAGCTGCTGTGAGGGTGAGATTGGGCAGGAAAACTCAGCAAAAACACCTAATGAAGTGATCGATCTACAGCTGTGAAACATTCAACTTCGGCTAGTTAATTGCTCACTGATTTTTAGGCTGCACAGAGCGTTTTTGGGTGATCGGCGGCCATTTTGTGTTTTGTGGTGCACCAGCACAAGTTGCCACCAAGTCCATCAATCCATCAATACTAGGGTTTTTTTTTTTTTTTGCTATATCCTACATCAGGGGTTTGGCTGTGCTTATTGTCACAACCAGAAACTCAGGATAGAAATTTCTATATTTTATTGAGGGGTTAAATTCAATTGCCAAAATAGCAATCCCCTAAATCTGGTGTTCCAGCTGTGGCTAGCCAAGTGTAATACTGTCTGCTGTCTGGCGAAGGATAGATTTTGTTCTATGGTGAAATTCAATAGCCAAAATAGCAATCCCTAATTCTGGTGTCCCAGCAGTGGCTGGCAAAGTTTAATAGTGTCCGGCAAAGGATATATTTTGTTCTGGGGTGAAATTCAATTGCCAAAGTAGCAATACCATAGTTTAATAGTGTCCGGCAAAGGATATATTTTTTTCTGGAGTGAAATTCAATTGCCAAAATAGCAATACTGTAAATCTGGTGTCCCAGCAGTGGTCGGCCAAGTTTAATAGTGTCCGGCAAAGGATTTATTTTTTCTAGGGTGAAATTCAGTTGCCAAAATAGCAATACCGTAAATCTGGTGTCCCAGCAGTGGCTGGCCAAGTTTAATAGTGTCCGGCAAAGGATTTATTATTTTCTGGTGTGAAATTCAGTTGCAAAAATATTAATACCGTAAATCTGGTGTTACAAGTGTGACTGGACAAGTTTAATAGTGTCCGGCAAAGGATTTATTATTTTCTGGGGTGAAATTCAGTTGCCAAAATAGAAATACAGTAAATCTGGTGTTCCAGCTGTGACTGGACAAGTTTAATAGTGTCCGTCATAGGAAATATTATTTTCTGCGGTGAAATTCAGTTTCAAAAATAGAAATACCGTAAATCTGGTGTTCCAGTTGTGACTGAACAAGTTTAATAGTATCCGTCAAATGATAGCTTTTGTTCTGGGGTGAAATTCAATTGCCAAAATAGCAATACCCTGAATCTGGTGTTCCAGCTGTGACTGGACCATTTCCCTAGTGTCCGTCAAAGGATAGATTATTTTCTGGGGTGAAATACAATTGCAAAAATAGAAATACAGTAGATCTGGTGTTTCAGCTGTGGCTGGAAAAGTTTAATAGTGTCCGTCAAAGGATATATTTTTCCTGGGGTGAAATTCGATTGCCAAAATAGCAATACCATAAATCAGTGGTTTCAGCTGTTTCTGGCCAAGTTTAATAGTGTCTGGCAAAGGATTTATTATTTTCTGGGGTGAAAATCAGTTGCCAAAATAGAATTACAGTAAATCTGGTGTTCCAGCTGTGACTGGACAAGTTTAATAGTGTCCTTTAAAGGATTTATTATTTTCTGCGGTGAAATTCAGTTGCCAAATAGAAATACAGTAAATATGGTGTTCCACCTGTGACTGGACAAGTATAATAGTATCCATCAGAGGATAGGTTTTGTTCTGGGGTGAAATTCACTTACCAATATAGCAATACCCTGAATTTGGTGTTCCAGCTGTTGCAGGTCAAGTGTTAATCTGTCCGTAAAAGGGTATATTACACTCAAGGTGGATATACAAGTGCTGAGAGGGTCATCCTCAATAACCTCACACGCTACTGTGCATCTCCAAGTGTATTTCTGTCCATTAAAGGGTATATTACACAAAGTGTTAAAATACAATTGCTGAAGGCATAATCCTACATATTTTTTTACACGCTACTGTGCATCTCCAAGTGTAAATCTGTCCATAAAAGGATACCTTTCATCCAGGGCCTATATACTAGGTTACTGCTGTGCCTGGATTAGTGTTATATGGTACATAAATAAATAGGCAGATAGTGTTAGGTGCCTGTAAAAATAGACCTGAATTTGAAATCAATACATTGGGCCAAATATTTTTTTTCTTATTGTGGTGCTTGGTGAACGGTAACAATGAGGAAAACATCTAGTAAGGGATGCGGACGCGGTCGTGGTGGTGTTAGTGGACCTTCTGGTGCTGGGAGAGGACGTGGCCATTCTGCAACAGCCACATGTCCTAGTGAGCCAACTACCTCAGGTTCCAGTACCCGCCAGAAATTACAGCGATATTTGGTGGGGCCCAATGCCATTCTAAGGATGGTAAGGCCTGAGTAAATACAGGCGCTAGTCAATTGGGTGGCCGACAGTGGATCCAGCATGTTCACAACATTATCTCCCACCCAGTCTTCTGCAGAAAGCGCACAGGTGGCACCTGAAAACCAAGCCCATCAGTCTGTCACATCACCCCCATGCATATCAGGGAAACTGTCAGAGCCTCAAGTTATGCAGCAGTCTCTTATGCTGTTTGAAGACTCTGCTGGCAGGGTTTCCCAAGGGAATCCACCCCAGTGGTGGAAGACATAGAATGCACTGATGCACAACCACTTATGTTTCCTGATGATGAGGACATGGGAATGCCACCTCATCGGAGTCCGCACGTCTCTGATTATGACGAAACACAGCTGCCAACTGCTGCGTTTTTGCAGTGTGCAGACCGAACAGGAGGTCAGGGAGGAAGACTGTGTGGAAGACGATGCAGGGGACAATGAGGTCCTAGACCCCACATGGAATGAAGATCGTGCCACTGACTTTCATAGTTCAGAGGAAGAGGCAGTGGTGAGACCGAGCCAACAGCGCAGCAAAAGAGGGAGCAGGGGGCAAAAGCAGAACAGTCGCCGCCAAGAGTGTTCGCCTGCTACTGGCCACAGCCACCAGGGACTGAGCACCCCAAAGGCAGCTTCAAGGAGTTCCCTGGCATGGCACTTCTTTAAACAATGTGCTGACGACAAGACCCGAGTGGTTAAAGCCTGAAGCGAGGCATTAACGTTCTGAACCTTAGCACAATCTGCATGACCAGGCATCTACATGCAAAGCATAAACTGCAGTGGAGTAAACACCTTAAAAACAAGGAAATCACTCAGGCTCCCCCTGCTCCCTCTTCTGCTGCTGCCTCGTCCTCTTCCTCCGCCTCGGGAGGAATGTTGGCACCTGCCGCCCACCAAACAGAGGATGTGCCACCGACACCACCAGCTGCGTCACCAAGCATCTCCACCATGTCACACGGCAGCGTTCAGCTCTCCATCTCACAAACCTTGGAGAGAAAGCGTAAATTCCCACCTAGCCACCCTCGAGCCCTGGGCCTGAATGCCAGCATTTCTAAACTACTGGCCTTTGACATGCTGTCATTCAGGCTAGTGGACACAGACAGCTTCAAACAGCTGATGGCGATGGCTGTCCCACAGTATGTTGTTCCCAGCCGCCACTACTTAGGCAAGACAGCCGTGCCTTCCCTGCACAACCAAGTATCCGATAAAATCAAGTGTGCACTGCGCAACGCCATCTGTGGCAAGGTCTACCTAACCACAGATACGTGGACCAGTAAGCACGGGCAGGGACGCTGTATCTCCCTAACTGCACACTGGGTAAATGTAGTGGCGGCTGGGCCCCAGGCGGGGAGTTCTTTGGCGCACGTCCTTCCGCCGCCAAGGATCGCAGGGCATCATTCTTTGCCTCCTGTAGCCTCCTCCTCCTACTCGGCTTCCTCTTCCTCTGCTTCCACCAGCTCATCCAGTCAGTGACACACCTTCACCACCAACTTCAGCACAGCCCGGGTAAACGTCAGCAGGTCGTTCTGAAACTCATATGTTTGGGGGACAGGCCCCACACCGCGCAGGGGTATTGAACAACAGACCGACGAGTGGTTGCTGCCGGTGGGCCTCAAGCCCGGCCTGGTGGTGTGCGATAATGGGCGAAATCTCGTCGTAGCTCTGGGAGCTCTCTGCGCTACAGCGTAACTTTGGCCTTCCCGCTCACCGCCTCATATGCAACGTGCTGCAGAACAGCACCACTTCACCACCAATGACTGGGCCTCCATGCGAGACCATGTGTGCCATTTTGTGCTGTTTCGAGTACTCCACCAACAGGGCCAGTGGCGATAACGCCGTTATCAGTGTTACAATAACACTTCTATGTCTCCTTGAGAAAACACTTATGGCGTTGATGGAAGAGGAGGTGGCCCAGGAGGAGGATGAGGGGTCATTTTTAGCACTTTAAGGCCAATCTATTAGAAGTGCCTCAGAGGGAGTTTTTTGCAACAGCAGAGGCCAGGTACAAATGTGGCCAACCAGGGCCCACTACTGGAGAAGGAGGAGGAGGTGGCTGGTGCGCAGCTGGGGGTTACAGAGGACGACAGCTTGTCCTTACCTCTGGGAAGCCTGGCACACATAGCGACTACATGCTGCAGTGCCTGCGCAACGACAGCAGAGTTGCCCACATTTTAACGTGTGCGGACTACTGGGTTGCCACCCTGCTGGATCCCCAGTACAAAGACAATGTGCCCACCTTACTTCCTGCACTGGAGCGTGATAGGAAGATGCGCGAGTACAAGAGCATGCTGGTAGACATGCTCCTGAGAGCATTCCCAAATGTCAAAGCGGAACAAGTGGAAGCCCAAGACGAAGGCAGAGGAGGAGCCAGTGGTCGCCAACGCAGCTGTGTCACGGCCAGCTCCTCTGAGGACAGGGTTAGCATGGCAGAAATTTTGAAAAGTTTTGTCACCACGCCACAGCTAACTGCACCACCACCTGATACAAAACGTGTTAGCAGGTGGCAGCATTTCACTAACATGGTTGAACAGTACGTCTGCACACCCCTCCACGTACTGACTGATGGTTCGGCCCCATTCAACTTCTGGGTCTCCAAATTGTCCACGTGGCCAGAGCTAGCCTTTTATGCCTTGGAGGTGCTGGCCTGCCCGGCGGCCAGCATTTTGTCTGAACGTGTATTCAGCATGGCAGGGGGTGTCATTACTGACAAACGCAGCCGCCTGTCCACAGCCAACGTGGACAAGCTGACGTTCATAAAAATGAACCAGGCATGGATCCCACAGGACCTGTCCATCCCTTGTGCAGAAAAGACATTTATAACTGCCTCCCCCTCAACCATATATTCTTGTACTCCGGTGCACTTCTTTATTGAATCCTCTTTTTTTAATTTTACCATTATATTGCGGTGCAAACAAAAGTTGAATGAACCCCTTCTCCGTCTAGGTGCCAGGGGCCTACTTATCTGAAAGTGGCCTGTTCCAGTGGTGGGTGACATGAAGCCTAATTCTCTGCTATGCGACCTCTGTCCTCTGTCTGGGTGCCGTAGGCTAAATATCTGGAAGTGGCCTTCTCTATTGCTGGGTGACATGAAGCCTGATTCTCTGCTATGCGACCTCTCTCCTCCGTCTGGGTGCCAGGGGTCTAATTATGGAAAATTGGCCTTTTCCATTGGTGGGCGACATGACGCCTGGTTCTCTGCTATGCGACCTCTGTCCTATGTCTGGGTTTTGGGGCCTAAAAATGAAAGTGGCCTACTACATTGGTGGGTGACTTGAAGCCTGATTCTCTGCTACGGGACCTCTCTCCAATTGATATTGCTTAATTTTTATTTATTTTATTTTATTTTAATTAATTTCCCTATCCACATTTGTTTGCAGGGGATTTACCTACATTTTGCTGCCTTTTGCAGCCCTCTAGCCCTTTCCTGGACAATTTTACAGCCTTTTGGTGTAAGGCTGGTGTAAGGCTATTTTACAGCCTTTTAGTGCCCAAAAGTTCGGGTCCCCATTGACTTCAATGGGGATCGGGATGAAGTTCGGGTCGAGTTCGGATCCCGAACATTTTCGGGAAGTTCGGCCGAACTTCTCGAACCCGAACATCCAGGTGTTGGCTCAACTCTATTGGCTACCTCCTCCTCTTTCATCCCCGCTTCCACCTACAACACCACATTCACCGATTCCCCAACCGCCAACTCCACATCCACTTCCTTCTCCTAGTTGCAGGTTAATAATTTTAAATGTTTATTTTATTTTAAGTTATTTCCCTATCCTCATTTGTTTGCAAAGCATTTGCCATGCTCTTAAGCACATTTTGCTGCCTTTTGCAGCCCTCTAGCCCTTTCCAGGACTTTTTTACAGCCTTATTAGTGCCCAAAAGTTTGGGTCCCCTTTGACTTCAATAAGGGAAAAGTTTTGTGAAGTTCGGCCGAACCCGTCGAACCCAAACTTCCAGGAGTCCGCTCAACTCTACTCACAAGTTATAGATGTTACAGTGGCTAGTCTCTCAGTTACAGACCTGGCTTCTCCTGAAGTCACAGGCTGCTCCAGAATGCAGAAGATCTGGCTACCCTGCTCTGCTACAGTAGTTCAACTACACTTTGCCCCATCTTAGTGCACCAATTGTCAAGTACTACATCTCCATTAGCCAGCTATCTGCCTCATAGGTTCAGCTGATGTTCTCTCTCTCTGCTGTGGCATCTCCATCCTGCCTTCCATTGACTCTCCCCAAGGCTCTGCAAGGGCTCCAACTAAGGGAGCCATGAAAACACAGTGAGATTTAGAGTGACCTTGGTGGTAATCCCTAACCTCAGCTCTTGCCACATAATAGGAAGTTCACCCTTTACTGCCACCAATGTAAAGCATCAAATGCAGTGTCAATGGAAAAATGCTAACCCTGTCCTACTGCATTAATAACTGCATATTTAAAAACAATTTAAAATAGCAATCCAAAATGGGCTTTGGTAATTGTTTTTAAATATGCACATTTTAATGCTGTATGGAAACAGTATTAAAATCGAAGTATTTGAACAAATCGACTTCTGATCTATCATATGAAGGGTGATTCGCTCAAGCCTGTTCCTGATCATCAGGTGCTAAACCACCATTGCAACCACCACCAAAATGTAATGTTCAAGCAACCTGCGTCTCTCATTTACAGAGAAGATCCTAAATATTGCATTCAGTGTCTGTTGTTTACTCTCCTTTAACCCTTTGAGGGTCGAAGCCTATTTTTATTTTTTCATTTTGGATTTTTCCTCCCAACGTTCCAATAGCCATAACTTTTTTTATTTTTCTGTTCACATAGTTATATGAGGAATTATTTTTTGCGGGACACAATGCATTTTTTAATGCCACGATTCATTTTACCATGTCTTGAATTGGAAAACGGGAAAAAATTCTTTGTGTGGCAAAATTGAAAAAGAAAAACAGAATTCCACCAAGGTTTTAGGGGTTTGTATATAACAGCATTCACTGTGTGCAAAAAATGACCTGACATCCTTATTCTGTGGCTCAATAGGTAAGTGGCGATACCAAACTTGTATAGTTTTTTTTTTTTTTTTTACTACTTTTTTTTCTTTGCATTGCCATATTCTGACAGCAATGACTTTTTTATATTTCGGTCCACAGACCTGTAAGAGGGCTTGTTTTTGCATAACAAACTGTATTTTTTTATTGGTACCATTTCTGTGGTATGTACGTTTTTTTGATTACTGTTAGGCTACATTCACATGACCGTTATTTTGGTCCGCATCCGAGCTGCATTTTTTGCGACTTCAATGGGGCCACAAAGATGCTCCGTGTGCATTTGTCAAACTGGTGTAAAGTAGAACTAGCTTAGTTGTCCAAAGCAACCAATCAGATTCCTCCTTTCATTTTGGACAGCTCTTTTGGAAAAAATGAATGGTGGAATCTGATTGGTTGCTTTTGGCAACTAAACCAATTCTACTTTACAGCAGTTTGATAAATGACCCCCTATGGCCTCATGCACACGACCGTAGGTGTTTTGCGGTCCGCAATCCGCAGATCCGCAAAACACGGAAGCTGTTTCACGCTCCGTTCCTCAATTTGTGGAACGGAATGCGGCCCATTGTAGAAATGCCTATTCTTGTCCGCAAAACGGACAAGAATAGGACATTCTTTTTTTTTGCGGGGCCACGGAACGGAGCAAAGGATGTGGACAGCACACGCAGTGCTGTCCGCATCTTTTGCAGCCTCATTGAAGTGAATGGGTCCGCGCCCGAGCCGCAAAATATGCGCCTCAGACGCGGACCCAAAATACGTTCGTGTCTGTGCATGAGGTCTATGTTTGGACATTTTACATACTGTATGCTATAAAAGATCTAAATGTTTTACTCAGTTACAGAAGCTGGTTTTCAGCCACTTCCATTTGCTGGAAGTTTGGCTTTGATTGAGCCAAGTTTTTCTGTGAGTCATTGTGTAAGCACATGCTGAGCCATCTTTGCTTTGTATTTTAGGGGATTTAATACATAGTGATTACACAGCAATTGCCCTTGTACATTCTAACATATTCTCCATGACGATAACTTGGAATTATCTGACTATGTTATCTAAAGTAAGCACAGCCCTATAGTCATGTTCAGATTTGATATGTACTCTGCATAACAATTGCAGACAAATTACAGGGTTTCAACAGTCCTTGTGGGTGGCATCTGTCGTAAGATTTCAGAATAGAAAATGAAGGGCATGTATGTGTAATGAAAAGACCTATTATGTATGTAAAACATACCTGCAAGAATACCTGGCAGGAAATGTTCTGTACATTATACACCAGGCAGATCCTTTATTTTCCTAATGGCAACTAATTGTATTTACTGTTTTATAAGGTGTTAAAAAAACGAGTCGCATTTTTCATATAGAGTGCTTCAAATTTTATTTTTGAGGCATATATTCTGCGATGTCGAGTCATTATATACCTTAATTAGACATGACATGACAGGTCTAATGGCAGCCGACTTCTTTCTTCAGACCACTAACATGGCCAAAGAAAAATGTAAGTTTGTTATGTCCCTGTTGGAATTTGTTTTGACCCACAATTTATTTCTGTTTGGGGGGTCTTTCTACCTACAGTTTCAGGGCACCGCAATGGGGGCATCTTGTGCGCCCTCATATGTTAATTTATTCCTGGGGCTGTGGGAGAGGGAGGTCCTCCATACAGACCCCCTGCCCATGGCCCATAAAGTTTAACATTGGGGCCGCTATATAGATGATTTGTTGATCATCTGGCAGGGTAATGAGGAGGAATTTGGGTCATTCATGCAACAGCTTAACACAAACAACATAAATATCAAACTTACCTTTAAGACGGGTCGGACCAGTATTGACTTCTTGGATGTATGTTTTCAGGTTGACTGTAGGCGAATAGTGACGGATCTATATAGGAAACATACCTCTGTAAACTCTCTATTACATGCATAATCTGCCCATCCAGGTAATCTCATCAACAGCATACCAGTGGGACAATTCTTAAGATTGAGGAGAATATATTCAACCGAGCCTAACTTCGAATTTAAGGGATGTGGCAAATGTGTTGCTTGTGTTAACTAGTGTTGGGCACGAACATTTAAATTGTGAATTTTAATCGCAAATATCGCAACTTCTAGAATTCGCTAATATTTAGAATATGGTGATATATACTGGTATTTTCGAATATTCTACATTTTTTTCATCAGTAACCTCTCTTTTTGCTTGTGGGCCAATGAGAAGGCTGCAATGTATTTGTCTGAGCTTAGCAACATCCCTAGCAACCAATAGGAAAGTTGCCTACCCCTTTAGTATATAAGAACCTGCCCACAGCCATTTTCTACAGTTTATTACAGTTCTGAGTGAGACAGCATTGTCATTGCTGTGCTCTCTGCTTCCCACTCATTACATTAGATAGTTAGAAAGCTTATATATATAATACAGATAGGTAGTGGGAGATAGTCAGTGTAGGTTAGAATGTGATATAGTGTAGCTATAGTGTAGGTTCTGCTGTCCATGCATACATGCTACATACATAGTGCTGTATGTATGTATGCTACATACATACATACATACATACATACATAGTGCTGTGATGTCACAAGTTCACAGCAATACTTAGTGCACCAATCACTAATATGTAGTTAGACCTGCTAAAATATGAAGTTATTCGCAAATGCGAAAATAGCTGAGCACTCTATCTGCATATAAAGCTATTGTAATGTTCTGCCATGCCAACCATTTTCTCCAGTCTCAGGAAACTTCTAGCAGCTTAAAAAATGTATCTATAGTGACCCACACCTGTATTGCACGCGGATTGCGCGAATATTACATTGCCGATTTTCGCAATCAAGAAAATTACCGTGAATTTGAATATTGCCCCTGCCGCTCATCACTAGTGTTAACATAGACAGGGCAGAGCATTTTTGGGATTCCGCACACAATAAAACAGTATGTAATTACACATGCAATAACTTGTGCAACGCTGGGTGTGATCTATTGGGCCATCTGTCCATGTAAATTGATTTATGTGGGGATGACATCTCACCCCTTCAAGAGATGTATCAGGGAACATCAGGATTTGTATAATCTACAAACGATTTCTAGACATTTCAGGGATCAACACAACTCTGATAGTTCACTCCTCCGATTTAGGGGTATCGATCGGGTGATCATTTCCCCTAGAGGAAGGAATTGGAAAAAATCCCTGAGCAAAAAAGAGACCAGATGGATTTTTCTACTAAACACTATTACACCACATGGTCTCAATAAAGGCAACAGTTTTACTCCTTTTCTTTAGCTCTCTAAATTTGTTTTTAACTGTTATTATGTTTGGTGTCTATCTAACTGATTTATCTTTGACCCTTTTAGAGACAATCGCTTCCTGTTTCACCTCCTTACACTTGGGATATTTAAATTGAAGATGTATGTTGGTCACGTGCTTATCGGAGACCCTTGGAGTTGGGATGACCACTATTTGGGTGGTCTCTCGTGGGACATTATAAATTGTCATTATTTAATGATAATTTGATCACTAATGGGACCATAATTATTGTAATTTGTAAATATTATATTAACTACGCTGTTATATATGCTTTACACTAAATCCTGTGGGGATTATTGAATCCCTAGCGGTCTCGAAATACTGATTAGTTGTGTAATAGTTGGTGTGTTATAAAGTTGCTTTTAAATATTATAAACATTAACAATAATCATGATTTATGATTACTGCATGGTCTTTATAAAATCATGTCATTGATTCACAGAATAATGTTTGTATTTCTTTTGCATGTTCACTTTCACTGTTACACCTTGCACTCAATCACCTGAGGACCTTTTATTTCTTCATTCACTTTTCACTTTTTTGTATTTTTCACTTTTTATTTATTTATTTATTTTTAATCGATACCATATATTCCAATTTATTTGTCTATTTCAAAAGATGATGATGGGTTGAATTTAATCATGTATTTATATTTTTTAATGATCTGTTGTGAATTTAGTCCTATATGAATTGATTATATTGTGACATTGAGGTACTTATTTATTATTATTTATGAATGGGGTCAATCTGAGGGGACTATATATGTGCCCGCCCGGTTTTATCAATATTCCAGTGGTTTAGTAGATGTAGTTTGATTTAAATAGAGAAGCTGGCATTGTTGCCCTTTACTAAGATGGGGCCGCTGCGATCCTGATTGGGCTGACGTCACACTATAGATGTTTGGCTTCTTGCGTGGTTGTTGCTGTTTTCCGTTTTGGTACACACAGGCGGGGAGATAAGCAGATATACTCGGGCGATACTTCTTAGCGAGTTCTCGCACGAGTTTTGCCCGGGTATAGGATGTGTTGCGGGTGGTCTTGCAGGATCTCGCAAGACTATGTACAGGTATGCCGGGACTCTATTATGGTGAGAGCTCTATTTGCAGAAGATTTCATTACACAGGTGCAATACTTTTATGCTAATAAGGAGGGAGGTTTGTTCCCAATTGATTGGGGTATATAAGGAGTAATATTTTGTAAAGCCACCTTTAGCAGCGAATGTTAGTTTAGGAGAGGAAGGGGTAGAAAGAAGCATTTTTCTCTGATATCTTCTTCTAGATATTCACCTACATACTGTTGGTTTTACACAAAGTTTGTTGAAAGCTTAGAGACCATTTAGCGACATTGAAGAATACATTTTTTTAATTCCAAGAGTTGCTTCTAATGAAGTAATCAATATTTGCGAGATATGCAGATATAAGTAGAATTGATATGACATGCATTTGAATGACTGGTTTTAAAAACATTGCAGACAATGCATTTCTGAGTTGCAAAAATGCATGAAGTTAACATAAAAGATTAAAATACCAAAAATGCCTAGCTGACCTGCTACACGTGCAGGTGACACTGTCATGAGTTGTGAACAGTCAGTTGTCAGACAGGGAATCTGTTAAACTTTTACTGAACCCCCAACTAGGAGTTAATCTGCCATTTAAAAATGTAGTACTAGACATGTGCCAGTCTATTAGAGTTTCTGGTTTACAAATTATAAAAAAGAACTAATGAATTCTGGTATAAATATACACACAGACACATATTTATATATAATTGTTGCCACTGAAATCTGAACTGACTGACTTTCGTCTTAGGTGTATGGCAAATTTATAGTGCTATAACCATTATGGAGCAGAATTATGAAATTTGTCTTTTTGCTGCTAACAACCAATCACCGCACTGTTCACGTGCACCATAGGAAATGAAAGCTGTGCTGTGATTGGTTTCTATTAGTTTTTCTTTAATACAGCTTTCATAAATCTGCCCCAATATCTCCTGTGGGCCAGAAAAATAGCAAAGACTTAAAGAGGACCTCTCACCTCTCCTGATGTATCTTTATTTAGCAACTAATTGCATTCCTCGTGCAATAAATATTTTGAAGCATCTATTCTTATGGCTCTATGATGTGCCATTCCTTTATTATTCCTTCTAGAAGATTATGAATGAATTGCTACCAACTTTCATTGGAGTTCCAGATGGGTGTTACCATTTGGGGGGTGTCCCTGCACAGTCTGACATTGTCCAATCAGCGCTGCTGGTTTCAGACTTAGTGATGAGCGGCAGGGGCAATATTCTAACTCGCAATATTTTGCAAATATTTGGTAGAATATTCGTTATATATATATTCGCGAATTTGAAAATATTTTCTTGATTGCGAAATATTGGCAATGTAATATTTGCGTAATGCTGGCAAAAAACAGGCGTGGGTCACTATAGCTATATTTTTCAAGCTGCTAGAAGTTTCCTGAGACTGGAGAAAATGGTTGGCACGGCAGAACGTTACAATAGCTTTATATGCAGATAGAGTGCTCCAATATATATTCCCGATTGTGAAATCGGCATTAATGATGCGAATATGTTGGCGCCATACGTGCAATTTCATATTTTAACAGGTCTTAACTGACTACATATTAGTGATTGGTGCACTAAGTATTGTTCTGAACTTGTGACATCACAGCACTATGTATGTATGTATGTATGTATGTAGCATACATATATACATACATACAGCACTATGTATGTAGCATGTGTGCTACACTATATCACTATGTAACTACACTGACTATTTCCCACTAACTATCTATATTATATATATATAAGCTAACTAACTTACTAACCATCTAATGTCATGACACAGGAAAGCAGAGAGCACAGCAATAACACTGTTGTCTCTCTCAGATCTGCAAAATACTGCATACAATGGCTGCTGGGGAAGTTCTTATATACTAAGGGGGTAGGCAACTTTCCTATTGGTTGCTAGGGATGTTGCTAAGCTCAGACAAAGAAATTGCAGCCTTCTCATTGGCCCACAAGCAAAAAAAAATCTAGAATATTCGAAATTACGAATATATTACTATATTCTAAATATTCGCGAATTCTCGAAGTGCCGATATTCGTGGCCAACACTAGTCAGACTGTGCAAGGACACCCACCACACAACTGGTAACACCCAACTGGTCTTTTAGTGTAAACTGCTAGCCATTAATTCATAAATTCTAGTAGGAATAATAAAGGAATGGCACAACATAGAGCCATAAGAGTAGATGCTCCAGAATTGTTTCTACATGGGGAATGCAGGTAGTGTGTAAGAAGAGGTGACAGATCCTCTTTAAAGGCACACTAAAGCTAACATACATAGTTTATAGAGTATGAATAAGAAGTACCGTACTATCATTTGTATGACTATGACTATGACATACTGTATATAGTAGTGAACATTACATTACTTCTTGTCAGAAATTCCATTGAAACAGACTGTCAGCTGACAAAAGAGATATACACAGTAAATAGAGATAAGGTAGACTTGAGGCTTTGTGTCACAAATACTAACCACTTTCCTCTCTTTGCAGCAGGTATTTGCCATGTCTTTTTGCTCTTCTGCCACCTACTGGCCAAGTTATGCATATTTGCAGCATATACAGTATGTACAGTATAGATGCATTATATCATAAATTGTTTAGACAGTGCACCCTATATATTATAGCACCTTCTGCTCTTTACAATAAAAATACATATATTAGAGGCCACTCACTATGAAAATTTTAAAAAGTTTTCATTATAATTATTTAATAATTCAACTGAATATTAGTAACTTTCTGGTGTTTTATTTACTACCGACTGGTACCTCGGTCCAAAACCCGACTTCGGGTTGCTAATTTGAAATGTTCTTAAAGATGTAGAACTGAATACCAAATTCATTCAGCAAAGTCTTGCACGACTTCGGGTAAAACGAATTTTGCCTCAAGAGAGGCAATACACTTTAATGCTGTACGGAGACGAAGTGTTAGGAAGAATCGACTTCAGATCTATGATCCAAAGCTTGAGTCGCTCAACACTAATTCATACAAACGTTGGTTCCTGATAATTGACATGTGTAAAAGGGCCTACAGTCTCATACAATAGTGATTGGATATCACATAATATTTACAGGAATAAGTTATCCTATGGTTATGCTCAAATATTTGCGGCAATTTTATTTCAATTCTATTTTTGGAAGGAACAATGGAAATAAAACCAAAGGACTCAGTTGCATGTATGTATAACTGCTCCAAGTTGTACAGAGAAATATTATAGCTCGTATAGACTTTAACAGGGCCGCGGCTCTGCAAATGCGGAAGCGGAGAGCACATAGTGTGCTCTCCGCATCACGTCCGGCCCCATTCACAATGAATGGGTCCACATCCATTCCACAGAATTGCGGAATGGATGCGGACAGAAATTGCAGATGTGTGAATAGGGCCTTAGGTCCGGATGCGTTGCGGAAGCGTTCAGTAAAAACTGTGCGATTTTACAGGCAAAGCCATTCAGTTTTGCCTGCGATTGCGTTCAATTGTTCATTTTTATCCGATGCAATGCGTTTTGATGCGTTTTTCACGCGCGTGATAAAAAACTGAAGGTTTACAAACAACATCTCCCAGCAACCATCAGTGAAAAACGCAACGCAACCGCACTTGCTTGCGGATGCAATGCGCTTTTCACTAAACCCCCATTCACTTCTATGGGGCTAGGGCTGCGTGAAAAACGCAGAATATAGGTACATGCTGCCATTTTCGCGCAACGCACAAGTGATGCGTGAAAAAAAACGCTCATCTACACAGACCCATTGAAATGAATGGGTCAGGTTTCAGTGCGGATGCTATGCGTTCATGTCATGCATTGCACCCGCGCGGAAAACTCGCTCGTGTAAAAGGGGCCATCTGCTGTAAGGACAGCGTCCTAACAACACCCCAAAAAGCCTTTTTAGGGCTGGTACATCAGTCTGCTTTTATTTATTTTTTCTATATATATATATTGCAGTTGCCTGCCCGTGTGTGAGAGGCCGCAGGCCCACAGACTGTACTGTGTGCACACCACTCATATAGGGTGGCACAGTACCTTGCAGATAAAAAAGTAATTTCATTTTTTCCCTTTAATATAATTGCAGTTGCCTGCCAGTGTGTGTCAGGCCCACAGACTGTACTGTGCCCACTGCCCACCACCCATATAGGGTGTCACAGTACACTGCACGGCGCACGCGCAGTGACCTAAAATTCAAACGAAGCGGACCGAGCATGGGTCTTTTTCCATCTCCCAGTTCCAAAAATCTATTCACTACACCAGCCCTGGTCCTGATAAGGGATAAAACAGAGATTAAACTGATAGGAATAGTACTTAGTTAACACTAGCTGCATTGGTGGCAAATTCCATTGCAAGTGCCCAAAATTAGAAGGAAGCGGACAGAGCAAGCTTTTTTCTCTATCTCCCTATGCAGGGATTCAATTCAATACACTTCCCCTGATAGGGGACTTAACAAAGATTAAAATGGTAAGAATAGTAGTTTACACTATTTGTATTGGTGGCACAGAACATTGCGCGGCGCACGCGCAGTGCCCCAAATTGGAAGTAAGAGGACCGACTAATCATCTTTTTCCATCTCCCAGTTCCTAAAATCTATTCAATACAGGGATTAAACTGATAGGAATAATACTAACTAACACATCTCCATCTCCCGGTTCCTAAAATCTATTCCATACAAACACAGAAATGCAACAGCAAAATCTATTCCATACACCGGCCCCTGATAAGGAACAAAACAGAGATTAAACTGGTAAGAACAGATTTTTTTAATTTAAAAAAAAAAAGGACAGCCTCTGCAGAGCTGGGTATTTTTTGGCTGCGTTACTGAACGCTTATGCACAATGGCTGTAAGCTCATGCGTCCTTTTGCGGAGGTGACAAACTTGGTCAGTCAAACCCAAGGCAACATCATCGATCTCATCCCATATGTTTTTATTCTGGAGCGTGCCCTGCAAAGAGTGCTGAATCAGGCCGTAGATGAGCATGAAGGGGAAGAGTTGTGGTCACCATCACCACCAGAAGCAGCCTTGTCGTCGTAGATTGCTGGACCTGCGGCAACGCAGAGAGAGGAGTTTGAAGAAGAGGAGTCAGAGGAGGAAGGTGGCTTTGAGGAGGTGGAAGACCAACCACAGCAGGAGTCCCAGGGGGCTTGTTGTCACCTTTCGGGGACCCTTGGTGTTGTACGTGGCTGGGTGGAGGAAGAGACCATCAATGACGTCAGTGAGGACAAGGAACAGGACATGGCTAGCTTAGTATCCAACCTTGTGCAAATGGGGAGTTTGCGGTTGTGCAAATGGATTGTTTGCGATTGTTTGCGGTGCGTTAAACGGGGAGTTTGGTCTGTCAGAGTTTGGTCTGTCACTGTGAAGCGGGCGTAACCCTTACACTACCTGATTGATACAACATCATACCTGATCGTATACACACACTGGATGTTTTAAAGCACGTTATTCCAAACAATTTAGGAATGTTAGGTGATTTATGCCCTTTATGGATTAAAACCCGACTCTGCGTCAACTACGTAATTTTCCATGGGAGTATTGCCATGGATCCCCCTCCAGCATGCCACAGTCCAGGTGTTAGTCCCCTTAAAACAACTTTTCCATCACTATTGTGGCCAGAAAGAGTCACTGTGGGTTTTAAAATTCGTCTGGCTATTAAAGTCTATGGCGGTTCGCCTGGTTTGCCCGTTCGCGAACGTTTGCGGAAGTTCGCATTCGCCGTTCGCGAACGGAAAATGTTATGTTCACGACATCTCTATTCTGCATGGACAGCTCTGATTTCATACATGACATGCAAAGATTTATTTATGTTGGATTCCATGTAAATCCAGCTAAAACGAAAAGTGGCGTGTTCCATGAGATGCAGTATAACAAAGCAAGTCTTTCCTCAAGACATTGGGCCAGATTTATCATTACACTTACATCTTACTCCACTTTTACATATGCCCAAAGTCACTTTTGGCATAGTCAGATTTATTAATGGTCCTTTAATACTGTGATAAATGTGGTTTGGCGGTAGCAGTTTATCCTTCAGTAAGCGGCTTTACAAAAGTCTCGCGTCTTTACAAAAAAGTTGCATGTTCTATTAAAAAGTCGCATAAGATAAGCATCGTCCCCCCTGGAGTGAAATTGCGCAATTTTTTTGCGACTTTTTTACTCCATTAAAGTGACTTTAGCTAATGATAAATCTGGCCCATTGTGTCTAGAGAATATTTCTGTAAATGGCGCCATATGGTGGCACCTGGACTAACTGTGACTCTATAGTTTGGCGTTGCAGGAACTTCATGTGCCAAATAAGCTTATTCTACTTCATTTTCGTAAAGTCTGAGGGTTATATTATTTTGTTCTCCTGCCATTCTATGTAATAATAATTTGGCATATTGGAAATGCCCAATTTTATTTTTTGATGAAGGATGTCAGCAGCAGCTATACTGTAATTGCTAAAGTGGCTTTGTTTTAATTGTATTCATATGTTATGTGACAGAATCCTATTCATTTAATTATGTCTCGCTGTTATTGTTTTACGAAGAGTTGGAAGATATGTCACCAGCTATTAGTACTAGACTTTGTTTTACTTTAGAACAAGTCATTCCTTTTGCTAGTTAGGTTATTCAATAATTGATTAAATATCTGAATCACTGTCCAAATAACTGACAATTGTAACAGGGTGATACAACTAAACATACATTTTTTTTATTATTTTCAAGAGGCAGTTAGATGAAGAATTGATAAGGTTATGTTGTACTTTTTTTTGTTAAGGAAACATATAGACAGATGGTAAATTCTTCCTTGTAGTTTATGTTATCAGAAATGGTGGTATCAGCTTCTTTCCTTCCAACACACATCCGGCCTCTACATCATGTCCCAGAAGTAGAAGGCAATGGTATGTGGGTTTACCAAATAATGGAAAGTCTTTCAACATTCCAATAAACTTGCATAACACTCAGTTAAAAGATAGATAACATTGTATGGACTGTGCCATAAAGAAGTGAACTCATGCAATATGCATGCTTTGAATTCACTAATATCTTATCCAAGATAGCTATGTTTTAGCTGGAATGTCTTACCCAAATATTGGGGGAATGCATAGGCTCATTGCTTAAAACTGTGTTACTTAACTCCTTTTCTTTACTGCCATCTTTTTTTTTGCCTTTTCATCCCCGCCTTCCAAGAGCCATACATTTAACTGTTCTATGAACACAGTTGTATAAGGGCTTGATATTTTTGCACAATGAGTCATTTCTTTTTTTATAATTAACGTTCCATGTATTGATAAACTAAAAAAATGCATATTTGTGGGGTAAAAAGACAATAAATAAGGCAATTGTGCCATAGTTTGTTGGGTTCCATTTTTAAGTTATTTACAGGTATTGTGCTCTAGCACTGACTTGTTAACTTTATTCTTTGGGTCAGTACCACTGTAACTGAAAGACTTTAAAGTTCCAAACTCTGCAGCAGGTACAGTTATTATTGGGCTGATTAATCTTTGTTGTTTTAATGGGGTTATCCAGGAAATGATAATGATAACCTATCCTCAGGATAGGTCATCATGATCAGATTGGTGGGGGTACGAGTCCCAGCACCCCCGCCAATCAGCTGCTTTAGGGAGCTGCCGTGCTTTACTGGATTCTGGTAAGCACAGCAGACTCCCAGCAGCTTTCCAAGCACATCACTGTACATCGTATAGTGGCAGTGCTTGGTATTGCAGCTCAGCCCCATTAACGTCAATGAAGCTGACCTGAACATAGGCCATGTGATCAATGTACAGTGATGACACATAGCGTAGGAAGAGTCCACAGTGCTCATGGAGTCCCCGATCGACGGAGAATAAGTCATCACTTTTATTTCCAGGATAATCCCTTTGAACCTTGCCCTTTGTAGAGCACACAGCTTAGAGGGAACACTGGTCAGTACAATTACAGAGATACAGAGGGAGATTTATCAAACAGGTGTAAATGAAAACTGGTTTAGTTGTCCATAGCAACCAATCAGATTCCACCTTTCATTTTTCAAAAGTTAAAAGTAGAATCTTATAGATTGCTATATACAACTAAGCTACATGTTCCTTTACACCATTTTGGATAAATGTAAATATAGTAACATAGTTTATAAGGGTGAAAAAAGACATCTGTCCATCCAGTTCGGCCTGTTATTCTGTAAGTTGATCCAGAGGAAGGCAGAAAAACCCCTGTGAGGTAGAAGCCAATTTTCCCCACTTTAAGGGACAAAAATTCCTTCCTGACTCCAATCAACCACCCATCTCTAGTAGCTATAACCTGTAATATTATTAAAAGTTCAATGTGTGACGGCACACCTGTCTAACACCATGGAACCCGGTGCTCATCTCCAGGTCCACCCGTAGACCAAAATATACAGAACAAATAATGTAAAATGTTAGAGGGGCACTCAGTATATCAGGACCACACAGCCAGAAGTTTAGAATTAAGATATACTACAGCTTTATTACCCAATAAAATCTGTCTAATTTCTCCAATCAGTACATAATGTCGCAATAAACCCATAAAAAAACCATAAAGAATATGCCACTTAATAGTCCAATTTATCTAAAATATGCATTCATACAATTATTAATATCAATTTGTTCATGGGCTGATTGCAGGCACTGGTAAAACATCCATAAGTCTTCCCCAATAGTAATCACTCGGTAGTCCAGAACAACTTCTGGCTGTGTGGTCCTGATATACTGAGTGCCCCTCTAACATTTTACATTATTTGTTCTGTAATATTATTGCATTCCAGAAATACATCCAGGCCCCTCTTGAACTCTTTTAGTGAATTCACCATCACCACCTCCTCAGGCAGAGAGTTCCATAGTCTCACTGCTCTTACCGTAAAGAATCCTCTTCTATGTTTGTGTACAAAACTTTTTTCCTGCAGATGCAGAGGATGTCCCCTCATCACAGTCACAGTCCTGGGGATAAATAGATGATGGGAGAGATCTCTGTACTGACCGCTGATATATTTATACATATTATTAGATCGCCCCTCAGTCATCATTTTTCTAAAGTGAATAACCCTAATTTTGATAATCTTTCAGGGTACTATAGTCCACCTATTCAAGTTTTTACTTTAGTTGCCCTCCTCTGAACCCTCTCCAGCTCTACTATGTCTGTCTTGTTCACAGGAGCCCAGAACTGTACACAGTACTCCATGTGTGGTCTGGCTAGGGATTTGTAAAGTGGCAGGACTATGTTCTCATCACGGGCATCTATGCCCCTTTTGATGCAACCCATTATCTTATTGACCTGGGCAGCAGCTGCCTGATACTGGTTTCTACAGCTTAGGATGCTGTTAACTAAAATTCCTAGGTCCTTTTCTATGCCATTGTTACCCAGTATTTTAGCATTTAGTATGTACTGGTGACTTGCATTATGTACTGGTGACTTGCATAAGCTTACATTTGTCAGTGTTAAACCTCATCTGACACTTCTCTGCCCAAGCCCTTAATCTATCCAGATCCCTCTGTAGCAGTATACTGTCCTCTTCCGTGTTAATTAAGTTTTAAGATCATTAATTAATATATTGAAGAGAATAGGGCCCAATACTGACCCCTGAGGTACCCCACTAGTGACAGTGACACAATCTGAGTATCTACCGTTAATAACCACCCTCTATTTTCTATTACTGAGCCAGTTACTTACCCACATACAGACACTTTCTCCCAGTCCGAGCATCCTCATTTTATATACTAACCTTTTATGTGGTACAGTATCAATTGCTTTGGAGAAGTCCAGATATACGGCATCCATTGATTTGCCGCAGTCAAGTCTAATTTTTATGTTTTACTACTCTTAAAAATCTTTTTTTTATAAAATGTTGCCTTTTGTTGCCATATTCTTATACCCATGCTTGTTTAGTTACTGTTGATGTAGTTGTGTTTTTTTGGTTTGTTTTTTTGCAGGGGATGCATATGCTTTTTATATTTTTTCTTTTTAAAAAAAAAATAATTCTTTTTTAAAATAAATAACATTTGTTAACACCAGACTTTGTCAGATGCAGCAATACCAATTATTGATTTTTTTATATGATTTTTTTTATTTTTATTATTTTAAGCAAAGAAATGACTTTGGTACGCTTATATGAAAATGGTAAAACAATCATCCAATGATGGATTCATGTGCCTCAAGGCATACAAAATACTTATGTAAATAGTTAGGTTTTCATATCCAAAAAGAGCAATTGCTGTTTAAACATTTGTGTTGCCAATAGTGATCTCCACTGAACACAACCAATTTATTATGTTTAAATAGGAAAAAGAAAACTCCAATGGTGAAGCACCATCACACAAAGTAACCTTCCTCTGTGGATGTACTGAATACTCATAAACATCAAAATATTAAAGACATATAAAACAGAGAAATGCCACAATTTGTCTGGAAATGCAGTCTGGCCCAAATCAAATTTCAAACTACCGTACTTCTCCAGGGTACAATTACATCACTTCTGGATGTCTCTGTAAAAGCACAACAAAGACCATCCACTAAACTCTAAATAAGTTAATTCTCATACTAGTAATAAAACATTTGAAATGTACAATCATCTTCACTAATACAAACATACAAAACCTTTACAAATACTCAGTTTGATAAATATTTAAAACAGAACAATTCATTGCAATTCTTTTGAAACAACTATTCCACTCAAGCTCAGTTGTCCAGATTTCCTAATGTTACTGCACCTAGATTCTGGCATCAATTGTGGTAAAATATGGAGCAATTTGGCACATCTGGGTTTAGAGAAAATATTGTCTTGGCTATTTCGGTAAACTCTATAGAAGTGAATGGAGTGGTGGCCATGCTTGTGCGGTAAGCTTTCCATTCATTTCAGTGGGACTTCTGAGAATAGCTGAGAGGGCTAGAAGGCTTCTGCGCCCTTCGGCACTTTGCAGGCTCCGTTCTAAGTATCGGTGTAGGTCCCAGAGGTGGAACCCCCACCTATCAGACGTTGGGAGAATATCCTAGTATATATGCCCTTAATTTCCAAGTTGGGAATACCCCTTTAATAACCTAAATGTTTTTCCCGAGCTCAGTGTCACCCGCGATGCTAAGGGGGCTTGTCCCTGTCCCCCCCCCCTGCCATTGGCCGCTCCCCCCGACACCAGATGTTTTCATCTGTGTACAGGGAGAAGGAGAAGCAGAAGCAGCGGTGCGGGGACCAGGAGTGGCGCAGGGAGCGGGGTAAGTATATTCCCTCTGAGGGGCCGGCACATGGGGGGGGAGGCTGTTTGCGAAATTGGATAACTCCTTTAAAACTATTAACATCATATTTAAAATTTTCAAATATATTGCTATTTTTCTTTTATTGACAGTTCTTTATTCTGTCAGAAAAGATCATGTGATCAAAATATACCAGTAGAACTTTAGCACCTTTAATTCCAAATAGAAATGAGCGACGTTTTGAAAAATTTTAATATTAAAATTTAATAAAAACTACAGTACTTCCTGCAAAAAAAAAAAGCCTTCATACAGCTCTGTAGACCAAAATATAAAAAAGTTATGGCTGTTAGAAAATGGTGATGCAGTACCATTAACAGAAGTGGCCCTATGACAGAATGGGCACTGTGGCAGCAGCAACAGTGGCATAAAGCACAAGATAGTGGCATATCACAGTAGTAGCAGAAGCTAGCAACAGTAGTGCGATAATAAGGGCCAGTTGTATGTATATCAATGTAAAAATGTAACATGAACATATCAGTAGGCCAAGAAGCCTAATTGTGGGAATGGCAGTAGAGGCAGCAGGTGGGTGACATCGGGCGGGTGGCAGGATCAGAATGTTGGCAGCAGCATGTGACAAGAAGTAACCATTTTGCAAAATATTCCGGTGTGCCAGCACACTACGGTGTGATCATTAGTGGCAGAATGATCTATTCTGTTGCATCAGGCACCGGTGTCTGGAAATTCTGATTGATTCTCAGGTTAGTCTCTCAAAATTTTTGGACGAAAGGCAAGTTATCTTAGGGGTAAAGATGACCACCACCGTACTGAACACCTACTCTGATGCCACACTACTGGCTGGGCAGGAAAGCATGACTCGGCCAGTTGCAGCCCCACTTAAAGCTGGCATGCCCAGTTGTCCAGGGGATCCTGGATCATGGGTGACATGATCCAGGACCAGTGAAGGCTGTAGAGCAAGAGCACAGAGAGTCCTCTTGGTCAGGCCTTTTCTGAGGACAGGCAATGGAGCCACCAACCGACTACACAGCATGTCTCTATAGTAGCATATTTTTGCATCGCTCTTAGATGGTCTAAAAAATGCACCAATTTTTGACCTGTAGCAAGGGTCTAACAGTGTGGATAGCCAGTAGTCAGACAATGCAGCTGTCACTACGCAAACAAGAAAGCATGCATCTAGCCATTTGCGCAACGGACTCGGAGGGCCTCCCTGCCTACTGCCACGGTCTGTACCAGCAACTTGGCCAGGTGTACATTTAGCTTGTGCATCATTGGATGAGAGTATGCATACTGTTCTCTTTTTGAAATCGATTTGTCAAAATAAGTGACGAGGAGGTGGAGGAGCATCAGGAACAACAGACGACATTGAAGTCAATGGGAAGGGAATGACAGCTTCCTTCTGTTGATGTTGATGAGTCCTGACTGCTTTAGAGGAGGTGCGGGCCAGTGGGAGATGCAGCAGTCGCTACATCAGGCTGTAGCATTAAATGAGTGGCACAGTGACACTATGTGTCGATTCAGGGCCGTCGTGCCAACATTAGCACCCTGGCCGCACCTCACCTCCCACACATCTTGCATACCGCCATGCTAACATCTCCCAGTGATTTGGTAAAAAATAGTGAGTATGGCATTTTCCCTCCACCACTGCTTGATGTCTGCCTGCTGTTGCTTTTATAAACCCGTGCACTGCTAGTGGGTTCCTCACAGGTAATCTCCCGAGTAGCAAACGGTATCCCTCCCACGTTAGGCTCCAGATCTCCCACTGCTTCCACCCTGCTGGCTCATGGGCACGCTTCCACCCTGCTGGCTCACAGGCATGCTACCACCTCGCTGTCTCACTGGCATGCTGCCACCCTCACCGCCTGATGATGACTATGTCCCATCTACACCCAGTTACCAATTGCAATTGGCTACAACATCCTCTACATATGTTTACTAGTCACTTTTGTTGCCCTCACTTTTCTCTTGTGCACGTCCCTGACCTCTTGCAACATGTGTTCCCATCCGACTGTCATGATCGGTAGTTGCATGCCTAAAGCAGTCCGCAGAGGATCTGTCCTCCAAGTCTGGGCTGGCTTGTAACTGCTGAAAAGCGGAGCAGAGCCAGTGGCTATGATTACTTGGCTAGCAGAAGGAACAGCAAAAGGAAGAGACAGGTTCAGGACAGGTGAGGATATAGAGGCAGTTCCTGGGCCATGACAACTAAGTGTGGTGTCAGAGGAACCCACCAATTCTTGGCCGTGTGTATTTGTTGTCACCTGAGATGATGTTGAAAAGTGAGTTAACCATTCCAGTATAGCTGGATTGTTGGTCAAAACACAACCACTGGATAACTATGGCAGCTCTGGCCTGTTGCTGTGGCTGCTACTTGTGCCAGCTACAGCAACATTTTTGCCACTGCTCATTCCTTTGGAGGGCCCAGGCAACTTTTTATTGGCCATAGTGTACAGTAACCGTATCACTAAAATAACGGATTAACTCTTAATGTCATTGCACTAAAACGTGATGCACACGTCAATACACTCTCCCTACAGTCTCCTTGCACTCTCCCTCTCCAATATTCTTCTTTTAATCGTTTCCAGCAACACTGTCCCTAGTGCATGAGTGCTTGCCATGTCTCTTCTTATGCTCAGCTCTCAGGACAATGGCGGAGACCGTGCAGGACCAGGGTTCATGGGATCACAGGGGATGGCCATCTGCGGATTGGCTTGCATTTTAGCTCACATTTGGCTCACATTTTGGGTGATCTTGCATTCCCGGGCTTCTTACCTTCACTTTGTAACCTCTGCAGCCACCATTTCAGGAAAAAAATGATTTGTTACCACGAAGCTTGAAGAAATTTGGATTAATTGCTAATCGAAGTTTTCCTAAACTTCGGATTGAATTCCGCTTTGAATGCTTTGCAAATATGGATGTAAGCGTCAGTCTTAACATTGGGATTCCAGCGGCACATTGATTTTTTAAACCAATCTGGATTCTCTGATTAAAACAAATCTATAGAAAAGTCACTAGATATTTTAACTTTGAATATATTGGGGGACCTCTATTATATAGTTTGAACTATTTCTTAATGGAATCCTATTTTTTATCAAGAAAAATCACATGGCTACTAAAGGCCAATTAGTAAAAATGGTCAATAAAAAGAAATCAAGATGATAATTTGCTACATGTGGATAATTAATGGTCTCAACCTACTCTCTATTTAAGGCCTCTTTCACATGGCCGTTGACCCGCAAACGGCGGGTTAGCATTACAAGGGGCACGGCCGTGTGCATTCCGCATCACGCATGCTGACCCATTCACTACAATGATTACGTAAATCTGGAGATGTGGTGCGGAACGGAACAGAACCACCGAATAGAAGCACTACAGAGTGCTTCCATGGGTTTCCGTTCTGTGCTTCCGTTCCGCAAAAAAATAGAACTTGTTCTGTCTTTTTGTAGAACGGACGGATTGCGGACCCCATTCAAGTGAATGGGTCTGCGTTCTTCATGCGGATGGCCCATGGCCCGTGCCCATGCATTGCAGACCGCAATTTGCGGTCTCCAGCACGGGCACGGCGGCCATGTGAAAGAGGCCTAAGGTGGATGCTCCAGAGCAATTAGAGCTCAAAGAGATTTAAGTATTCTATCTTTTCTGTTGATTGGCTGAGGTAGAAGTATTGTATGGTTTGAGCTTAAGGTTAAAACTGTACAGTTGGACAGTATGACATGGGGTTACTGCCATGTGAGAGTCATTTGATGTGTAAATACACAGTTTTGTCAGTACATGGGTACTAACATTGTGGGAGGCACAGGGTGGGCATTAGCACAGTGAGGGGGCACAGTTTAGGCATAACTACTGTAAAGGGGCACAATGTGGCATTATTACTGTGAAAGAGGCACAATGTGGGAGTTAGTACTGTGAGGGAGCACAATGCGGGCATAGTGATGAGCAGCAGGGGCAATATTCCAATTCGCAATATTTTGCAAATATTTGGGCGAATATTCCCCTTTATATTCGTGAATTCCTGATCTTCAAGCATTATTTTCTTAATTGCGAAAATTCGCATAAAAATTCGCATAGACTGGTTTTAAAAAAAAAAAAGAATATTCGCAATTACGAATATATTTTGAGATATTCAAAATATTCGCGAATTCTCGAAGTGCCGATATTTGGGATTAAAATTCGCAATTCGAATATTCGTGATCAACACTAGGCATAACTACTGTGAGAGGCCACAATGTGTGCATTAGCACTGCGTGGTAGCACTAGGAGGAAAGCAATGCCTTAGATTATCCTGCAATACCATTGGGATGGCTAGGTCATACAGGGCAAGCACTGCGTCCCTTCCTGGGGATTTCACAAGGACAGTTACTATGCCTTCCTTATGTGATTCTTTTTGAACAACAGTGACCTTGTTCCGGATCCAGTTAACATCAGGCCGACATTCCAGCGAAACCCTGGATGCAATACGACCAGTTAGTTCTTTTATTTATCCCAAGGCTTATTGGTACCGCCGTGTACCCTATGATAGATTTTATCAGGTAACATATTGGAGGGTTATTTACAAAGACCAGCTTTTTGCACTGATCCTTGTTCCCCTCTGCACTGCCGAAGAATTAACTTAATTTATGAATTAGGTGCACCTCCAGCAATCCATGCGCCTGGAGTGCCAGTCCCCATCACACCCTCGTCACTCCTAAATACAGTAGTTGCAAAAAGGGGGCTTACGACTATTTTTACTATTAAAATAGGCATAGAAATATTTGTAAGGATATTATTAAAAGTTACATTTTAAGCTATTCACCCATTAACCTAAAGGGACAGGTTGGGATTGGGTAAGTATAGTTATGCACTAAGCAGAGTTAGTGGCATGGCTTAGTATAAACATATTTGCCGCAATGCGCTATGTTTTCGGATCTAATAAATTTGGTTGGTGAGGGGGGCATCCTGCTGAATTCTTGTCCCGGGTGCTGGAAAACCTAGCTACATCTCCTTTCTCATGCTTGGAAGCAGCAGTGCAGTGTCAACTGAGGAACAGCAAAAGGGTGCCTCGGTAGAAGAGCTATTTGGTATCAGATTTGTGTTTGTGACAGGGACTAATAACAGCACTACATTATATATTGGAATATTAGGGCATGCAGGCAGCTTTAAATAGAGGCAATGTCTCTGAAATGGGAGTGGATCTATGTAAACTGTTCTACTTTACATTAGTAATTTCACCCACAACAAGCACTGGCAGCATCAAAACAAATGTGCATCTCAGAGCTGGGCAAGATAATCATAAGCACTTTTTAGGAGGACCAGTAACTCCTCATGACTTATGTGTTTTTGTAACTATTTAAATTACCCATGTACAATCCTTTTATTTTTTCTTCTAGAATTTATGAATGAATTATTAGCACTCTACAATAAAGACCCAACTGAGTGTTTTCAGTTGGGGAATGCTGCTAGTGGCACTCTCTAGGGATACACCCCTAACTGGAAATGAATATGACAGTGTAATAAAGGACGCCTAAAACTTTATATTTATTTATAATATTTTAAAACACTGGGAACTGAAGCCCAGGAAACAATAACCACAACAGAAAGACTACATGATCCAGTCCTCCTGTCAACGCTACCACTCACAACCTGGATAGTGTTACTAATCTAAATATAGATGACACAATCGATTTATGAGAAAAATAAGATACATAGTTGAGATTTCGGAAATGTCCAAAAAATGGTCTATATGTCCAACATCTATAGGTATATGGGGCGTGGTGCAAGGAAATAATCAGGGATACTAGACATAAGCAGATGGCGGCAGGAAGTGGTTAAATGACTCCAATATACCATTAACCCTCTAGAAAACCCTGTAGGTGCCCTCACCTGTCCTCTGCCCGGAGTTAACCCCTGAGGGTGGGATTACTCCGTCCCCGTACCTAAGCCTACTGACCCTACTACACTCTGTACACTAACACTATCACAGTGTGGGGGGACATAGATATGGCCAAACTGGACACACTAGAAATAGCCCCGACGCATTTCCCCCTAAAATGGGTTCCTCAGGGGGCCAATATTCATAATGATGACATAAGACAATACTCAAAAAATGTAAATAGAGATAAATTGAACATAATACTTAAAGAGCGATGCCTATAGCCGGCCATCCATTGCCACATTACACATGTTCCACTCCGGCACTGATACGCAGCCAGATGAGATTCCCTAAACGGGGCACGGCAATAGGTGCTAAGGATGACTCCGCAGATGACATACCTGCGGACCTTCGTTGAAAACTGCTGGCAATTCATTCAAAGCTTCTACATGGAATAATAATGATAATAAGAATAATAATAATAATAATAATAATCTTTATTTATATAGATCGGGTTCAGAAAATAATGATGAATGGGGATGTGATAAACCACCCTAAAAAGATGTGTTTTAGGGTGCGCCTAAAACTGTGTATATTGTAATTTAACCTAATTTCTTTGAGTAGGGCATTCCAGAGATCTGGTGCAACTCGGGAGAAGTCTTGAAACTGGAAGTGAGGGGTTCGGATTATAGTGGATGTCAGTCGTAAATAGTTTTCAGAGCGTAGAGCACAAGTAGAGTGGTAGACAGAGATGAGGGCAGATACTGCGGAGAGTTTTGTGGGTGAGAACGAGCAGTTTAAATTGGATTCTATGCTGTATGGGCAACCAGTGCAATGACTGGCACAGGGTGGAGGCATATGAATAGTGGTTAGACACATAGGTGACCCTGGCTGCTGCATTAAGGATAGAATGGAGAGGAGAAAGTCTGGGAAAGTCTGGTGATAGGGAGGCTACTTAATGGTGAGTTACAGAAATTGAGGCAGGGATGGATCAGGGCAACATTGAGTTTTTGTTGTTTCCATAGTGAGAAAGGGGCGGATTCTAGAGATATTTCTGAGATGCAGATGACATAAGTGTGCAAGAGATTGAATATAGGAGTTGAAAGAAAGATCGGTGTCAGACATAAGACCGAGACAGCGGGCGTGCTGCCTAGGCATTATGATGGTAGTGCCACGCACTAGGAGGGAGATATCATGTATATGTAAGTTAGTAGATGGAGAAGAGAACCCAAAAAGTTCAGCTTTTGAAAGATTCAGATAGAGAGAGGACATGATGTTAGATACAGCAGACAGACAGTCACTGGTTTTATGTAATACAGCAGGGGTTATGTCAGGGGATAAAGTGTATAGTTGTGTGTCATCAGCATATAGATGGTATTGGAAACAAAATCTGCTGATTGTCTGTCCAATTTGGGCTGTGTAGAGTGAGAAGAGGAGAGGACCAAGGACAGAACCCTGAGGAACCCCAACAGCAAGAGGGAGAGGAGAATAACTGGAGCCAGAGAATGATACACTGTAATGATACACTGAAACAGCAGAGAAAGATATAAAGAAAACCAGGAGAGGGCAGAGTACTTTAGGCTGATATATTGGAGCATGGTGAGTGGAAGACGGTGGTCTACAGTGTCAAAAGCTGCAGAAAGGTCAAGGAGACTGAGGATGTCATTATAGTGATTTAAGGCCAGATCAGGACTAGAGAGGAAAGAGATTTGGGACAATGAGGGTCAAAGGCCTGTAGATTTCTGAAAGTGTAATAAGTAGGAGTGTGCTGGGATGGGTGAAAATTTGTGAGAGTGAAAGAGAGGATGTGGTCAAAGAGTGAGACAGGGGAGTTATTAAAGTTGGAGATTTAACAAAGAAGGAAGAAGACCAGGCGTCAAGCGTGTTACCGTCTTTATGTGTCTGAGAGTTAGAAAGTTGTGAAATGGCCAACCTCCTCTGGTTAGAGATAGAAGCTGGGAGGCAGATGTGGAGATGGGAGACTTCCATATTCCCATAAACAGCCCCAAAATAAGGGTTGGTAATTCTGAGGACAGGAAGTGTGGCAGACAGGCACAGGTTGGGTGAGCTAAGAGGGCGGTATACAAATGCCACTCTGAGGGAGAGGGGATAGAAGAGGTTGAGGGTCTGGACCTCAAAAGAAGGGAATGAGAGTGATAGAACGGGGGGATGACCTGGAAAGTGCATTGTGGGGACAGAAGTATGCCGACTCCACCACCATGTCTGTTCTCATGTATGGGGGTATGGGAGAAGTGTAGGCAGCCATAGGAAAGAGCAGCAGGGAAAGCCGTGTCAGATTCCTGAATCCAGGTTTCACTGAGGGCCAGCAAGGTAAAAGAGTTATAGAAAAATGGTTCAACACAGAGTCATAAATGTTCCATAATTATTATTAGATGGAGAATGAACGTAGTTGATAAAACAGACATGTCAGAAGAGGTTACAGGTCTTCTTTAAGCTATGGTAGCATCACCTACCGAGCATTCAGACAACATTTCTATATTTTATAAGCTGAAAAACCTTTAATTCACTGTGAGTCACAATGCAACAGCATATACTTTGTTTTTGTTGTTACTGCTTGTCTGTCTATGTTGTCTGTGAAAATTAGTATAACATTTAAATGTTGATAGGCTCAACTCTGTTCATGATCCATAAAAATGTACCTTTAAATGACATATACCTCTATAAACATTAAAAGTTTACCTGCATGGTTAACCTTAAGTTATTTGTAGTGTTTTGTAATGTGACATGCAGTCCTAAATTTAGTCACTTATGCTAAAAGTTTAGTTTTGGGTTACTGAGCTTGCATCTAAATATATAACATTCTGATTTCTTGAATAAAAATAGCATTTAGAGTTTATTTTGAATCTTTTGTTATTTGAAATGGGAATGGTTGTCTTTTTTGCATCTGTTGAGCAATACTTCATTTCCTTCAAGGTATTAAGGGGAGAATTTATCAAGCCCTGCAGGCCAGAATTCTGGCTTCATAAAGTTACAAAAAATGGTGTACTACACTGGTAAATGCAATTGATAATATATGGCTAAACCCTCATACTGATATTAAAATGAGACTTTCGCCAATATATTCTTATATCAAGAACATACCGGAGCCCGCACACCCCGTCAAAGTATCTCAAAGTTGCACGGAACCTAACGCTAACCTACCTGTGTCGTATGGGCAATTACAGGGGCATAAGGTCCGACACACAGCGAACAACTCCCAGTTACCTCCAGCGTGAAATCACACATACAATGGGATGAGGGAGGAGGGTGTGAGTCCCACCTATCACTGACTCATGTGACGCAGGTCGCACAGGTGCAACTGAATGTTATCCATAGATCAAAATCAAGGCACATTCAAACCTGGAGGTGGTTTTAGAATGCAGAAAATGCTCACAACCCCATATGCTGTTGTGCATTTCTAATTGGGGGAGCAAATCCTGCACATGTGGTCCATTGCTAATAGCAATCCCCAGCAAAAATGCATACAGTGGAGGATGCCTACGGTGGACCACATGTACTACAAAGACATTCTACACAGGATAGCCAAATGTGTGGATGTGATTGGCTGTATAAAACAGAAATTTACAAAAAACGGTGCACTACACTGACAATATATGGCTACACCCTCAAACAGGGCGTCCTCCATTGTATGCATTTTTGCTGGGGATTGCTGTTAGCAACGGACCACATGTGCAGGATTTGCTCCCCCAGTTAGAAATGCACAACAGCATATGGTATTTTGAGCATTTTCTGCCTTTTAAGACCACTGTATTCTGTTATTCTGTTTGTACAAAAACGCCTGGAGGTGTGGCAACTCCAGGTTTGAATGTGCCTTGATTTTGATCTATGGGTAACATTCAGGTGCACCTGTGCGGCTTGCATCACATGAGTTAGTGAGAGGTGGGACTCACAGCCTCCTCCCTCCTCCCATTGTATGTGTGATTTCACGCTGGAGGTAACTGGGAGTTGCTCACTGTGTGTCACACCTTATGCCCCTGTAATTGCCCATACAGCCCCTGTAATCGTCCATACGCCACAGGTAGGTTAGCGTTAGGTCCCATGCCACTTTGAGATACTTTGACGGGGTGCGCGGGCTCCGGTATATTTTTGATATAAGAATACAGTATATTGTCGAAAGTCTCATTTTAATATCAGTATGAGGGTTTAGCCATATATTGTCAATTGCATTTACCAGTGTAGTGCACCATTTTTTGTAAATTTCTGTTTTATATAGCAATCACATCCACATATTTGGCTATCCTGTGTAGGATGTCTTTGTGTTACATGTGGTCCGCTGTGGGGCATCCTCCATTGTATACATTTTTGCTGGGGATTGCTGTTAGCAACAAACAACATGTGCAGGATTTGCTCCCCCAGTTAGAAATGTGCAACAGCATATGGGATTTTGAGCATTTTCTGATTTCTAAGACCACTTTATACTAGAATTCTGTCTTCAAAAAGTCATAAGTAGAGGCTTTGCAACTTTTTGGGGACACTTTGTGGGCTTTGTGACTTTTTGAGTGCTACACCTTCCAGCGCTACCTAAAGATTTGATATTTCAGAGTAGATCACTTTTGTGAGACATTTAAAACAGTAACAAAATATGAAGTTTGTTATAAGCCATCTAATATAACATAAAATCTACTACTAAGGCTTCATGCACACGAACGTATTTTCTTTCCGTGCCCGTTCCGTTCATTCATTTCAATGGGTCCGCAAAAAAAACGGACATTCCGTTTCTGTATGTCCGTTTTTCTGATCAACAAAAAAATAGAGCATGTCCTATTTTTTCTAGTTTGCGGATAAGGATAGGCATTATTACAATGGATCCGCAAAAATAACGGATCCGCAAAAACAGATGCCATATGTTCCGTCATCCATTTTTTTGAGAATCCGCAATTTGCAGACCGCAAAACACATACGGTCGTGTGCATGAGGCCTAAAAGAGATAGATGAGGAGGCAAATTATAATGAGATTATTATGGGGGACTTAAACTTTCCAGATATAGACTAGGAAACTGAAAACTGTGAATCTCAAAAAGGAAACAGCTTCTTTGCAATAATACAAAACGATTAACTTTCCCAACTGGTTCAGGATCCGACTAGAGGCACGAACATACTGGACTTAGTAGTAACCAATATACCTGATAAAACAACAGACATGCAGGTTGGGGGACACCTGGGAAAAAAGTGACCATAATTAATTGTCATTCAAAAGACTGTTTCTTCAGGGAGGCAAAAAAACACCAAAATTCCAAAAAGATAAATTCAACTAGTAACCAATTAGGCATGAAGAGGAATGAGCGGCACTCACCAATTATGTTCCATCACTTTTTCTTTTCTTTATTAATCCATAAACGTATTCTCGGACCAACGTCACTGTGGCATTGGGGAGGGGGGGGGGGACACACAAAAGATTGTGGTAAGTAAGCGGCTAAATGTAACTAGCTAAGAAAGGTCATTAGCCTCACTAACGGGGACAACGTCCTCATAATAAAAATACAGCCACAAAATGGGATATTTTTTAAAGCATCCTAAACTCGAATTGTGAGTGGTATATATCTTATGGGAATAAAAGGGTGAGAAACAAGAACAAAAAACAATGTGGATAAATAGGAATGTAAAGGGAGATATAAATGACAAAATAAAGTATTTAACTCACTAAAACAGAAGGGCAGCAAGGAAGCATTGAAAACCTATGAGGGCAAAAAATAGAATATGTAAAAGAAAGATAAATGCAGCTGAATACAGAGAGATTAATTGACAAATAGAATATAACTAACCCTAAAATGTTCTTCAGTTATACAAATGGTAAAAAGTTTAAACCTGAAAGTGCTAGCCCTTTGCAAAGTGATGAGAAAGGAGTTGAGAGAGGAATGAGAAGAAAGCAAATCTTTAAAATATTTTGTCTCCACTTTATTAACTGAGGAAAATAAATTGTCAGATGAAATACAGAATGTAAAAGTAAACTCCCCATTAAAAGTGTCCTGTCTGACTCAGGAAGAAGTGTGTGCATCTTAAAAAGATTAAAATAGACAAGTTGCCGGATCCAGATGGCATATACCCCTGTATCCTAAGAGAATTAAGTAATGTCATAGACAGATTCTTATTTCTAATATTTAAGGACTTTCTAATGACAGGCGGTATTCCACCATATTGGCACTTAGCAAATGCGGTGCCAATATTCAAAAAGGGGTAAAAAAACAGAGCCTGGAAATTATAGGCTGATAAAGTTTATTTATCTATCGTGGGTGAACTGATGGTTTTTCTAAGAGATGCTATCCTGGAGTATCTCAATTAAAATAAGTGAATAACACCATATCAGCATGGCTTCATGAAGGATTGGTCCTGTCAAAATAATTAAATCAGTTTCTATGAGGAGGTAAGTTCTAGATTTGAAAGTCAAGGAGGTAAGTTCTGGACTCAAAGCTCCACCTCCCTGGTGTTCCAATGCTAGTGATTAGCATACAGAGCTTGAGAATTTAACGGGGCCAGAGCGGGCAAATGGAGCAGCAGAGAGAAAAAATAGTAAGTGCAGGGAGAGCCCTATATTAACCCCTACATGTCCTGCTACTTACGTTTGGACCCATGAAAGGTCCTCTTTAAGTATAGAAACCAGTGTCAGGCAACTGCTGCCAAGGCCAATAAGATAATGGGTTACATCAAAAGGGGAATAGATGCCCGTGGTGAGAACATAGTCCTGCCACTTAACAAATCACTAGCCAGACCACACATGGAGTACTGTGTACAGTTCTGGGCTCCTGTGAACAAGGCAGACATAGCAGAGCTGGAGAGGATTCAGAGGAGGGCAACTAAAGTAATAACTGGAATGGTGGACTATAGTACCCAGAAAGATGGTCAAAATTAGGGTTATTCAGTTTGGAAAAAAGACAAATGAGGGGATAATAACTATGTATATGTATAAATATATCAGGGGTCAGTACAGATATCTCTCCCATCATCTCTTAATACCCAGGACTGTGACTGTGACGAGGGGACATCCACTGCGTCTGGAGAAAAGAAGGTTTGTACACAAACATAGAAGAGGATTCTTTACAGTAAGAGCAGTGAGACTATGGAACTCTCTGCCTGAGGAGGTGGTGATCGTGAATTCACTAAAAGAGTTCAGGAGGGGCCTGGATGTATTTCTGGAGTATAATAATATTACAGGTTATAGTTTTTAGATTTCTGGAGAAAGATCATTGATCTGGGAGTTATTCTGATTGCCTTATTGAAGTTGGGAAGGAATTTTTTTCCCCTAAAATGAGGAAATCTGGCTCCTATCTAAAAGTTTTTTTTTTGCTTTCCTCTGGATCAACTTGCAGGATAACAGGCTGAACTGGATGGACGGGTGTCTTTTTCAGCCTTACAAACTATGGGGGAGATTTATCAAACTGTTGTAAAGTAGAACAGGCCTAGTTGCCCATAGAAACCAGTCAAATTCCACCTTCATTTTTCACAGATCATTTGCACAATGGAAGGAGGAATCTGATTGGTTGCTATGGGCAACTAAGCCAGTTCTACTTTACACCAGTTTGACAAATCTCCCCTATGATACTATTTTACTATGTAATATTTAACACACAGGAAAGAATATGTTTAAAATGAAGCTTTATTGAAAGACAATCCATAGATTTTTCACTACAAACATGAAACTATAACAATAAAAAGAAGTTTAAGAAAAACAATTAAAAACCTAAGGTAGATCTACGTAATTGTGAAAAGCATATTGTCAGTGCTATAAAACAGATCCAATTTAAGTGTATACCTAAAAAGACTACTTCTGTCATTGTCAATTGTATAGTATATGCCATCTTGAATACCCTTTAGAATCTGTTTGTCACTGGATCATATTGTGATAGGGAGAGACGACTGTGCCTAGTCACTAGCTGCAGTGACACACATGAAACCCGTCCACTCTGGAAGTTGACAATCGCGGACCAGAATGCTGAGACCACAGCAGTAGGCTAAAGTAGCAAGAACCCAGTGGCGGGAGCAGGTAGGTATGTTTCCCTCTTTAGGTCTACTCAAACAAACAGCTGTCAGAGCTGACCAAATCCCTTTGTGTGACTAGCCCATCAGCTGACTACATAAAATGTCAAGGCTACAAAATCTGTCAAGTTTTGCACAAGCAGGAAGCAAATGAGCAGAGTTTGATGTGAGCATGAGGTCATTTGACAGCGGGGAAAAGAACAAACATTGACTAAACATTGGCCACGATAAATAGGGGCACTAAACAATTGGAAACCAGAGACTGGTGCACAAACAATCTGGGCATCAATGAATTAACTGGATACTAATGACTGGTACAAATACAACACTAGACCAAAGAACTATGATTCAAAACCTCTTGACAAACTATTGAGAATTTGATAGCTACAAAGACAGTAGCCCTTTATTATACTATAGTTTATTAAGAGCCAGTAACGTATCCGATGCAAAAAAAAAAAAATGCCTGCAATGGTCAGAAGTTCAGAAGTTCTACAGCTTGACTACCCACCTATACTAAGCCCTGTAAAAAAAAGTATTGGTTTTAGAACTGTCCAGTTTTAAAGTCTTTCCTGGAAAGCCCAGTCATTACATTTTACTGCTGGCAGAATGTGACTGCAATTCTGTAGTTAAGCAATAAAACTAATTGTTATAAATGCAGAAAGTAATTACACAGTTCAACACTGAGATTTTACAGAAATATAATCACCATAATTATTTTAATCCATTCATGTTAACAACTTAGTTATGTATCTTTTTTACATTTCCATATTTTTATTAAAATATTAGGCTTGGGAAAATGTGCGTACGTTACTCCTTTGGAAAATAGTATGTGCAATCAAACAAATAGTTGCTAATGGCATTTAGAATGTCTGTGTTTAAACAACAAAGAATGTGGGTGTGGGCTTTGCTTCTTGCATTCCAGAACTCAGGTTAAATTCTATGGAGTGATGTAATGTCAAAACATAAACAGCCAATTTATCAAAAAACACAGAAAGCCTGTGACATAGTAATATGCATACTAAAAACAGAATCAAGTAAGAAACTACAGAAACAACTTAAACAGGACAACCAATCTGAGACATTGATGGAAAATCGCTAGGACAGGGATCAGCAGCTAGAGATGAGCGAATTTTTCAAAAATTCGATTTGGCTGGTTCACCGAACTTTTCGTAAAAATTAGCTTAGATCCAAATTTATTCGTGACAAATTACGTGAAAAAAATGCTATTTCCAGGCTGCAGTATGACATGCAGATGACAGGGGTCGCTCTTAGAATCACTGCATACTTCACTTATTTGGGCAGTCACGGAGCCAAAACTGACCAAATAACTGAAGTATCAACTCAGCCTTACAGGTAGATGTTAACGTCCAGAAGAGGCACAGTCCTTGTACACTCTTTGTCAGCTGATTCCACATAAATGTCTACAGAACCTGTTCTAGTAAACGCTTATACAAGTAGAGCCCCCCGACAGAGTGGAGAGGGTGTCAGCAGTAAGTTTGTGTTGACGTCACTGATTAATTTTCACCATTCTCTGATCCGTCAGATCAATTACCGAGAAAAAACAGATCCTCTGTGGAGCTTACGCCTTCACTCGGTCAGCATTTGCTCAGTAATCCATCAGTATTGCTAAAGGCAAAACAAACAGGAGTGGATCTAAAACAGAGATGACATGTGAATGGAATATTTGCATGTATTCTGTGTTTTATACCCACTCCTGCTTTTGGCTACCAAATCATAAGCCAATTCTGATGGGACCATACAGGCCTTAAAGCTGCTACACAGACAGGATCCCTTGTGCGTCTCATTTTTCCTTCCTTCTGACAGATCAGAAGAAGTGTCAAATAAATGATGATGTCAGCCAGGCCGAAAACCAAAATAGTGGACCGGTCAAGAAGTGGGGAGCGTGGGAACAGCATGAGAAGTCCACAGAGTGGACCTATGACATAGTGGTGAGGTGGCAGCAGTATGAGGAGGCCACCGAGTGTCACAATGACTGAGTCTGAAGGTGGCGGCAGCATGAGGAGACCACAGAGCGGCACAATGACAGATTCTGGAGGTGGTGGCAACATCAGGAGGAGGCCACAGAGTGGCATAATGATCGAGTCTGGAGGTGGCGGCAGCATGAGTAGGCCACAGAATGGCACAATGACAGAGTCTGGAGGTGGCTGCAGCATGAGGAGGCCACAGAGTGGCACAATGACAGAGCCTGGAGGTGGTGGCAGCAGCAGCATCATCAGGAGGTGGCCACAGAGTGGCACAATGACCAAGTATGGAGGTGGCAGCAGCATGAGGAGACCACAGAGTGGCACAATGACAGAGTCTGGAGGTAGCAGCATGAGTTAGGCCACAGAGTGGCACAATGACAGAGCCTGGAGGTGGTGGCAGCAGCAGCATCATCAGTAGGTGGCCACAGAGTGGCACAATGACCAAGTATGGAGGTGGCAGCAGCATGAGGAGACCACAGAGTGGCACAATGACAGAGTCTGCAGGTGGCGGCAGCATGAGGAGACCACAGAGTGGCACAATGACCGAGTCTGCAGGTGGCGGCAGCATGAGGAGACCACAGAGTGGCACAATGACAGAGTCTGGAGGTAGCAGCAGCATGAGTTAGGCCACAGAGTGGCACAATGACAGAGTGTGGAGGTGGCAGCAGCATGAGGAAGACACAGAATGACACAGTGTCGATCAACGAAGATACTTCTGGGGGAGCCTGCCTGGCATGAACAGGCCTCTAGTAACTACAGAGAATGAGAAGACAAAGCATCAAGCTTTGAGGCCGGAAAATTACTGCAGCGCTGAACGCTGAATAAAAATAGTTTTTCCACTTAAAATACGTCAATTAAGATTTTACTGCATATAACTGCAGTGCTGAACGCTGAATACAATTTGTTTTTCCACCGAAATACATCACAAAAGATTTTACCACCTATAACTGCAGTGCTGATTGCTGAATACAATTTCTTTTTCGATTAAAATAAGTTACAAAAGATTTTACCGCATATTACTACAGCGCTGAACGCTGAACAAAATTAGTTTTTCCACTGAAAAACGTAATTAAAGATTTTACCTCATATAACTGCAGCGCTGAACACTGAATGAAATTTGTTTTTCCACCGAAATAATTCACAAAAGATTTTACCACAAATAACTGCAGAGTTTAATGCTGAATACAATTTTTTTTTCCACCGAAATAAGTCACAAAAGATTTTACTACATATAACTGAATCCTGAATACAATTTATTTTTCCACCGAAGTAAGTTCCAAAAAATGTTACCGCAAATAACTTCAGCGCTGAACGCTGAATACAATTTGTTTTTCCACCGAAATACATCACAAAAGATTTTACCACATATACGCTGAAGATTTATCATGGCATGTAGATTTTACCGCATCTAACTGCAGCGCTGAATGGTAAATGAAATTTGTTTTTCCACCGAAATAATTCCTAAAATGTTTTACTACATATAATTGTATGGCTTAACACTGAATACAATTTCTTTTTCCACCGAAATAGGTCCCAAAAGATTTTACCATACATAACTGCAGCGCTGAACGCTGGATGAAATTTGTTTTTCCATCGAAATAATAAAAAAAAAAGATTTTACCCCATATAAGTGCAGCGCTGAATGCTGAATAAAATTTCTTTTTCCACTGGAATACTTCAATAAAGATTTTACCTCATATAACGGAGCACAGAGATGGAAATCCCTGTTATCCGGCATCTATTCGCTCCACTGAAGGATTATTTTGAAAGTGTGTAGAAACCACATGGGGCCGCCACGCTGCAGATTTATCATGGATATTTTACCGCATCTAACTGCAGCGCTGAACGAAATTTGTTTTTCCACCGAAATAATTCACAAAAGATTTTACTGCATATAAGTGCATGGCTTAACGCTGAATACAATTTCTTTTTCAACCGAAATCTGTCCCAAAAGATTTTACCGCATATAACTGCATGGCTTAACGCTGAATACAATTTCTTTTTCCACCGAAATAGGTCTTAAAAGATTTTACCGCATATAACTGCAGCACTGAATGCTAAATACAGTTTTTTTTTTCCCACCAAAATAAGTCCCAAAAGATTTTACCGCATATAACTACGGGGCTGTACGCTGAATACAATTTCTTTTTTTACCAAAATAAGTCACTAAAGATTTTACTGCATATTACTACAGCGCTGAACGCTGAATAAAATTAGTTTTTCGACCGACATATGTCACAAAAGGTTTTACCCATCTAACTTGAACCATGAACGCTGAGTATTTATACTTTTTTCCAAGTATATACGCCACTAAAGGCTTTTTAACAGAGGGTTATAGGCTGTCAGTTTTAAAAAAAACACCGGCGCCTGAGGCGGAGTGATCTGAAGTGAATGGGACGTAGCATAGGAAGTAGGTTCTCGTGTGCTTTCTTTGATGCAGAGAAGTCCCCATAGTGTGCTGTAAGCAATGCCGCAGATAGATGCGGGCTGGTGTGAATTAGTTCGCATTTTTGTGCAGAGTTAGTGAATAGTGTATTTACCTGTATTGGTGCGTCGCTCTTATGGACGTCGTCATGTAAGCGTGCAGTGTGTGAAAAGCAAATACCAAATTTCACCATGACATAATTCGGTCCTTACAGCAAAAAGAACTCTTCAAGCACCTATCAATTTTCCCGAAAAAAACATGTTTGAAATAAAAAGTTTCACCACAACGTAATTCGGTTCATACCGTAAAAAGAACTTTCCCACATATAACTGCAGTGCTGAACGCTGGACATATTTTTATTTTTCTACGGATATACGTCAATAAAGGTTTTTCAAGATTTCAAGTGCAGCAGCGAATGGCGAATGTATATTTCTTTTTCTACTGATAAACGTCAATAAGTTTTTTCTACATATAAGTGCAGCCACCAATGGTGAATGTATTTTTGTTTTTCTACTGATATATGTCTATAAAAGTTCTTCAAGATATAAGGGCAGCAGCAAGTGGTGAATGTATATTTCTTTTTCTGGTGATATACGTCACTAAAGGTTTTTCAAGATATAAGTGCAGCAGCGAATGGCGAATGTATATTTCTTTTTGTACTGATATAAGTCAATACAGTTTTTTCTACATATAAGTGCAGCAGCGAATGGTGAATGTATATTTATTTTTCTACTGATATACGTCAATACAGTTATTTCTACCTATAAATGCAGCAACGAATGGCAAATGTATTTTTATTTTTCTACTCATATACATCAATAAAGGTGTTTCTACATAAATATAAGTGCAACAGCGAAGGGCGAATGTATATATTTTTTTTCTACTGCAATACTCCAGTAAAGGCTTTACCAGATATAACTGCAACAGTGAACGCTGAATATATTTTTCTTTTTCAACTGAAATAGGCCACTAAAGGCTTTTGAACAGATAACTGCAGTGCTGAACGCAGAATATATTTTTCTTTTTCCACGTATATACGCCACTAAAGGCTTTTCAACAGATAACTGCAGCGCTGAATGCAGCGCTTAATGTTTCCCTGCACTTGTAAATCACTTTTTTTTCACAATGAGGTTTTTCCTATCACTGTCCCTTGTGCCTTCAGATGTCTCTCCCTACACTAAGATGCTGTGAATCTATTCCTCCCTATTCTTTCCCTGCACTTGTAAATCGCTTTTCTAGCACTGTCCCTAGCGCCTTCTGACGTCTCTTCCTGCACTAACATGCTGTGAAATTATTCCTCCCTATCCTTTCCCTGCACTTGTAAATCGCTTTTTCATTTTTTTTTTTCACAATGAGATTTTTCCAATAGCTGTCCCTAGCACCTTCTAATGTCTGTCCCCTGCACTCAGAATGCTGGAAAATGTCTGATTCTGAGATGGCCGTCGTATTTATAGGGCTGTGACATAACAGGGCTGTCTAGCTGCTGATTGGATGCATGCATGGTATTATGGGTCATCTCTCCTTCCCAGAGTTCCTTGCCCCATGTCTTCACACGTATAGCCACCATTTTAGGAAAAATTACGATTTGTTACCACGAAGCGCAAGGAAATTTGCATTTGTTGCGAATTGAATTTTTCCTGAAATTTGGATCGAATTCCACTTCGTCTGCTTTGATTCGCTCATCTCTATCAGCAACCTCTGGCACTTCAGCTGTTCAGAAAGTTCAACTCGCAGAATTCCTCATTCACTTCTGTGGGAGTTAGAAGAACAGTCGAGCATGTTTGCATGCTGGAAGTTGTAGCTTCACATCAGCTGGAGTGCTGAAGGTTGCTGCTAAGCCCTGCACTAGGATATGCCATCAATTTCAGATACGTGTAGGTTAGAGATGAGCGAATTTCTTAAAAAATTTGATTCGGCTGATTCACCGAATTTAACAAAAGCACTCGCTTTGCAACGAATTACTTCGCCACGAAGAGCATTTGTTTGTAAGTAGTGGGTGCAATCACAGGGAGCTGCGATAGTGCCGCCCCATCATTGTACCCCTCAGATGCCACGTTCATACATGATTGCGGCATCTAAGTTTACAAACAGTGTGAAATTAACATAGAAAAAATTTACATCACTAGCAACCATTTACTCGCGGTAGACTGGCCACCGTCATCTTGCTTGAAGATTCTGGGCCGAAATCACGTGCGACGCGAGATTATGTCATCACGCCGAATAATTCCAGAAATTTAGATCGAATTCCACTTTGTGGGATTCGATTCCCTCATCTCTAATGTAGACCCTATCTCTGGGACCTGTGCCTATCTAGAGAATAGAACTCTGAAGTGTTGGCTACAACACTGCTCATGCGTAGCATACTCTCCATTCACTCCATTCCAAAATAGCAGAGAGAGCATGCTCATCTATTTTCAAAAGTCCAGAAGTGGTAAATGAAAAGCACACTGCATCAAGTGCAGCCATCACATGCCTATTTTAATACAGAATGGGCTCAGCATGCATTCTCTGAATTTAATGGTGGCCAGTATGGCACCAGAGGGAGGTAGTATTTACTGTATTAATTTGTTCAAAATATATTTGGCAAGAACCACATTTTTTGTTTTACTACTTTAAAAAAATAAAAACCTTTAAAAAAAAATCAAAATTTTCTTTGCATCACTATTTGTAGTCTACAGATATGTATGAGGACTTGTTTTTTGTGGAACAACATTTAGATTTTATTGGTACCATATTTGTGGCACATACAACTTTTTTTATGTCAGACATTTTCGGATAAGGTGATAACTAATATGTTTTTTTATGTATATATTTTTATATCTAAAATAAGGAAAGGGGGGTGATTTAAACTTTCACATTTTTTTTTAACTTTAAGGCCCCTTTCACACGGGCGAGTTTTCCGCGCGGGTGCAATGCGTGAGGAGGACGCATTGCACCCGCACTGAATCCGGACCCATTCATTTCTATGGAGCTGTGCACATGAGCGGTGATTTTCACGCATCACTTCTGCGTTGCGTGAAAATCGCAGCATGCTCTATATTGTGCGTCTTTCACGCAACGCAGGCCCCATAGAAGTGAATGGGGCTGCGGGAAAATCGCAAGCATCCGCAAGCAAGTGCGGATGCGTTGCGATTTTCCCGCATGGTTGCTTAGCAACGGGACCCGATCTCTATTATTTTCCCTTATAACATGGTTATAAGGGGAAATAATAGCATTCTTAATAAAGATGCATTGTAAAATGAAGAGGAAAGGGTTAAATATAATAAAAGTTAACTTACCTTAGCCACTTGATCGCGTAGTTGCGATCTGTCTTCTCTTTTCCAGCATCAGCTAGGATTTACAGGACCTGTGACCATGGGCCATGTGATTGGACCATGTGATGTGACGTCATCACAGGTCCTTTAGATCTTAGCTGATGCAGGAAAAGATAGGAGAGATCGCAACTACGCGATCAAGTGGCTAAGGTAAGTTAACTTTTATTATTTTTAACCCCTTCCTCTTCATTTTACAATGCATTCTTTATTAAGAATGCTATTATTTCCCCTTATAACCATGTTATAAGGGAAAATAATCCATTCTCCAGAAGACCCGAAACCGGACTTCAGTGATGAAGTCCGGCTTCGGGTCGGGTACCAAACATTGCGATTTTTCTCACGCGCGTGCAAAACGCGTTACAAACGTTTGCACCCGCGGGGAAAAACGTGCATATTCCTGCAACGCACCCGCCTCTTATCCGGGCGTCAAACATGACGCCCGTGTGAAAGAGGCCTTAGGGTGCTAGAACCTGGGATCTTTTGATCCCTTGTTCTATTTAGTGATGCGCTTCTTGCTGAGCTGAACTCATACACAGCACAGCAGAGAGGTTACTATGGCAGCTAGAGATGAGCAAATCGAAGTTGACAAAGTGGAATTCGATCTGAATCCCAATTTCCTCACGCTTTGTGGTAACTAGAGATAAGCACATTTTTAAAAAATTCGATTCAGCCGGTTTGCCGAATTTTCTGAATTTTTTTTATTTGATTCGAATTTATTCGCTGGGTTAAAAAACTGCTATTTTCTTGCTGCAGATAGCCTTTATAGTGGTGTAGAACACTGTGTCTTGCCTTAACACGCATAGGGAGTCTACTGTGGTAGTGAAATAATACAGTCAGTATGACATGCAGATGATAGGTGTCGCTCTTAGAATTACTGCACAATTAACTTATTTGGGCAGAGATTTTTTGCGGAACTACGGAACGGAAACACAACTGAAACAAAAAAGGAACAACGGATCCGTGAAAAACGGACAGCAAAATACTGAAAAAGCCATACGGTCGTGAACAAGAGGCCTAACAAAGCTAGAGCCAGCCCTGTACCTCACATAGATTCAAAGATCTTCCCATTCATTGCTCTAATTGTTCTGCTAGACTTGCTGTATTTCAGGCTAGCAGCTCATAGTTGAGGGATAGAACTAGTAGTTGAGGGATGGAAATGAGCATGTGCAACCATCTCAGTCAGTTGATGCACATATTACTTTACTGAGTATACACCAGGGGGAAACATTATAATGAAGTAAAGAGACTATCTCACAATTGAAGCAATTTTGTAACAGAAAGTAAATGACCATATTAGTCAGTTTGTCATGCTGAATTATATTAAAATAACATTTAATGGTGGCATCTCTCCTTTAAAGTAATAAGTAACCCCTTATATCCTCTATACATGAGCTCCACTTATTGGTGACTATATTTCTTCTGCTCTACAATGGTGGATTATTTCACATATGATATATAAAAATAAATTGGTTCACAGATGATGCTATTTCCTGCTTGAGTTACTGAGGAAAATTGTAGAACAGGTTATTCCTGACAATGGCCAATGTCTGTTGCTTCTAGCATTCACTACTAAATGTATTGTTTAGTCAAGAAATGTCTTTGAAATAATAGTTTGGAGATATTACCAGAGGGATAAGAGAAGACCCTTGGTATTTGACTTATAAGAGTACCTGTCAAATATGAGTACAAGCAATGAGAAATGGAGACTGTAAAATTACCTTGTAATTATATACTGTACATAGAGGATAAAGCATCCTAAGAGTGCTTAGTGTGGCTTGCTCCTATGTGGAGCTCCTCATATCAGTATACAGAAGACTATTTAGCCCAAATTAAAATGAATTTAGGAATTTAAATTTATTTTCCACTGGACACTATTTGTATGAAAGTGTTTCCCTCTATGAGCATTGCTTCTAGCCATGGTTGTGAAATGTCCAGAAATTTCTGGACAGTCTGATTTCTTTTTCTTTTTCTTTAGGCTGGTGGTACTTGTGCAGATCATTATGATTGTGATTGTAATCATTTTATAGCTCATACTAAAGGCTGCTAATGCATTCATAGCAGCATATTCAGCTACAGACATGTATCACAATTAGAGAAGAGCAAAGTTTTGAAAAATTTGACGAGGTTTGAAAAGAAATTTGGTTTGTTACAAATAAATCGCTATGTTAAAACACCTTTTAGCCTATCAATCAATGGAGCCACTTAGACAGTAGTGATGAGCGGCAGTAGCAATATGCGAATTTGAGATATTTTGTGAATATTTGGGTGAATATTCGCCATATATTCGAGAAGTTGTGATCTCCATCATTATTTTATTGATTGCGAAAATTTTCATTACGAAAAAAAATTTGCAATCAACACTACTCCTAAAATCAAATATATTGCAGCCTTCTCATTGGCCCACAAGCTAGAAACAGGGAGGGATCATGTGCACTATTTTAAAAACAATCTTGAATATTCGAATTTACAAATAAATATTCACGATACAAATTCGCAATTCGAATATTCTTGATCAACACTATTAGACAGGAGTTCACCCGCCTAACGGCCGTTAAAAAGGGTAATACACCAGTGCAATATGGCCTTTTGGGTTTAAAAAATAAATAAATCACTCACCTCATCCACTTGCTCACACAGAGGCAGTCCACTCTTCTCTTGATTGAAAAAGACCTGCCAAAGGACCAGCACTGAGTCACGGGCTGTCAGCATGATCACTTGGTGACATCATCTGTGATGACGTCATTACGCGATCACACTGGGAGCGAACAGAGACTTAAACACGCTCTTTTTCAATCAAAAGAGTAGTGGACTTTTTCTGTGTGAGCAAGTGGAGGAGGTGAGTAATTTTTTTCCCGTTCTTTCTCGCTGCCATTTTAGGAAAAATGATTTGTTACCACAAAGCGCAAGGAAATTCGGCTTCATTTAGAATTTAATTTGTCCTAAAAATTCGGACTGAATTCCACTTTGAATGCTTTGCTTCGCTCAACACTAATTTCAATCCTTAGCATTCATTTTGGTTTTCCAGTATGTCCATGAAAACTGTTGGCTGTCCATGATTTTCAGGAAAAAATTTCAATCCAAATTGGGGACACTGCATTTAGGGGAAAATATGGAAAATATCTCCGTACAGGTATCATCTAACAGAGCATGTATGACAGACACTCTAGGACCCAGGAGAAGTGAGTAAAGTACTAATAGACACCAGACATAAACCCCTCCACTGTCCTAGGCCACAACGGAAGATGTGCAAGACTCCCAGGGAAGTCATCATTATTTCTTCTAATCCCCTAGATTAGGGATGTCCAACCTGGGCCTCTCCAGCTGTTGCAAAACTGCAACTACAGCTATCAGACTATAGCAGGGCATGGTGGGAGTTGTAGTTTTACAACAGCTGGAGAGCCGCAGGTCATCCCTACCCTAGATCAACAGGGAAATTGAGATTAACCCCTTTACAACCATATATTGCAGGGAATCAGGTAATAATTTTTTTATTGGAATCAGATAAGCAGGTATTAACCCCTCTAACAATGTAGACAAATGTGGATTTATACCTTCACTGCCCCATACTACCAGGGAAGCAGACATTAGCTCTTCCATTACCCTAGAAGAGCAGGCATTAAGCACTCCAGTACCTAGATCATAAAGGAATCAGTCATGTCTTAGAATCATTTTCAAAAAATGTTGGAGGACACTATGTTCCATACATCTTGTTCATAAATTATACATTGTGAATAGAGGTGAATTGTGATTCATCTTAATTAATTTGCCTCGAGGGTAATCAAACCCTTATTCTATCAAACATATTTTTTAACTTTTATTACATCATATAAAATTTGAAAAGGAACTCAGGGAATGTTTAAAGTTGGAAATGCTTTCTAGAGTAGCATTGGGTCAACAATTTGTGTCAATTCCAGCTAGAATGCAGTCTTATTAGTCTGTATGTATCAATTCCAATAAAAAATGCAGAGACTTTTGTAGCAGTCTCAATACTTATATCAGTCTCAGACTTAAGTACCGTACTTAATCTTTGATCGGAATGCAGTGCTGTTTGTACATATCAGTCTGTAAGAGCTGGCACACTGCCGGTTACTTTACCAGCCGGTGACAGCTATGCATGCATTAGTACTGGGATGCAGTGATTTTTACTAAGCCCTCTTAGTAATACCTAATGATTCACAGTTAATTACTGAGATCTCTATTAAAATTAACTTCTATAGCTCCCTGAGATATTATGACATGTAAACAATGTTTTTAGGGGCTTCGAGTTTATTACATTCCTAGAGCAATGGAATTTTTTATTTTCCATGCCAAGTCTTATTTTATGCAGGACCGGTTGAGTTTTTTTTTTGGAACCACATTATTAAATGTGGGGAGAGGAAAAACAGCAAGTCTGGCATTTTTTTTATTTTTTTTAAGTAGTTCACTATGCAGGATAAATAACATGATCATTTTATAGTACGGACCATAACAGATACAATAATACCAATTTTATTATTATTATTTTTTTCAAACTATTAATTGTGTTTATAATAAAGAATTTTGTAATGCAGAACAACTTTTTTTTGTTTGTTTTTAGGCCTCGTTTACATCTCTGTTAAGGTGATCTGATAGACTCCTGGGACAGAGCAGCCTGTAGGATCTCGCAGGATCTGGCGTTGCCAGATTCTCCATGTTACCACCGGATTTCCACTGACTGTAATGAGGTCCGGCACTGATCCAGGCACTTTCTGGATAAATGTCAAGTTTCGGGTGGTCAAAAAAAATTGTTCTGAGGAGGCTGATAGGAAGCCTGTGAGTGACTTGTGAATTGACTGAACTAGATGAACTACTGCAGTGTTTCCCAACCAGTGTGCCTCCAGATGTTGCAAAACTACAACTCCCAGCATACCCGGACAGCCTTTGGCTGTTTAGGCATGCTGGGAGTTGTAGTTTTGCAACATCTAGAGGCACACTGGTTGGGAAACACTGAACTACTGAACTAACATGCTCCTAGAATTAATCCTGACAGTTTAGTTCAATGAGATGCAAAATACTGAGTGCAGCAGAGAGCAGTGCAGCAGCACACAAAGCATTTTCAGCACACAGGATGGGATTTTATGCAGGAGAGTTCTATGAACCTACACACACACACAATATACACACACAACCTACACAATATACAAGTGATCATGCCTAACATCTGCCGGCATTAGATACGTTTAGGAAATCTTCCCAGAGACACACATTAAGAAGCACACATTTGTATCTCTCTCTCTACTTACAAAGCAGGCATACTTTCACTAAAATAGATGCAACTATATTCGCAGTTGCGGCAAATTTATTATTACCGTTTGCCACCTTCAAAAATTTGGCACAGGTGTGCATAGCAACTCCAGTCTAAAAAAAACACCTCAATTACACCTACAATGATAAATCCCCCCCCCCTCCCAGGTTCTGGCCGTATGTTGTCTCCACTCTTTATTGCCAGTGCGGCCACCACCCTCCTCCTCTTATGTCAACTTCTCCTCAGCACCCTGATCTGTATCCAAGGACCTGTCCAACACAATCATCATATTGATCCTCACCCCCCCCTGCCAATGTGATATGTCATTGTGGGCTCCTTGGCCCCCCTCATGATTCTTTCCTCTGTATTTGCCACACAGTCACCATGGCTGCCACTGTTCCTACAACCACCACTGTGGCTACAAGTGCCACTACTACTACTTACACCACCACCATCACTGCCATGGATTTTGTCCTCCACCTCTAAATGGATCTCCTCCTGGCAGTCCAAAAGCTGATGCTTCTCACTTAAGTCAACAACAGGAAGGCTATCCTGAGTATGTTACATAGCACATGAGGTTTTGTTGCCTCTTCTTAGGAAAGAATAATGCAAGTGTCAGGGAAGACAGAGATGATGCAAGTGAAAGGTTTTTCTAGGGGCGCAAGGAGGAGGATCAGGAGGAATGCTGTGACACCTGGCTCAAAGGCATGGTGTCAGACTCAGAGGTGACATCAACATAATCCTGCTGTGACTGAGGAGGAGTAAGCCATCAAGTCCATAATGTCATCCTCTTTGTCTTGAGTAATAATGTGTCCATTAACGGAAGTCAGCGAGAACTGTGGCTTGCTGCTATTGCGACTACTACTGGCTAAACGGCCGATGCTGCTACTGCTGTTTGCACTACTACAGCCACCCACATTCTGACTAGTGGAGGATGAGAAACAGGTATTTCATTTTCCACTCTACCATTTACCAGACATTTTACTATGAGGCCTATAAATGAACAGTCACAGGTTTTCAAACAGTAGCAAAATTGCAAGAGTTTTTATCAGTAATTAACAGACAGAGGCACAAATAAACATCCGTCCACTTATATGAGTACACTGCATACTGGTATTGACAATTAACAATTAATCTGGTATATTGATGCAAAACAATGCATTATATTAAACCACATTGTATATTGATGCAGTCCAATGCATTAGATAACTAGTATATGATACAGTATATGCTAAAATAATATAATATATGCTATAATAAAGGGCATCTTTTAGCAGATTTGTACCTATGAAACTAGCTGACCTGTTGCATGGTTGCTTGGCAGCTCAGCACATTGATTGACAGGGCCCGGTGTTATGATGTTTTCACTGCCTGGCACTGTCAATGAAAGTGCAGAGGGCACGGCAGTTGCCGAGAGAGCAGAGCCTCTAGATGTAATGGCAACGGCCCCCTTGCTCCTAGAGGTTTACCTACATATATTTAATCTTCATTTTTCTCAGCAATGCGGGCAAATATGACCATGGGACCAATTCAGATGCCTTCAGGTACAAATTTGCTGACAGATGCCCTTTAAACTGCATGGTGTAATGACGCATTTAAATACATTATATAACTGGTATATTGACACAGGAAAATGTGCCATATTAAACTGTATGGTATACTGATGCAGTACAATGCTTTAAACAAATAGTATATAGATGTAGAAAAATGTCCCCCAGCAGTCTCTTTTTACTGGTTCTGCTCCACATGTAAATGTTACTGGCCTGCTCTAGTCCCTTTAGGCACAGATCTGTGAGCCAGAACAGATCTGGAGTTTATCATGTATTACCTACATAGACAGACATTTATCTGAATGGTAGAGATGAGGGAATTGATTCTAAAATTCCACAGAGGGAAAGTGACTACTCCAGGCAATCAGAGCACTTTTGATTGTGGTCAAATTTATTCAACTTGGACAGCCAATTCGCCAAATAGGACCTGAATGAAATTGTATGAAATTTACTCACCCCTGCTGCATGGCTCCTATGTATTACTACTACACCTTCCCCTGTAGCGGCTGCTACAAATGAAATCAGCCATATACATATATACATAAAGTCCCCCTTACATATGATCAGTTATATATATATATATATATATATATATATATATATATATATATATGTAGTAAGGCTGATTAGTCAGCCTGCATTTGTGGGAGGGGCAGAGGCTCTTCTTAAACAAGCCACTGCCTCACTCCTGGGTGTGTGTTCTTCAGGTGCACAGGTGCTGCTGGGTGTCATTAGTGAACTAGCTTCTCTGGTGGCAGGATCTCTTTCTTTGCAGCATGGAGCCAGAACGGACGTTTTGTTTTGTCTTTTTATTCTTCGCTCTCTGCTATCGTAGCAATGCACGCGGGGTAATACGTAAGTAAGTTGGGCCGTGGCCATCTCTCCTGGCCGGTCGGAACCCGACTTTTTCTAGCGAACGGGAGGCTTTGCCTCAGAATCTTCTGCCTCAGGTTTGTTTTGTTGGGGCTAAAAAAAAATAAATTTCTATTTCTTTTTCAACCTCGTTTGTTTGATAATAAGAATTAGTTCCAATATATCTTGCAAATTTACGTCGCTTGTTTGTCGCATGGAAAATTACTTCAGCTTATACGCAGTTAGGGAACAGTCACCCGGGCTGCATGTGACGTCATGATTGTTTGACCTATTGCTGTAGCTGTTCCTTGCCATGTGACTCCCCCTCTCCCAGCCACCACCATCTTTATGCTCTGCTTTTATTCTGAGCGGCATTTCCACGTTCGGCTCCACTTCTGTCTTATACCTGCTTGCACCTCGCTTTTTACGCCTCACACCCTCCGATGTATCCGCACGTCTTTTATTGTCCATCACTTTCACGCTGCTCGTTCCAGACGGCCTTTACATTTTGCTTTACACATGTTTTACTCTCTGCTCACTGGAGCTGTGTCCACATGTCTGCTATTTTCATCATGCTTTATGCTTCAATCACATTCGAGTTGCATTCACCCGTTGGCTGTTCACACTTGGCTGTTGCATCATGTTGTTGTGTGTGGTTAGAGCTGCGTTTATGCGTCGGCTAGTATACCATGTTGCTCTGCTCACAGTCAGAGCTGCATTCACATGTCTGCTGTTACGACAGGTCATACGAGGCTTGTTTTCAGAGGTGCATTCACGTTCGCTGTCACATCATGTTCATGCTCCACTCACATTTAGAGCTGCTGTTATACCTATTTTCGTTCTCGGCTCACTCACAAAGGAGCCTTCACACTTACGCAGTCAAATTCACGACCACAGCTGCGTCCATACGTCTATTGGCATATCATGTTTGCTCTACTCACACCCAGAGCTGCGTTCACACGTCCATTGTTACTACAGGTTCTTTCCAGGCCCATTTCAAGAGCTGCGTTCATGTCACTTTCACAGCACGTGTCACGCTCCATTCACAACCAGAGCTGCCGTTATACCAGTTGTTTGCTCTGCCTATACCCAGAGTTGTGTTAACACTTCTACTGCTACAACAGGTTTTATACCCCACTCGCCAGAGCTGCTTTCCATGACGGCTGTCACTTCGAGTTAATATTTCATTTCACATCCAAAGCTGCGTCCGCATGTCTACTTTTACATCCTGTCCTCTATTCCATTCACTACTAAAGCTATGTTCATGTGTCCGCAGATGCATCACGTTAATAGTCCGCTCACGTTCAGTTTTCATTCTTACGTCTGCTTTATACCATGTTTTTCATGCTCTAGCCATACTCAGAGCAGTGCTCATACATTGTTACTCACATCCTGAGCGGCATTCACCCATCTGCTGCTACTCCATGTGTTACATTCTGCTCCCACTCAAAGCTGCATTCTCCTGTTACTTGCTACACTCAGTAGTCTCAACGGGGCACTTCGCACCCACTACTTAGTACTCTCTCGGTAAACAGGGCTGCTTTCTTTTCAGGCTTACGTTTTTCCTCGGTGGTGTGAAAAAAATAAATAAAATCCTTTTAAATCCTGATTCGTGTTCACTCAGATTGGTCTCCTTTACTCCTGGTTTGCATTCACTCAGATTGGTCTCCTGCCTAGTTCAACAAAACAGCTTCTCAGCGGAGGCCAGTGGGCCTACCATGTTTTACAAGTTGTTCTTTTGTTTTTGGGAAGGTACTGTACCTTCCCTATGGCTTCGGGGGTCCGACGACTGCTACGGCCCCATGGCTTCAGGGGTCCGACGACTGCTTCGGCCCCATGGCTCCGGGGGTTCGACGACTGCTACGGCCCTATGGCTTCGGGGATCCGACGACTGCTTCGGCCCCATGGCTTCGGGGGTCCGACGACTGCTTTGGCCCCATGGCTTCGGGGGTCCGATGACTGCTTCGGCCCTATGGCTTCGGGGGTCCGACGACTGCTACGGCCCTATGGCTAGTTAATTGCTCACTGGTTTTAGGCTGCACAGAGCGTTTTTCTGTCACTTTTTTATGGGGTGATTGGCGGCCATTTTGTGTCTTGTGGTGCACCAGCACAAGCTGCCACCAAGTCTATCAATCCATCAATACTAGTGTTTTTTTGCTATATCCTACATCAGGTGCTTGGCTGTGCTTATTGTCACCCCTAGAAACTCTTAATAGAAATTTCTATATTTTATTGAGGGGTTAAATTCAACTGCCAAAATAGCAATCCCCTAAATCTGGTGTTCCAGCTGTGGCTAGCCAAGTGTAATACTGTCTGCTGTCTGACAAAGGATATGTTTTTTTCTGTGGTGAAATTCAATAGCCAAAATAGCAATCCCCTAAATCTGGTGTCCAAGCAGTGGCTGGCAAAGTTTAATAGTGTCCGGCAAAGGATATATTTTGTTCTGGGGTGAAATTCAATTGCCAAAATAGCAATACCATAAATCAGTGGTTTCACCTGTGGCTGGCCAAGTTTCATAGTGTCCGGCAAAGGATATATTTTTTTCTGGGGTGAAATTCAATGGTCAAAATAGCAATAGCGTAAATCTGGTGTCCCAGCAGTGGCTGGCCAAGTTTAATAGTGTCCAGCAAAGGATTTATTATTTTCTGGGGAGAAATTCAGTTGCCAAAATAGCAATAACCTGAATCTGGCGTTCCAGCTGTGACTGGACAATTTCCCTATAGAGATGAGAGAACTTCTATTTTTAGTTCGGCGTCTAAAGTTCGGGTTCGGGTTATCGTAGCATCCCGTTATGGATTCCATAATGGCATTTGGAATCCATAAGGGGCTGCTTCATTGAACCCCGAACCTTGGACAACCCTAAGGACCTGGGGTGACGTCACCGTCATGTGATCAGTGCAGGGGGCATGGCCCAGCACTGGATCACCTCTTATTCAAGAGGCTGAGCCACGCCCCCTGCACTGATCACATGACGGTGACGTCACCCCAGGTCATTAGGGTTGTCCAAGGTTCGGGTTCAATGAAGCTGCCCCTTATGGATTCCAAATGCCGTTATGGAATCCATAACGGGATGCTACGATAACCCGAACCCGAACTTTGGACGCCGAACTAAAAATAGAAGTTCGCTCATCTCTATTTCCCTAGTGTCCGTCAAAGGATATATTATTTTCTGGGGTGAAAGTGAGTAGCAAAAATAGAAATACAGTAAATCTGGTGTTCCAGCGGTTGCAGGCCTAGTTTAAATCTGTCAGTAAAAGGGTATATTTTTTTCTGGGGTGAAATTTAATTGCCAAAATAGCAATACCCTGAATTTGGTGTTCCAGCTCTCACTGGACAATTTTCCTAGTGTCCGTCAAAGGATAGATTATTTTCTGGGGTGAAATACAGTTGCAAAATTAGAAATACAGTAAATCTGTTGTTCCAGCTGTGGCTGGCAAAGTTTAATAGTGTCCGGCAAAGGATTTTTTTTTTCTGGGGTGAAATTCGATTGCCAAAATAGCAATACCATAAATCAGTGGTTTCAGCTGTGGCTGGCCAAGTTTAATAGTGTCTGGCAAAGGATATATTTTTTTCTGGGGTGAAATTCAATTGCCAAAATAGCAATACCGTAAATCTGGTGTCCCAGCAGTGGCTGGCCAAGTTTAATAGTGTCCATCGAAGGATTTATTATTTTCTGCGGTTAAATTCAGTTGCCAAAATAGAAATACAGTAAATCTGGTGTTCCAGCTGTGACCGGACAAGTTTAATAGTATCCGTCAAAGGATAGATTTTGTTCTGGGGTAAAATACAGTTGCAAAAATATAAATACAGTACATCTGGTATTCCAGCTGTGACTGGATAATTTTCATAGTGTCCGTCAAAGGATAGATTTTGTTCTGGGGTGAAATTAACTTGCCAATAAAGCAATACCCTTAATCTGGTGTACCAGCTGTTGCAGGCCAAGTGTTAATCTGTCCGTAAAAGGGTATATTACACTCAGCGTGCATCTCCAAGTATATTTCTTTCCGTAAAAGGGTATATTACAAAAAGTGTTACATTACAATTGCTGAAAGCATAATCCTGTAAATCTGCACGCACTATTGTGCATCTCATAGTGTATTTCTGTCCGTAAAAGGGTATATTACACTCAGGGTGTATATACAAGTGCTGAGAGGGGCATCCTCAATAACTTCACACGCTACCGTGCATCTCCAAATGTATATCTGTCCATTAAAGGGTATATTACACAAAGTGTTAAAATTCTGAACAATTGCTGAAGGCATAATCCTACATATTTTTTCACACGCTACTGTGCATCTCCAAGTGGAAATCTGTCCATATAAGGATACCTTTCATCCAGGGCCTAAATACTAGGCTTACAATTGATATTCCCCTAAATCAGTGGTTACTGCTGTGCCTGGATTAGTGTAATACGCTACATAAATAAATAGGTAGATAGTGTTAGGTGCCTGTAAAAAAAGGCCTGAATTTGAAATCAATACATTGGGCCAAATATTTTTTTTCTTATTGTGGTGCTCGGTGAACGCTAGCAATGAGGAAAACATCTAGTAAGGGACGCGGACGCGGTCGTGGTGGTGTTACTGGATCCTCTGGTGCTGGGAGAGGATGTGGCCATTCTGCCACAGCCACACGTCCTAGTGAACCAACTACCTCAGGTTCCAGTACCCGCCAGAATTTACAGCGATATTTGGTGGGGCCCAATGCTGTTCTAAGGATGGTAAGGCCTGAGCAAGTACAGGCGCTAGTCAATTGGGTGGCCAACATTGATTCCAGCATGTTCACAACATTATCTCCCACCCAGTCTTCTGCAGAAAGCGCACAGGTGGCGCCTGAAAACCAAGCCCATCAGTCTGTCACATCACCCCCATGCATATCAGGGAAACTGTTAGAGCCTCAAGTTATGCAGCAGTCTTTTATCCTGTTTGAAGATTCTGCTGGCAGGGTTTCCCAAGGGAATCCACCTAGCCCTTCCCCAGTGGTGGAAGACATAGAATGCACTGATGCACAACCACTTATGTTTTCTGATGATGAGGACATGGGAATACCACCTCATCGGATTCTGCACGTCTCTGATGATGACGAAACACAGGTGCAAACTGCTGCATCTTGTTGCAGTGTGCAGAACGAACAGGAGGTCAGGGAGGAAGACTGTGTGGAAGACGATGTAGGGGACGATGAGGTCCTAGACCCCACATGGAATGAAGGTCATGCCACTGACTTTCATAGTTCAAAAGAAGAGGCAGTAGTGAGACCGAGTCAACAGAGTAGCAAAAGAGGGAGTAGGGGGCAAAAGCAGAACAGCCGCTGCCAAGAGAATTCGCCTGCTACTGGCCACCGCCACCAGGGACCAAGCAAACGAAAGGCAGCTTCAAGGAGTTCCCTGGCATGGCACTTCTTTAAACAATATGCTGACGACAAGACTCGAGTGGTTTGCACGCTGTGCCATCAAAGCCTGATGCGAGGCATTAACGTTCTGAACCTTAGCACAACCTGCATGATCAGGCATCTACATGCAAAGCATGAACTGCAGTGGAGTAAACACCTTAAAAACAAGGAACTCACTCAGGCAACCCCTTCTTCCTCCTTGGGATGAATGTTGGCACCTGCCGCCCACCAAACAGAGGATGTGCCACCGACACCACCACCTGCGTCACCGAGCATCTCCAGCATGTCACACGCAAGCGTTTATCTCTCCATCTCACAAAACTTGGAGAGAAAGCGTAAATTCCCACCTAGCCGTCCTTGAGCCCTGGGCCTGAATGCCAGCATTTCTAAACTACTGGCCTTTGAAATGCTGTCATTCAGGCTGGTGGACACAGACAGCTTCAAACAGCTGATGGTGATGGCTGTCCCACAGTATGTTGTTTTCAGCCGCCACTACTTCTCCAAGAGAGCCGTGCCTTCCCTGCACAACCAAGTATCCGATAAAATCAAGTGTGCACTGCACAATGCCATCTGTGGCAAGGTCCACCTAACCACAGATACGTGGACCAGTAAGCACGGCCAGGGACGCTATATCTCTCTAACTGCACACTGGGTAAATGTAGTGGCGGCTGGTCCCCATGTGGAGAGTTCTTTGGCGCACGTCCTTCCGCCGCCAAGGATCGCAGGGCATTATTCTTTGCCTCCTGTAGCCTCCTCCTCCTACTCGGCTTCCTCCTCCTCTGCTTCCACCTGCTCATCCAGTCAGCCACAAACCTTCACCACCAACTTCAGCACAGCAGGCCATTCTGAAACTCATATGTTTGGGGGGACAGGCCCCACACCGCGCAGGGGTATTGAACAACAGACCGACGAGTGGTTGCTGCCGGTGGGCCTCAAGCCCGGCCTGGTGGTGTGCGATAATGGGCGAAATCTCGTCACAGCTCTGGGACTAGCCGGTTTGACGCATAGCCCTTGCCTGGCGCATGTGCTGAATTTGGTGGTGCAGAAGTTCATTCACAACTACCCCGACATTTCAGAGCTGCTGCATAAAGTGCGGGCTGTCTGTGCGCCCTTCCGGCGTTCACATCCTCCTCATATGCCACGTGCCCACCAGGTGGAACTCCACCTTGCACATGCTGGAGAGACTGTGCGAGCAGAAGCAGGCCATAGTGGAGTTTCCGCTGCAGCAGGCACGGGTCAGTCGCACTGCGGAACAGCACCACTTTACCACCAATGACTGGGCCTCAATGCAAGACCCGTGTGCCCTGTTGCACTGTTTCGAGTACTCCACCAACATGGCCAGTGGCGATGACGCTGTTATCAGCGTTACAATACCACTTCTATGTCTCCTTGAGAAAACGCTTAGGGCGATGATGGAAGAGGAGGTGGCCCAGGAGGAGGATGAGGGGTCATTTTTAGCACTTTCAAGCCAGTTTGTTAGAAGTGGCTCAGAGGGAGGTTTTTTGCAACAGCAGAGGCCAGGTACAAATGTGGCCAGCCTGGGCCCACTACTGGAGGACGAGGAGGATGAGGAGGAGGTGGAGGAGGATGAGGATGAAGCAGGTTCACAGCGGGGTGGCACCCAACACAGCTCAGGCCCATCACTGGTGCGTGGCTGGGGGGATACGGAGGACAATGACGATACGCCTCACACATAGGACAGTTTGTCCTTACCTCTGGGTAGCCTGGCACACATGAGCGACTACATGCTGCAGTGCCTGCGCAATGACAGCAGAGTTGCCCACATTTTAACGTGTGCGGACTACTGGGTTGCCACCCTGCTGGATCCCCGGTACAAAGACAATGTGCCCACCTTAATTCCTGAACTGGAGCGTGATAGGAAGATGCGCGAGTACAAGCGCACGCTGGTAGACGCGCTTCTGAGAGCATTCCCAAATGTCACAGGGTAGCAAGTGGAAGCCCAAGGCGAAGGTAGAGGAGGAGCAAGAGGTCGCCAACGCAGCTGTGTCACAGACAGCTTCTCTGAGGGCACGGATGGCATGGCAGAAATGTGTAAAAGTTTTGTAACCACGCCACAGCTAACTGCACCACCACCTGATAGGGAACGTGTTAGCAGGAGGCAGCATTTCACTAACATGTTGGAACAGTACGTGTGCACACCCCTCCACGTACTGACTGATGGTTCGGCCCCATTCAACTTCTGGGTCTCCAAATTGTCCACGTGGCCAGAGTTAGCCTTTTATTCCTTGGAGGTGCTGGCCTCCCCGGCGGCCAGCGTTTTGTCTGAACGTGTATTCAGCTGTCAGCTGTTTGAAGAGGCTGCAGTGTTTCAAACAACGGAGAGTCGGATCCCCACTGATCAGATATCTATTGAGTCTATCTTATATAGAGGATAGACCACCAATATTAATTCCCAGTAAACCACTTTGAGATACAGTAGGTTTTATCTTATATTGCAGAATGCCTTGGTTGTGTTATAACTCCAAGAAAAAGATGTAGTGTGTTATCACCCTTCCTAAAGACCAATCCACTCAAGAACTTCTGCTGTGATCATTGTGATAATGTCCTTGGCTACAATTTATATTATGCCCATGAGATTTTAAATTTTCTGCTGTATGTACATTGTGAGATAATCATTGAGCTGATTTTAATAATTCTGTTAACAATAAATCTGCTGCTTTACTGCATTAAGCACTTTGTACAGGATAGGAGGAGACCTGAATCGACTCTTCTTCAATCTTTCACCTGTCAGGAAAGGCCTCCTATGCTGCCCTTTCAATTTGTCATGTCATTCAGCGTCATCCCCTGGAGTTTCCTTCTCACAGCTATGTTCCAGCTGTTTAAATCACGTGGCATTGTCAGGCTCGTGTTCAACATTGCTTTGTCAGCATCATTAAAACTACTACGTTGTGGTTTAAACAGCAATAGATCGATAGTGTATTACTACAGAACTGACCAGGAATTTGTCTGTACATGCAGATGTTATACTTTTGGTCTAGAAACCTTTGTATGGAACACGGTACAAGTTTATGCTATAGTACTTATCAATACCAATATACAGGTTATAGTGTAAAAGGTTTGGTTGTTCATTTTATAGAATTTTTATTGGTCTTTACAACTTTACAGCTGCACATTTTCCTTTATTTTATACCAGCTCTGAGACCCGAGTGCCAGGTTTGTATGCTATAGTTTTGTGCATCTGCAAAAACAGGAATAGTAAAAGTCATTCTAATTGCCTGATTGGGGTCGGGAAGGAAGTTTTTCCCCTAAAATGAGGAAAATTGGCTTCCACCTCATAGAGTTTTTTACCTTCCTCTGGATCAACTTGCGGATTAATGGAGGGTTTGCATCAGCGTTAGAAATTCCATTATAGAGTACCGTTATAACGGAATTCAAGGACGGAATACAAAATGGAACCCTTAAAGGGGCATTCCTTTTAGCTCCTTCCTAATACATTTCTATGAGCACATATAATGGTTCTGTTTTGTTCCGTCATGCAACGGAAAAAAAACTGAACTGTTATTTGTGCCCATAGAAATGTATTAGGACGGAGCAAAACATAATGCCTTTTTAAAGGGTTCCGTTTTGCATTCCTTTCTTAAATTTCGTTATATTACGTTATAACCCTGTCATAATGGAACAGTATAATGGAATTAAGAACGCTGATGCGAACCCACCCTTAGCAGGCTGAAGTGGATGGACGTATGTCTTTTTTCAGCCTAATAAACTATAGGGCATATTAATTAAGACTGGCTTTTTAGACACCGATCTTAATAAGGGCCCATAGCTGGAGGTGGATCCACGCAGGCGCAGGCATGTCCAACTCCAGTTCTAAATGTAAGACAGCTTCCTAGCTGCCTTACATTTAGACCTTTTTTTTATGCCTAAAACAGGCGTAGAAAATGATGAATGAGACCCCTTCTCCGACTAAGCCACACCCACAATTTTAGAACTGGGGTGAGCGGGGTCCCAGATAGTGGCGCATCTGCAACATCTACCATTTTTTTTAGATAGAAAAAATAGTCCTGCATGCACTATTTTTTTCTGTCTAAAAAAAACGGATCTCAGACGGAATTGTCAAAAATGGATGCAAAATGTGCATAATGAATGCTTAAAATACAGGATCCTTTTTTTCTGTTCTTCTGATGGATTAGAGGAACAGAAAATGAAACAGTGATGTGAACCCAACCTTAAAGGGGTTTTCCGGGATTTTAATTTTGATAACCTATCCTCAGATTCTGGGGTCCAACATCCAGCACCCTCACCAATCAGCTGGTTAAAGAGAAGAATGCACCCTACCAGCTTCATTGTTTACCTGCCAATTCATGTGCATAGGAGAAAGGTGTCCCATTGAAGTGAATTGGACAGCTTCTTGTAATTTCACAGAAAACAGCGCAGAGAAGACAGTGCTTGCACGAGTGCAGCCTTCTCTTCAAACAGCTGATCAGTGGGGGTGCCGGGTATCAGACCCCCACCAATCTGACATCAATGACCTATCCTGAGGATAGCTCATCAATATTAAAATCATGGAAAACGATTTTAAAGGAGTTCTCTAGTTCTCTAGGTGTTTGATATTGATGACCTAAAATATTGCAATATGGGTGGATGGGCACTTTTTATGGGCTCTGTCCAACTCAGTCCTTCACTGTAAGAGGCAGCACTCCGGGGTACTGGGAGCCAGAGCCCCGCCAATCAGACATTGATGAGCTGTCCTATAGATAGAAAAAAGGATATGTGGAAGAAGTTGGCGTCAATATTGAAGTGGAGATTTTGACTGTGTAACCCCCACTTCTTTGCATGTCACTGAGTGCCAATGCTTACTGGAAGTCATGAGAATATGTTATAGATCGTCATAGCAAATTTTACTTGAGTGTGAACATTTAAAGAATGGAAGAAAATTGTTAAGTGAAATTAAATAATCTTTATTTGGTTAGATCTTCACACATGCATAACTTGCCCAAAAATGGAACACTTTATAAATAAATTAGACCTTCCTCAGGTCTTAAAATTGTCTCTCTAGAGTCTTGAGACTTGTCATGAAGATAGGAATTATCATTTTTTTACATTTCACTTTAACTAAATCTAAATGTAAAGTCTGTAGAATCTCAGATCTTAGCAGTGGGTCCAGGGAGCATGTACCTAAGTCCAATCTACTAAAGTGAGAGCTGCTGTAAAAAGAAAATGCAAATAATGAATGCAGAGTATGAAGATAATGTCACACCTGAACTACCATGCTATTCATGTCGGACTGAATTCTCATGATAGGGTAATTAGAATATAAGGTGCAGTGGTAAATGCAGACTTTTATTTAAAGAACTAAATAAAAGTATGTGATGAATGTGTTCTTTTTGAACAACATAAGCAGAGGTACATCATTCTTTTGGCAGAAAAATGCTTGTTCTATAGATGTTCTGCTTTCAGTGGAATCTGTACATACTTTCTGAATGTTCACTCACATTTTTGTACTTCTCCAGTAATCCAAATCTGTCTTCTTAAAACCACCATAGCTCTAGTCTGTTGACATATTTTACTTCTGACTTGTTGAAGGATTGTGGAAATGGGAACCATTCATCTGCATTATTCTTACTGCACAGACACCTGTTTTCTCTGGTTTTCACTTCATAGTTCAAGCATCTGTCCACACGTCTACTTTTTATCTTCAGAGTTTTAAAACTTTTGTATTTGCTGCATCAGTAGAGATGAGTACATTTTTACTGTGTTCATTATGTGGTAAAACTGACTTTTGATCTTCATTCTCCAGGTTAGTACAAATCTGGCGATACCACATATGTATACTTTTCCTTGTGTTTTGATGCTAAAAAAAAATAAAAAACTTTTAGAATAATTTTTTTTCTTTTGTCCCCTATAACTTTTTGGTAGTTATGTGTGAGGAGCTCTATGAGGGCTCACTTTTGGCAGGGCAATTTGTACTTTTTATTGATACCATTATGGGGCGTGCACTTGTGATGTGATTTTCACGCAGCCCCATTCACTTCCAAGGGGCCAGGGCTGCTTGAAAAACGCAGAATATAGAACATGCTTCGATTTTCACGCAACGCACAAGTGATGTGTAAAAAACAATGCTCATGTACACAGACACATTGAACTAAATTGGTCTCGATTCTGTTCCGGTTGCAATGCGTTCGTATCACGCATTGCACCCGCACGGAAAACTCGCTCATCTGAAAAGGGCCTTAGAGAACTCGATTAATCATTGGATAATCAATAGATTACTAGATTACTAGAATAATTGATAACTACAGCCCTAATATATATAAAAATATAGATAGATATACAACCTATTTTTTGCCCAAGAGGCCCTGCCCCAGAACCAGACCTCTGCTAGATCCCAACAAGACCTCAGATCAGACCTACAATCAGACCTCTGCTCAGACCCTAATGTGAATGACTCTCATTCAGACATCATTTTAGAGCCCCATGCCTCATATTTGCCAACGTTTTTCTCGTCAGACCCCATGCTTCTCATCAGCCGCCATATGCCTCTCCACAGCCGCCATATGCCTCTCCTCGGCGGTGCCTCACTTTTTCCGCCGTGCCTCACATCTGCCGCTGTGCCTTACATCCACACTCCCTTTTTTTTTTACTTCACAAACATGATCATAGGAATATTTTTTTTATTTTAGCATCTTCAAAAAGCCATAAAAAAAAAAATAGGACGGATTTTGCATGGTGGGCAAGCATGAGCTTCTCTTCTCCAAAGTAAGTTCTTGAAATAAATATTTTATAAATGTGATATCTCTCTAAACATGTTCATATACCCACAGCCAGTAAGTGACAAGCAATGATTGGAGTTTGAAATACAGTTGTATTCTTTGCATTAATCGATATGTAATTTTTTTTAGTCTTCTTCATCATCTGCGGAGGAGGAACATTGTTCCTCTGAAGGGGCCTCAGCTGCATCGAGGGGAGGTGAACCAAGCAGGGACCAGGGTCGTCAAGAAGTAAGTATATTTATACTGTATATATTCTCTTTTAAAATATATAATTATGTTTTTTTTTTACTTTTTTTTGTTTGTTAGGAACCTGCACCTAGAGCCGTCATGCAGGATCCCCCAGTCTCCTCCAGAGTTTGTGGGAGAGCCCATGGCGGTCGGGGATGTGTAAGTATCGAATTCCTAGTTCTAATTCGCATTTGATTTTTGGACTTTCACAAAATTTTGTTTTTCTTTTTTTCCAGGGTTCCAGAGTCTCCAGCAGGGAAGATGAGTAGTTCGTTGTCCCTCACATTGATAATGAACTCCTCATCCGACTGATGGAGGCGCATCCCGTTTATGGGACCTCACCGACCGCCGCCATGACGACCATCAGCGGACCCAGCAGCTTTGGAGGGAGATCGGTGAGGCCTTATTCACAACCTGGGGGCATCTCACCACGGCAACTCAGAGGCAATGTGGCAAGTTCAGCAATATGTATTTTTACCACATTCATATTGTTGTTAACCTAACAGCATGCTAATTTTTATATATTTTGTTTTTCACAGTTCAAAAGGAACTCATTTGGTGGTGGTCAATGCAGTACCGCTTCAAGAGGGATTACAACCGGGAGGTTCAGGCCCCGAGTGGATCCAAAGAAACCTCAAGACCGTCATATATGTATCATGCGTCCTTGGGGTTTCTAAGGGTACTTTCAAACTAGCGTTAGAAGAATCCGGCAGGCAATTCTGTTGCCGGAACTAAATCCATGTGCAAACGGATATATATTTTTTTCCAGATCCGGTAGACTTTTGCATTGAAATACCGGCTCCGTCTTTCCGGTATCATCCGGAATAACGGATCCAGTATTAAATTTTTTCAATGCTAGAAAGAACTGCGCATGCACAGACCAGAAAACCGTATCCGGTGATGCAGCAATTTCTGGAACCCTACACTGGATTTCAATACTGGAAAAGAATAACACTAGTGTGAAAGTACCCTAAGACGGACGCTGGCACTAAGTAGGTACATTTTTTTTTTTTTGGGGGGGGGGGGGGGTATGGCTGGAAAAAGCGTTTGCTTTCCTCTCCCTCTGAGTGCAAAGGGGCTGTCTGAGGCAGAGGAGTGTTTGGCCCCTGTTTCGGGCAGCCCCCTACGTTCGGAGGGACAACAGTTCTCTCCTTCTGAGTGCAAGTGGCTGTCTGAGACAGTGAAGCATTTGGCCCCTCTCTTTCAGGCAGCCCCCTACGGTCAGAGGGACAAATGTTCTCTCCCTCTGAGTGCAAGGGGCTGTCTGAGACAGAGGAGTGTTTGGTCCCTCTGTTTCGGGCAGCCCCCTACGGTCAGTAGCCAAAGCATAGAACCTGGATGCAGTATTTGAAGGCCAATTATTAACTTTTTTTTTTACTACAGAACTGCCAACAGCACTTGGGCGTCTGACCCACCTCTTGAGGCAGACCCGGAACCGAACGCCACCCCCAGCCCTCCTGTCCATCATGCACCTGTTCAGGACAATCCCGGTCCCCTACGAGTCCCTATGTTAAACAGAGGCTCTTAAATTTCTGTCAGAATTTGAGAGCCTTGTTGAACAGCCAGAGATCCGGTAAGAGCCGTCACAGTGATTTTGTGAACCTTGTAAAGATCTTGTCTGAATCTCTAGAAGGTTTTACAGAAGAAATAAAGTTAATGAGGGATGACTTGATACGCCGCTGGGAGGGGGCGGAGTCAGCGCATCAACTTAGCCCTCACCACCTTTATGTGCTAGTCTTAATCCCTGTGATGGCCCAAATATCGCCGGAGCAGGTGCATGAGTTCAAAAACATGATTGAGAACGGGTCGTGTGAAATCTTGCACCGCCCCCACCCCACACTGGCCCCCAATTCCACACCTACCCCTCAACCCACACCTACCCCCCATCCCCTTTCCGACAACCTTCCCATTCATGACAACCTTCCTATTCCCGAACACCATCCCATTACCACCCCCCCGAGCATGTGTTCCCTTCTGCCTGATTTTCTTCTTCTCCTTCTCATCCACACTATCTTCCTGCCACTTCTTTCCAAACTCCCTCCTCCACACATGCTTGGGAACCCTCCAGTTCTGACCCTTCCTCTCTCCACACCCCACAATTTCATCATGCATCCTTTCCTGGGATCCGTCATTTTTATACAGCCTACACGGAGGACAGGGGGCTAGCATTGCCAGCCTAAGTGAGTCCACACCTCAACGGTCCACCTCCCCTTGCACATTTCAACAATTGTAGTTTTTTTGTTTGTTTTATATATATATATATATATATATATATATATACACACACACACATTGTATTTGTTATGTTTTTCAGTAAAAAAAATGAGTTTACAGGGGATCATCAACCTTGGGCACTCTGGCTGCTGTGAAAGTAAAACTCCCATCGGCTCACTACTCTGCATTTATTATAATGACCATGGGAGTTTAAGTTTCAAAATGGCAGTAGTGCCAAAGGTGGCTGAACCTAGAACATTTTATGTTGCATGATTGTTCTGCCTTTATACATGTTCACACAGTGTGCAGCCTGACATTCAGTATAAACCATTTCTGTCTTTAAAATAAGGGGACTGTTTTCTGTAGTCTAACTTGTTTATTGGTAAACAGGATTGTGAATTGGTAAAACTCTTGGCCCTCTCCAGTTTGGGAGCTTTAAATGCGTGTTTGCAGTGATGTCAATCTTTCCAGGGCTTCTGGCTCACAGTTAATGTCTGAGCTGTATGAACTAGACAGGCTTTAGCACAAAAGAGCAATATCCAGGTAGATAACCTGTTGAAACGATGGGATTTGCATTGGTGGTTCGAAGTCACTGTGCGTAGAGTAGATACGGTACTTCACGTCGGATTTCTTCATCGGCATCTGGGTCTACCAATTCGAATGTGTCGGATCCGATGTTGCAAGACGTTGAACAGTACAGGAAAGCAGGACCCGTAAACCATGTTGTGTCTTTAAGGTGGCTTGGTGCAACGGATCTAGTCGTGTGGTCTGCAGGATTATGCTGTGTGGGCATGATCTCCTGATCCTTAGCACCCGATTAAAGACAAGTAAAAGTGTCTGGTTTCATTGCAAATATTTCCTAGGACTATCTTGCTGTCCGTGTAAAACTCGACTTCCTCGATTTCCAGGTTCAATCCTGATGTTATAAGTTCAGTCAACTCTACTGCAAGCACAGCAGCGCAGAGTTCTAGTCTGGGTATCGTCTGTTCACGGAGTGGAGCCAGTTTGGTAGAGGACAAATCCTATATGGCATTGTCCTTTGACATCAATGGTCTGTAGTATACTACTCAAAACTGGGATCGTTTCTGATCCTTGCCTATTGAGTAACAAAGTCTACAAACACCACAAAGGGGGGGGGGGGGTTGGAAACACCAAAAACTGCCGGTATCCCGTGAGATACAAAAAGGACAGGATGAACTCCAAGTGATTAATTTGTCCGCTTCCACACTATCAGTAGCTAACATTAATGTACTCAAAAGAGGATTAACATTTTCTCCCACCTGCCATTTTGACCTATATAGGACGCTCCTGGATGTCAATAGACTGGCCCGCACCCTCACTCTCTGGCGACACTTTCAGGTGGGTGGTGATGATGTCTGTGTTGCGGAGACAGGGGACGTGGATCACTCTATGACATCCACGAGCCCTCTGTTTATGACAATACAAATTCCCATAATACAGGGAATATGAGTTTCTATGAAATGATGCATGCATGTGAACTACAGGAATCAAATACAGTCCTGGGGGATCTGGAATTGAATAACAAGTCATTGAATTTTCACACCAAGAATCGGGATTTTTATCCCATTCAATCCAGATCCCCAGCACTGGACCGATACCAAGAACTGGTAGAGCGAGATCTAGTCCTGTTACATGATCAAATTAATCTGAATACTGCTGGAATTAAGAATGTAACCAAAAATGAAATGAAGGCTTTACAAGATATGAAACTGGGGGATGACATTGTAATTAAACAATCTGATAAAGGGGGCGGGGTTGTCGTATTAGATAGCGGTCTATATAGGACCCAAATTGAATCCATGTTCAGTGACATCACAGTGTATGTTACCCTTAGCGACAACCCCCTCCCTTCATTTCAAAAGGAATTAAAAAACATTTTGGATGTGGGAGTCAAATCAGGATTTTGGACTGATAGGGAATCTGAATACATATATGTCATTTCTCCCGTTATCCCAGTATTTCATGCACTCCCAAAATCACATAAAAATTTTTCCCACCTCTTCTCAGGCCTATTGTAGCAGGCATTGGATCATTCTCTGAAATAATCTCCCAGTGGGTTGATTCTATACTTCAACCACTAATACCACTCATACCAGGTTTTCTTAAAGACACAGCGTCCGTTTTACAAACAATTGAGAAAATTGAATGGTCCTCAAATTACACATGGATCACAGCGGACGTTGTGTCTTTATACACCAATATTCCGTATGAACCGGCCATTAAATCCTTAGCCTGGTTTCTAAAAACGTATGGAAACATTACTGCAGGTCTGCAGGAATATTTGCTTTTGGTGGTGGATTTTCTCCTCAGGCGCAACTTTTTCATGTTCAACAACAAATTTTACTTGCAGATATCGGGAAAGTCGATGGGGGCCAAGTTCTCTCCCTCCATAGCTAATATATTCATGGCATGGTGGGAGAGGAGCTTTCTCCTCATCGACACCCACCCTTTCTGGCATTGCATTAGGTGGTATGGCCGTTACATAGATGACTTGATCCTCATTTGGATGGGCGATGTGGCGGCCATACCAGCCTTTGGCTGTTACATAAATTCCTGTGTGGACACTATCTCCTTTAGTGTACACCAAGATATACAGGAGATTTCATTTTTGGATTTGCATCTGAGGGGGGATCCTCCCACTAGCAAAATTCATACATGCACTTACAGAAAACCCCTGGCAGGGAACACTATTTTACATGCTACATCCTGCCATCCTAGACATGTTATAGCAAATATACCAAGGGGTGAGATAAACACAGTTATAAATAAAAATAAAAACAAAAACAAAAATAGTAACAAATATATCAACTTGTTTATTACACAATACAGTTCGCAGAAATTTGTTGCATCATAAAGAAATATTTCCCTATTCTGGCATATGAAAAGGACTGGCCTGACATAGTTGCGGATGGGGTTAAATGTGCAGCTAGAAGAGCACCCACTATTGCAAACTGTTAGTCCTAGTCTATACCAAGAAAAGAAAAAATCGCAGCCCGTCTGGCTTACGACTAAAGGGAGCTACAGGTGTGGACACCATAGATGTATCTGCTGCACTCATATGTCGATTTCCAATACTTTTGTCTAAGCTTCAAATGGCAGGGTTTTCCACATGAAATCATACCATAATTGTAATACAACTTATGCAGTTTATTTATTTACATGTAAAAAATGCAAACTGCAATATGTGGGTTGTACTACTAATGCCATTAAAACTAGAATACGCAAACACATTTCTGATGTGCCCCACCATGGCAGTCGCAATGTATCTGCAGCTAGTCTGCATTCTGCTGTTTGCCATGATGGGGACACATCGGATCTGGTGGTGCAGGGCATAGAGAGGGTTTTACTGCCCAAGCGAGGAGGAGACCATAGAATACAATTATTAAACAGAAAATCCTTCTGAATTTTTGCATTAAATACGCATACGTGTCAACCAGGTCTGAACAAGCGCCTAGATTTGATTCTGCAACAATAATCCATATTGCTAGAGTCCTCACAGTTTCCCAACGTATGAAACTTTCTCCTTTATTTTATTATCTTTCATAGCCACTATACATCTCATGTATTTTGCACACGTTTTTTTTTTTGTTTATTATATGGTTTTTTTCTTTTTCTTTTTCTTTTTTTTTCTCATGAGAAGTGTTGTTCTAAGTTGTGGCATTTTTTGAAGGGGTTTGCAGTCATGTGACCACAATTAGTGAAGACAGGTGCAATCTCTCCTACAAATAGTGCCATTTTTATGTCTTACTGTGTCATGAGTAAGGGCTTGAATTGTTTCTTGTAGCCCGAAACGCGTATACAAGACTTTTGTAACCGTAACTGGATGTGATTTTACCGCAAGCAAAATAAATATTCCTTTACCGAAGTGGAGCTGGATTCCTTGAACCTTTTTGCACTATATTACCCGGGCCTGACACGGGTCCTCCATGCTCACAGGTGAAGGTGGGGCAGGTGAGAGCGGCTGAACTTTCCTTTTTACTATTATGAACCTGCTTATAACGAAAACCTGTAGGTTATAATGGAGTTTTTGGACAATCGGGTTGACACCTCTGGCGGTGTCCAGGAATGCTGCCCCTGGCAGATCTCCTTCTGCCTGAGCAAACTGTCCCTTTATTAACAAGTCGCTGAGTTCCCTGAGCTTCTGGTGACCCCTACCCACTATTCTGGAAAAATTATGAATTCTCTTAAATAAAGCATTTTCTATAGCTTCTATTGACCCATAACACTCATTAAGTCTTCCCCACACCATCTTTAGTCCTTTGCCCGGACAGTTTATGTTAATGTCTATGATTCTTTTGGCATGTTCAGCAGACTCACTTCCAAGCCACTTTACCAAGAGATCTAGCTCCTCACTATAGGAAAGATCTAAGTCTCTTATGGCCTTCAGGAAGGAGGCTCGCCATGCACTGTAGTTCTCGGGATGATCGGTGAACTTTGGTAACCAGCTCCCGTTTAGCAAAGAACTTAGCAAAGTCCATGGCGGCCTGGATAGCACCAATATTACCTGGTGTACTGTTGTTGACTGTTTTCTGTAGTCTAATTTGTTTATTGGTCAACAGGATTGCGAATTGGTAAAACTATAATAATACAAATAACATATATAAGTATAAAGCATATAAGATAGCATGTACAGCAGAAAGCATAGAACAACATGTACTACAACATTACATTAACTTTGAGCACATGTCCACAATTGCTGTTGATACATAGGACCACATATCTAGCTATCTAACAGTCATAACATGTCCCCTGAGACAATTATAACTAACTCAGCTCTGCATAACATAATGTCCCTGAAACAGAGATAGATCTCACTACAACTACAGAAATACAGAAGATGTGATCTGTAATGATACTGAAATGAATCTCCCAGCGCTGCGACAGAACAATGATCAATAACGGGCTATCTTTTAGCTCCTTATTGATCATATTCCCTATGATTGGCACATGAACAAGCAAATGCTTGTTCATCAGTCAATCTTGTGCCTTTTCACATGAGCCCTTGTGGGAGTCATGGTCCATGTGAATCAGCATCATACTGAATTCATTAGCTACAGAGCGCTGCATTTCAATTTTGCTCTTTAGTTAGTGATTTCCAGATGACGTGCTCACATAAGTAGCGTGATTAGCACAAGGGACACCCTGCTGTTAAAGGTGTTGTCCGGAATCTTGCCAGCTGCTTGGATGAAATAGTCTCTTTCAAGGAGTGCTCCTCAGAAATCAATGTCTTTGTTATTTTACGGTGTTATGGAGGATTGCTAAATAACACCGTAAAATAACATTGATAGAAATCTGTTTGCACACAGTTAGTTGCTGCTGTATATGGGGTTCCCAGCCCAGAATATGCTCATAATAAAAATACAGCAGATTTCTGGTTTTTCGTTTATTTTCAACAGAGACAAGGTAACATGCGGCAGTACGTGCAAATTTTTTTTTGCTATATAAAGCCTTCTTCAGACACTGTGCCATAGTTGATGTGGAGAAGAAAAGGAGAGTCACACCGATACAGGAGTGTATCTACTCCAATGGGTCGTTTGGAGTAGATACACTCCTGTACCCATCGGTGTGACTCTCCTTTTCTTCTCCACTTCTCGACTGCGGCACAGTGTCTGAAGAAGGCTTTATATGGCCAAAAAACGTTTGCAGGTACTGCCGCATGTTACCTTGTCTCTGTTGAAAATAAAAGAGCAAACACGAAAAACCAGAAATCTGTATCTTTATTATGACCGTAAAATAACAGTCATAGTAGCTGGCAAGATTCCGGTCATGTGATCTCCCTACGGCCGTTCCGCTACACAGTAGACGGCCGAGCCGCGCTCTCGGAAGCCACGAGGGACTCGATGAACCGCATAACCATACCACAACAAAGACACATCGGGAATACCCACAGAGAACACCTTCGGTCGGTGGGTAAGTGAACTCAGAGCCGGAGACAGTGCAGGATGCCGCACCTAGGCTCAGAGCACCGTCCCTTTTTTTCCCCTCAGCATGAAGAACTCTATAAAGAGGATACATACCTACAACCTAATGTGGTATGAATGCTCGTGTATTTAGGCGCTAAGTGACACTACTATACCATATGTAAGAAGAACTTTTTCATAGAAGGACTACAGCGCATATCTATTAACTTTTTTAAAGAAGGACTACATCGTTTATCTATCTACTTTTTGACTTAACCCTTTTTTTATGCAGCACTACCTTATATGTTGATTTATCTGTGATTATACATCCTACAGACCTTTTAGCTCACCACCACAACACATATCTATTTACACCTCATTTTATTCACTCTACACTTATCTGGTACCAGATCACTGCACACAGCCCCTACCATCATCTTCTTTGTTTTTCCACCCAATTTTATTATATCCTTATTTTATAGTTTTAATTTAATAAAAAATAGACAGTGTTTATCCCAGATATGAGTGTGTCTGCTATTTCCCTTATTTAATATTGTTCTACATTCTGACTGGGTGAGTCGGATCTAGCAGTTTGCACCTCTATCATTTAAATTGAGCAGTGGAGCCGTCTTTTGCACTGCGAAAAACACAATGGTGCCATGCAATATTGAGGGGTTGTCTCAACACATATGCCATGAACATGAAAGTGCTGGTGAGCTCATGCACATCGTCCCTACATTCTTTTTCTATGGGTCCTCTAAAACTAGCCGAGCGCTGGATAGGCTGTTTCCATTGGGCCCATAAAAGTGAATGGGAGTATTGGCCGGTCATGTGCAGTGCACTCTCATTCACTTCTATGGAGAGAGCGCCGGGTAGTGGCCGGGCCTGAGTCCAACAAACAACACCTTGTGAGGCTATGTCACCAATATAGATGTGGGTCCCAGCGTTGGGACCCACACCTATAAGTGGGGCATATAGTAGCAATATGCACCAATTGTCTAAGATGAGAAAACCCCTTTATTAACCATATGTGTGGCTACTACCCTTCACGTTTATTCCACAAAAGCTAATGCCACCCATGATGATCAGGTCCGTGTGCATGTTCACAAGAGTGATGCTGCAATGTGAACTATGGCATGGGGTGGGGTTAGCTTGTGTGAAAAAAAGACACAAGGTGTATACAAAAAAACTTTAGAAGAAGATCAGATTAAATAACATTAAACAACAGTATCCTGCCAACTTTCTCTGCCCGCTTCAGAAACAAAGTAATCGGCGAAACTGTCCCTCATTTGGGCCATGGCAAGGGTTGAACGATATCCCAGATGTTGCAGCCTGGTGAGTGTGCAATTAACTTCTTGCAGGTCCAGGCGCAGTGGTTCCTCTGATAACAGATAGTTATGTAGAACTACACAAGCTTTGACTATATCGTCTACAGATTCAACCTTAAGATTTATGGCTTTAGTGAGAATACTCAATTTTTCAACTAAAATGCCAAAGGCACACTCCAACGGTCATCTAGCTCGTGTCAGTCTGTCACGGCTAGAGTACGGCTTGAAAAGGTTCTCGCACATTTGGAACACCTCGTCCCCTACTACCACAAATGGCATTTGAGGTTCATCAGTACCTGGCAAAGTTCTCAGAGGCAGCAATCCAAAGTCCTTTGAATACGGGAGGTGTCCCATTGCTGAGTTTTTGAAAGCAAAATACTAAAGGGGCAGTGACATGCTAAAACATAACTTTTAATAATGTTTTGATATAAATGAGGGTAAAGAGAAGGCCCCTTACAATAAAAAACAGCTGGGTCCGAGGAGAAAAACACACTTTGACATTAACATCAAGATCGTATGCACAGAAGTGTCTTGTGCATAGATACGCTCTAATCCTCATCAGACACCAGAGACAACATAAAAACAAATGCTTTGCCAGTGGTCATAAACTAACCAGGTGAGGCATAAGACAAATTGTATGTACATACATCACAGTCCACCTGTCCGAGAATGGAAGACACAGTTGTGTTATCCAGGGGAGGAGGGAGGGGCAGGAGGGTAAAGAGGCAGTAGCAGTGGACAATTGTTTACAGTCCAGGCAGCAAAGCTGTCCCTGTTAATCCCTGCATGGCCTGTTTAGCCCTCACAGCCTAACAAGGGGTCCTTGCCCCACAAAGGGTAGCCCCGTCCAGAACCTGACCCTACACTGGAATTCCTAAGGGTCCCTGCTTGGAGTGTGAGACTATAATAGATGTTTACTAAGATAAGGAAAAGTGGGAAATATAGTGACTATGTTTATTTACACTCGTCTCTATGGTGGATTAATACCAAGGTCAAGTGAAAAAATAGCTAGGGTATATTCATGTGTCCCTACGCGTTTCTTCTTCTGAATATACTATGTCTGTAAGTTAAAAGCATTAAGAGTCATCAGGGGACACAAGGGCTATATGGTGAGCTAACTTCTACTAAACAAAGGTGGATAGTGGGTTTAGGGAGAAAAAGGTGTGCTCAAACCGCATGAGGTGGTGGTTTTGCGTTGTCCGCAGCAGGCGTATGGCTTTAAATCCAGGCTCAGGCATAAATCACCAGACCACTACTGTTGCAGAATTATATTGAGGGGTATATGTATCCTAAGATAGGTGTATGGCCTTAATCCTGGACCTAGGCATTAGACTAGTGCAGGTCCATGTATCTGTTGGCGTTGGCAGCCACCGCCTATAAGCTCCAATGTCAACAGCGACAAACTGATAATTGACATCCGCAATGGCCATCAAGATAATTGAAAAGTATTTCTTGTAGTTATAGAATTCAGAGCCGCAAACAGAAGGTTTTACAATCTTTATGTGTTTGCCATCCACAGCTCCGACACAATTAGGGAATTGGCAGATTTCCAGGAACTTGTCTGCAATCTAAAGCCACTGTTCTGTAGTTGGATGTGGGATGTAATCCTCACACAATACCTCCCACAAGGCACGACAAGTATCGAGGACTACACTGGAGATCATCGAAATTCCCATCCCATACTGGTAATGCAGCGATGACAGACTTTCTCCCATACCAAGAAACATGGGAAAAATTAAAAAAATATAAATAAATATAAAAAAATCATATAAACAGCTGTACCAAAAAAACATTAGGATAATCCTTACCTTATTGTCACCATTAGCCGCTCTGCAGGAGAAATTGCGCTTCTGAAGCAGGTATCCTGTCTTCCGATGTGTGTAGAAATGCGCTGCAGCAGCTGGTCATAACTCTCGACAGTCATGCACATATAGTTGAAAAAAAATTCTGGATGTGCACGAAGCTCCAAATACAGGACGGAAAAAAAACACCTCTGGTCATCCGTTTGAAAGATATCGGGTAGACCCAATACCAGCTGCTTCTTCTTTCCTGGGCACGTATTCTCCATCTCGCTTTCAGGATTAGTAACCTCAATCGCAGACGTAGGTGTGCAGGCAACATGGTCCCAAAACACAAAGAGCATAAATGGAGGTTTCCCTGCTTAAATACACTGTAAAAGTGGGTGTACACTTTGAGACATGCCTTTTTCTTAATAACAGATCTGCATAACGGAAGTCAAAACGGAAACAAACGTGGCGAACTGATCCGCTTTACAGATGGATTTATTTGAACGGATCCGTTTAAATTGTTTCCGTTCGCCTCAGTTATTTCATTTGTGTGATGGATCAGTTTCAAACGGATCCGTAAAACGCGATTGTGAAAGTAGCCTAAGACAGATGGCTACTCCCTACTGTCCATGAGTTTCTTATTCCCACTATCTCATTTCACAAGGGCTGGGTCAGGTCTGCTGTTGCTAAAGCATCTGCGCAGGTCTCTCTTACTGTGCACACAGTCATAGTCACATTCTGCACCCTTCCTGTTAACTCCACTTCCGATTACCTTCTTGATGCCTCTACTCTGGCACCACCATGAGGCAGACTTCAGTTACATAATGCAGCTCCTTTGTCAAGTTCATTCTCCCAGACCTTGGGCTTCTCCTGGCATTCACAGTGGCCTATCAAACAAACCACAAATTTAAACACAGTAAGTGTGGTAAGTCTATTTCATAATATAGAGTTTTTGAAACTCATTGGGGGGAGGGTGATTTATCAAAACTCTTGTAAAGTTAAACTAGCTCAGTTATCCATAGCAACTAGTGTTGAGTAAAGCTAAGCATCCGAACTGGAATTCAGTTAAAATTTTAGGAAAAAATTGATTCTAAACTAAATCAAATTTCCATTTTTCCTAAAATGGCGGCTGGAGCTGTCTTAGAAAGAAAAGAAAAATACTCACCTCATCCACTTGCTCACGCAGAGGCAGTTCGATCCTCTGTTGATTTAAAAAGACCTGCTGAAGGACCTTCACTGAGTGTGATGACGTCAGGTCCTTCGGCTGGTCTTTTTCAAACAAGAGAGGATCAGATGAGGCTCAGGTGAGTGATTTATTTTTTTAAACCCAAAAGGCCATATTGCAGTAGCGTATTACCGTTTTAAAAGCTGTAAAAACTATCCCATTGATTGATAGATTGAATGGGGTTTTAACATAGCAATTCATAAGTTAATTCGTAACAAATCGAATTTCTTGTCAAACTTTGCTCATCTTTAATAGAAACCAATGAGATTTTATTTTTCAGAGCTATTTTCGAAAATGAAAGGATTATCCTGATATTTCTATTAGGCATAAAAATAAATTAGAAACTGCCGTGTGCTGCTCCCTAATAGTCATCTTGGCAATGCTGAGGTGTCAGCTAGCCACAATCTCCATGCAGTTCGCATGCTGATTTTTATTTTCGTACTAACAAAAATTTTAATCTCAAGCATTTCACCCCTTAGATACTGCCTTTTAAACGAAGCCTCCCTTTTTATTTAGTCCTCCTTCATACTTGACAATGTGATTGCCATGGCTGGTAGGGCTATGCAGACAACAGGGATAATTAAAAAATAATACTCCAGGACTGGTCTGTAATAATGCCTTTTAAAACAATATAAAAATAATAAACATTATGGCCCTGATTTAGCATATCTTCACTCCAGAATTCTGGCATCAAAAAGTCACAAAATAAATTTGCGACTATTTACACTCACTTGCACAAAATTTTGAGACTTCTTGCATTTTTACACCACTCATTCCAGTTTTGTAATGTGGGTGGCAAAGTGGGTATGGTTAATGTGTTTCACTCCAGATTTATCATTGCAACTTCTTTTAAATGTTGCAAAAAAGTCGCAATCTCACTCCAGGAGGACGGTGGAGTAGGAAAACTGTAGTAGCTTCTCTAGACAGAAGTGTTAGGTCTAAGGACAAGCCAAATTTATCAAGTAACATGAGACATTTGATAAATGTGGCACAAAGTACCCCAACACAGACTCAAGCAAAACTGACTTCAAAAAACTTTCCCCTATATATGCATATATATTTAACAATCTTTATTAAATACATGTCAGAAACTATATGTCATAAAATATACATCTAATCTTGCAAAAAACAAGACCTCATGAAGCTGTATCAATAAAAAAAAGAAAAGACTGGTGGAATGTGATGAGGTAAAAACAAAAGGTTCTTTGTGTCCTTAAAGAGGACCTTTCACTGGTCCACAGTTTATTAGGAAAATATATATATATACATGCAGAGTGGCACCCAGGGATGACCCTGCTGTAGCCCCCGGTACCGGCGCTCGTGCTTCTGATAATTTTGCCTGGGGCAGAGACATTTTCTTTTGCCCTGGGCGTCTCCTTCTCCCAGGCTGGAGCGCTGGCCAATCGCAGCGCTCAGCTCATATTCAGCTGACGAACGGAGCGGCACCCAGGGATACAAGTAAGTGCAAGGTCATCCCTGGGTGCCGCTCTGCATGTATATACATTTGCCTAATAAACTGTGGACCAGTGAAAGGTCCTCTTTAAGTCCTAAATTGGTTACGTCCTTAAGAGATTAAGGTTGTCTTAGTAGATACAAGTGACTTGGCACTATCTTACATTTTTAAGCAATTAACATTTTCTGGGCAAACAATAAATTTGGACAATAAAATGACATCACATGTACATGAAGTGTGTTTTTCCTCTGGTCCAGTCATTGCGTTGATGAAATGACCAGTGATGCAGTGTTGTAACATTAGGACGCAGTTGTTGCAATCAGGGGAAACCCAAAAAACCTTGACGATAAATGGATCTTTGTCAGGTATGTGAGTTGTATATCAGTACCATGGTTACAAGTGTTAGCGAGACTCATTATATTCCCATTCAGGAAACAATGCAAAGAAAACAGGAATTGCAAGGCTCCGTCTGCACTACCTTAAGAATTCCAGGAAGTTATTGTACTTTATAAAGCGGTCTGTGGTATGCTAGATGTCTAATTCTTTCAAGGTCATGCCATATAGTATTGTGTTTGAAACGCCTTTTGAAATAATGATATTGTTTATGAGCTTCGGGACAGACTGTATTGTTATTCCTTCAGTTTGCGGAGGGTACAATTTATCAATCTGTTTTTCAGGATGGCATGAGGGATATGTCATAACTTCTTGGCATCTGTTAACAAGTATTTGAAAGACCTGTCAAATTTTGTCAAAGACGTGTCCCGTCAGCACATGCTGAAAGTCACGGAGCAGTCAAGTCACCAGGACATCTTAGGATAACATAGATCAACATTTGACATCTCTGATTTACCAGAAGCTACAGTACTTTCTGTACATAGCATCCTCATAAATGGGAGAATTCGCCACTACCTGCTCACAATATCAGGCAAAATGACTGGAAATACGACTAAAGCCATAAAAGTAGATGTGTAAATCAAAATAATATTGGGTATGTAATGCATTTTTTTTTATTTAAAACAGAACGTAATAACAATATTTTATCCACATTTTTCTAGATTTGTATTTTTTAAAGGGTTGTGCCACCATTAAATGGTATTTTACTATAACTCAGCATGAATATCTATTAACTACCAGTAGTTATTTTTGTAATTTATTTGCTGTTACAAATATGCTGCAGTTGTGAGATAGTCCTTTTACTTTATTATAATGGTGCCCTCTAGTGTTTAATCTGTAGAACAATGTGCATGTCCACCTACTGGGGTGGTCACACATGCTCAGTCAAATGCCAAATGACACTGGCCATATCTATTAGAAGATGTGACAGTTACAGGGAGAGAGCTGTAGCAGAAAGATCACATACCTGACTTGTGATAGGTAGAGAGCTGCAGCAGAAAGGACACACTTCTTGAGCTACTGTATAATACAGAAGAGCTGCAGGAGAAAAAACACACAATAACTGTATATAATAGTCCAAAATTGAGGTGACAGATTTCCTTCAATACTTCTGGAAATCTAGGTACAATTACGTAGTGTAATATTTAATCTGAATTCAGGTTAAACCTTTTCACTGCCAGAACAATTAACATATGGTACAATATAGGTCTTATATATTATCTAAAAATAGACTTAGAACATGTTTACCAACACTTTACACCCACGGGTATTTTCATATAATTTTATGACCAAAATACTTGTGGCTAACAATTGTAGGACAGATCATATGCAAGCACTTCAACTCCACCGAACATCAATGGTGGGGGGGAGCCGCTGGCACAAGGGTAGGGAGCTGCTGGCACAAGGAGGGAGAGCTGCTGGCACAAGAGGGGGAGCTGCTGGCACTAGGGGGGAGAGCTGCTGGCACAAAGGGGGGAGCTGCTGGCTCAAGGGGGTGAGATGATGGTACAAAGGGGAGAGCTGCTGAGGCAATGGGGGAGAGCTGCTGGCACAAGGGGGGGGGAGAGCTGCTGGCACAAGAGGGGGGAGCTGCTGGCACAAAGGTGGAGAGCTGCTGGCACAAGGGGGAGATGATCGCACAAGGGGGAGAGCTGCTGGCACAAGAAGGGGAGAGCTGCTGGTACAAGGGGGTGAGATGATGGTGCAAGGGGAAGAGCTGCTGGCACAAGGTGGTGAGCTGCTGGAATAAGGGGAGAGAGCTGTTGGCACAAGGGGGAGAGCTGCTGGAACAAGGGGGTGAGATGATGGCACAAGGGGGAGAGCTGCTGGCACAATGGGGGAGCTTCTGGCACAAGAGGGGAGAGCTGCTGGCACAAGAGGGGAGAGCTGTTGGCACTGGGGGAGGGAGCTGCTGACACAAGGGGGGGGAGAGCCACTGGCACAAGGGTAGGGAGCTGCTGGCACAAGGGGGGAGAGCTGCTGGCACAAGAGGGGAGCTGCTGGCACTAGGGGGAGAGCTGCTGGCACAAAGGGGGGAGCTGATGGCACAAGGGGGAGAGCATCTGGCACAAGGGGGTGAGATGATGGTACGAAGGGGAGAGCTGCTGATGCAAGGGGGGAGAGCTGCTGGCACAAAGGGGGGGAGCTGCTGGCACAAGGGGGGGAGAGCTGCTGGCACAAGAGGGGGAGCTGCTGGCACAAGAGGAGGGAGCTGCTGGCACAAAGGTGGAGAGCTGCTGGCACAAGGGGGGGAGAGATGATTGCACAAGGGGGAAAGCTGCTGGCACAAAAAGGGGAGAGCTGCTGGTACAAGGGGGTTAACTGCTGGCAAAAGGGGAGAAGGGGAGAGCTGCTGGTACAAGGGGGTTAACTGCTGGCAAAAGGGGAGAGAGCTGCTGGCACAAGGGGGTGAGATGATGGTGCAAGGGGTAGAGCTGCTGGCACAAGGGGGCCCGGGCGCCGGGCGATAGGAATTCCACAACCCTGACATAGATGTTTTAGGAGTTGTCGGCACACGTGCGACCACTCCTATGACGTCATTAAATACCGCGGTTATTAGGAAACTGTGATATCGCCATATCGCAGTTTCTTAATACCGCGATATATCGCAGACACCGGTATATTGCCCAACCCTACCCCCTCTACTCTTCCATCAAATCCCAGCGTCCTGATTTGGAAAATGCCATGTAACTGAATCAATTAATTAGCTCACTGCAATTATGCTGTGCAACTGAAACCATTTAGCTACATCCCATAGACAACCAGTCTTATGTTGGCACAACCCCAACTTTTCCCTCAAACAGCATGCTTGGTTGTGAGGTCAGCACCACTGACATTTCTGCTTGCTTCCCTCCAGGCTGACACAACCCCAACACCCAAAATAGGCTCTCCTGCCAGAACTAACCCCACCAATGCCAGCGATGCTCTTGACTACACCACTTCAGCAGTGTTCTGTACTGCACAACTGCTAAACTCCTTCCTCCGTGGTTAACCTACCTGTCCTCCAATTTAATTAGAGCTTGCTGAAACAGCTCTTTGTCTGCTTCCGTAATGTCTCATTCCCACTCGGTAGGAAAGTGTCACCGCTCTCACCGCTCCCTTCCCACTGACATGAATGGAAACTATGTACGGTAATAATATGTACAGTGGTGGAGCTGTAGATAAACTGCTTACTGACAGGTTTAATCATAGATACAGCTCATTGCTGAGGGCCTCAGTTGGAGGACAGTTTATTATCAGCTTATTGTCAAGGGACACTTCTAATAAGCAGAGATTATCCAACGAAACCCTTTAATTAAGTTTGTAAACCACATTACAAACATCATGGAGTGGAGAAGTAGATGGTTCCTTTTCTTTAATGGTTGAAGAAGACATATAAAGCATATGTGGAACTGTTTGTAGTCAATCATACAACTAATAGAAAGCAGACCATTCTCTAAAAACAAGTGAAAGTGACCAAAACAACAAGTTGCTGATTTTACAAAAACTGAGTAATGTGCAAAGGCTCCATTTACTAATGGTTTCCTGATGAGCCACAAAACAGCCAGAGATCTAGCAGATCATGTTAAAATTCCATAATGTTTTTATATTAACTTTGCAGATGTTTAAAATTACTAAACAGATTATTAACAAGAATGTTGCATAAAGCTCTAATGTTAATAGGGTATAAGGCCATATAATGCCCCATTGTAATACTGTATACAATCTTTTGTAAATGAGAAGAAATCATATATTGGCAACACAAACAGTAGTAGATTTTAATTTTGCTCTTGTGATTATACTATAGTTAAAAATTTTTTGGCTGAACGTATAGCACTTAATGACTTCAGCCAACAGAATATTAAGGAAGGAAACAATAGAATTGTATAGTATACATGTGTGACACATAAATTTAACTGAGTGCACTGTGGAAAGCATCCAAAAAGCTGTAAGATCACAAAGCAGGATAATAAACAGATAATGAGAATGGTTGTGTAATGTCTTAGGAATGGCAATTTGGATGATAATAGCCACAGCATACATCAAGGTCCATATTATTATTATTAGGGCATTTCTCTGTGAGCATATGTTTGAGCATATATATACCCGTGCATTGTGCATGAACCTGACAAAATAGTCAAAAAACTACGGCACTCTATAGTTCTATTGCATAAACTTCTTATTTTATTTAGTTTTTATCCATCCGGAAAAACTATATTTAGCCACTGGCCAATGTTTCGGTCTAACCTAGACCTTGTTCATGGCCTGGTGTGTGTATAGACAAAAGTCAAGAACATCAAAGAAATTTTTTTAGGATACATCAACCTGGTGAACTGTTTACTAATTTAGACAATTGCTTTAAATGCCTTAATGAAGTCTATATTTAGGCTCTCTTCACATAAGCTGTTCTTTTTTATGTACCTGTGATACTTACCCAATTCCGAACCCACAGGGATCCCTATCGTCATCGCCTCCATTACCTAGCTCAAAGATAGCCTCAAGCGGACCACCCTGGCATATCCTATTAACTCACATCAAATTATACTGCCATCTTTACATCAATCATGTACAGTATCTCTCTGTGAATTCCTCTGCAATGAAACAATCATGTTTGCTTTTTGTAATCATGTTATAATTTCCACTACGGAATCATGTTACGCATTTTAATTACATTATATTATCATTCATTATCTTTCTCGATTGTATCCTAAAAAAATTTTTTTTTTATGTTCTTGACCAGGCCGTGAAGAAGGCCTAGATTGGACCGAAACGTTGGCCAGTGGCTACATATAATTTTTACAGATGGATTAAAGAAAAATAAAATAAGAAGTTTATGCAACAGAACTATAGAGTGCTATGGTTTTTTGAATATATGGGAATCCAGTTGACCACTTTCATCCTTTGAACCTGACAAAATAGCCTAAATTGTTGCAGTTTAATGAAAGATGCCTTGTTTGAAAAATAACCATATGTATTCAACACCTTTGTTATGAAATGCCTGAATAAGGTTTGGTGCAACCAATTAAGCTCCCTAGTTAAATAATTAGTTGAATAAGACCCCTAGTGTGAAATCAAAGTGTCACATAATCTGTTACATGATGTAAGTATAAATACACCTGTCCTAAAAGGTCCCTGAGTTGGCAACACTAATAAGCAAGCAATTTGAAGACCGATGAGTAGAGTTGAGCGAACACCTGGAAGTTCGGGTTCTCCGGTTTCGGACGAACTTCGCCGCAAAGTTCGAGTTCGGGACCCGAACTTGACCTCGAAACCCATTGAAGTCAATGGGGACCCGAGCTTTGGGGCACTAAAATGGCTCTAAAAAAGTCCTGGAAAGGGCTAGAGGGCTGGAAACTGAAGCAAAATGGGGGTAAGAGTAGGACAAGTGCCCTGCAAACAAATTTGGATAGGGAAATAACTTAAAATAACATCACATACATAAAAATTAAACGTTCTAAACCTGAGCACAAGTGAGTGATAGTGGCACCTGCCACCCTGCAAACAGAGGATGTGGCAGAAACGCCACCACATCTTTCACTGTCACCAAGCATCTCCACACTATCCCATGGAAGCGTTCAGCTGTCCATCTCCCAAACACAGAAAGAGGAAGTAGCCCCCTACCCACCCGTGATCCCTGGCCCTGAATGCCAGGATTTCAAAATTCCTGGTCCTTTGAAATGCTGTCATTCTGTCTGGTAAAAAACTTATGGCGGTTGCTGTCCCACAGTACGTGGTTCCCAGCCGCCACTACTTTTCCAGGGGAGCCATCCTTCCCTGAACAACAAAGTGGTGGAAAAAATCAGGTGTGCAATGCGCAACGCCATCTGTGGCAAGGTCCACATAACCCCTAATACGTGGACCGGTAAGAACGGGCAGGGAAGTTATATCTCCCTAACATCACACTGGGTAAATGTAGTGGCGGCTGGGCCAGAGACGTACAGCAGTTTGGCGCATGTCCTTCCGCCCCCGAGGATTGCAGGGCATTTCTCTTTGCCTCCTGTTGCCTCCTCCTGCTACTCCACTTCCTCCTCCTCTACCACCTCCTCATCCGCTCAGCGTAACACCTTCACCACCAACATCAGCATAGCCAGGAGGAAAGGACAGCAGGCTGTTCTGAAACTCATTTGTTTGGGGGACAAACACCACACCGCGCAGTAGCTGTGGACGGGCATGGAACAACAGACCGATGAGTGGTTGGTGTCACTGAGCCTCTAGCCTGGCCTGGTCGTGTGCGATAATGGGTGAAATCTCGTAGCAGCTCTGGGCCTAGCTGGTTTGACACACATCCCTTGCCTGGCACATGTGCTGAATTTGGTGGTGCAGAAATTCCTGAACACCTGACAGTGAAAATCAATTCAGTTAATCCAGCTCTTAGATTCTGGTGGGACAAATTCACTTTTATTGGTGCTCAAGGCCTGAGCTGCAGATGTGGCAGGCAAATAATTTTATTAACCTTGTCGGTTAGATTGTGGGGTAACATTTCCACGGTTTTCAGGACCTTTTATTATAAATCTATACAAGGAAAATTTCAAAAAGAAAAAATTAACCTGACCAGACTCCCAACCAACACCCTCCCCCCCCTCTTTTCACTGAAACCACTCATTAATGCCCATCACACACTATTTACAAATTTAATCATAAACATATTTAAATAATTATAAGTCAGATAAACTAAATAAACAAACAAATCTTTATACATGCCTTATCCTTAACTTATAAGGCCAGTCATATCCAAGTGGCTCGGAGGGTGGGTTCCTGCACCAACATAGACCAGGTACACAATTGTCCAGCCAGGGCACAGTTGTGGAGGAGGAGAAGAAACCGTGTTCACAGCAGGGTGGCACCCAAAGCAGCTGATGGCCATCACTTGAGCATAGATACAGAGGACACAGACGATACACCTCCCACAGAGGACAGCAGTGCCTGTGAAATAACTGCCGAGTTGCCCACATTCTAACTTGTGCAGATTACTGGGTGGCCACCCTGCTGGATCCCCGTTACAAGGATAACGTGCTGTCCTTAATTCCGTCACTGAAGCGTGATCGGAAGAAGCCAACTCTGGTAGATGAGCTGCTGATGGCATTCACACCTGACACCAGTGGCTCAGTGGAAGCACAAGGCTAAAGCAGATCAGGAAGAGGAGAGGAAGTCGCCAATGCAGCTGGGTCACCTCCCGCACCTCAGAAAGCAGGGTTAGCATGGCCGAAATGTGGAAAAGCTTTGTCACCACGCCACAACAACCAGCACCACCACCAGCAGATATGGAACATCTTAGCAAGAGGCAGCATTTCCGCAAAATGGTGGAATAGTAACTGTGCACACGCCTACACGTACTGACTGATGGGTCTGCCAAGGGTCGTAGGTACAGGGGAAGCAGGAAAAGTGACTGCTTTGGGGCCCTGACCTAGAAGGTGCCCATCCAGGAGGAGCAGGACTAATGGACTTTGTCAGGGCCCCCTTAACAGTATTATACAATGAAATTATATACAGTGGCAGTATAGACAGTGTTGAAAACGGATGGAACAGATGCCGGGCCTGGTCTGAGAGAGCGATCTTTAGTAGCCACAGGAATGGGGGCAGCATGAAAGGAAAGGGTTGCGAAAAAATTACTGGGGGAGGGGGGCTCCATTAAAAAAAATTCTGTTGGGCTAGGCCATTGGGTCTAGAATAGTTTAGCCTGGAAAAATTGGGAAAATTTCAGTGTCTAGATGTGCTAAGCTAAAAGAGACATATTCCAAGAGACTTGCAGCTATAATTGCAGAGAAAACAAAAACTGGCTCAAAAAAGTATTTGGGATGAATACTGATGAATAGTATTGAGCGAATCAAAGCATCCGAAGTGGAATTCAATCCGAAGTTTAGGAAAAATTGTGTACAGATGCCACGTGGGACGCCACAGTAGGCATACATCAGTACCTGACTGCCAGCTTAACCTCTACTTAGTCCACAATAAAATAAACAGTGGAATATATATTTTAATGAACTGGGCATATGAACAATGTACCTGTATGAACTAGGCATATGAATATTATCTTAAACAATAGAGTGCAATCCAGCTGATGAGATATATATTATAGTGTGTACAGCATTAGATCGGCAGTCTAGACAACAGAGGCGACCCGATCTATTAAACTGCTCTATTAGATGCTGCTGAACTAATAGGAATGACTCGCTCAATCACACTATTGTATCAAATGCTGCTGAACTAATAGGAGTGATTGAACAAATTACATTGTTGCAACATAGTATTGCAAACAGTATTGTCAATTGCAGCTGTTATTAGGTGAAATATATGCTGCTATCTCTGTGAATAGAGACTGGACACTCTCTTAAATATTCTCCGCAAAACGTATTCTCTGCATTCGTTTTTGTACAGTTTACATAAAAAATTATTACATGTAAGGCCATTTATTGATTTGATTGATCTTATGTGGCTATTGACTGATTATCTTTGCTATCTAACTATACAGATCCAGAACATAATTGTTACCATTTCTTTATAATGTTTTTATGTGTATTATAGGGGTTGTTTTGGTTTATTTAGTGTCATTTTATTTTATATATTAAAGTTACTCTTTTTTCCGACAAAATCTCTCCAAGTGTTACCAGAAGTAGAGTGCCTGTCTACATATTAGCTAAGTACAGTATATGTGTTTATTATTTTTATATGGTACAATACAGGAAAGGGGCTCTAATGGGGAACTGTAGGGGCACTTGTTACTGGCACATGATTGGGGGGAGCACTTGTTACTGGCACATGATTGGGGGGCACTCTGGGGGCACTTCTTACTGGCACAATTGGAAGGCATCTATGGGGGGCGCTTCTTACTGGCACATAATTGGGGGCATCTATGGGGCAATTTTTACTGGCACATTATTAGGTGGCACTATGGGGGCATTTCTTACTGGCACATTATTGGGGGGCACTATGGGGTCATCTACTGGGGTCACAAAGAAGGGGTATTTTATATGGGGGGGCTCTGTATAGGGGAATTTTATACTGGGACACATTATAGTGGGTACTATGGGGAAGGGGGGAGAGGAGTACTATGGGGTCAACTATGGGGGGACTAAGAAGGGGTATTTTATACTTGCAAATTATAGGAGACACTGAAGACATCTACTAGGGCACTCTATAGGGGATTTTATACTGGTACATTATGGGGGGCACTAGTAGGAAGGGGGGAGAGGAGAACTATGGGGCATTTACTGGGGGCACTATATAGGGGTATTTTATACTGGTACATTATGAGGGGCAATAGGAGGAAGGGAGGAGAGGAGCACTATGGGGGCATTTACTGGGGGCACTATATAGGGCTATCTTATACTGGCATAAAATAGGGGCACTATGGAGACATTAGCTAAACTGGGGGCATTAAAATGGGGTATTTTTTACACTGGCACACATTATAAGGGGGCATTTTTTTGTGCTGTCACATTTTAAGAAAAATTATTACTACTGGGGGCATTATTACTACCTGGGGTCTATGGGGAACATGATTACTAATATTGTCACGATGGGAGCATTACTACTTCTGGGGCACAGTGGGGACATGTTGGGGGCACTATAGGAGCACCATTACTACCATGTGTGCTCTAGCAAAGAATTATTATTATTGGTGAGACTTTTGGGAGCACTATTACTGTGGGGCACCTTATCACAATATCAGCTTATCACATTTATTTTTGGGGGATGTTATGTTTACACTATTAGTGTCAGGAACAGTATTTGCTGGGCGCAGTTATTTTAGGACACTGCATAGAAATAATTATTGAAGGGCACTTTCTGCATGATATTAGTATTATCAAGGGGTTTATCTGTTTCTGCCGTATAATATTGGGGAGCACAGCAGCACAGTATTAGGGGTGGTAGGATGATTTGTCCAGAAGATGGGAGGATGATGGAAAAGTAGTAAACTGAGATTTTTTTTGGTTGAAAAATGGTGGTCTGCTCTGAAGGTCTGAAAGGAATAGATGAGGAAAGAGAACTTCTACTGTACATCAAAGGAGACATCACTGGATGTAAGAGGTATGTGTGCTGTATTTCCCTGTATGTTCTGTAGTGAGGAGGGAAGGGGTTAGGTTGAGGGGGGGTGCTTTTTCAATTTTTGCCTCAGGCAGCAGAAAGGCTAGGTGCACCCCTAGATGTCACAGCCCTATAAAAGCCTTATACTGCGCATTCTCCGCTATTTCACTGGGAGCATAGGGTGAGATGTGACAAGCACTCATGCACTAGGGACAGTGTTGCTGAAAACTGTTTAAAAAATAATATTGGATAGGGTGAGTGCAGGGACAGTGCATGGACAGAGCACGGAGATCATAGAGAGAGTTTTTTGAGACTGTAGGGAGAGTATAGGGATGCTGCAGGTTGAGTGTTATCGCAGCGTGCATCTTGTTTAATTGCTGCGATATTCATATTAAATCTGTTATTTTATGCATAGACTTACTGTGCCTCAGTATTAACCCCTTAAGGACCCATGACGTATGGGTACGTCATGGGTCCGATCCCTAAGTATGGCGCCCGCTCCTGCCCTCTGTGGGCGCGATCGCTGCGGGGGTCCGGCTGTTTCCTGTAGCTGACCCCCGCGGCTAATGATCGCGGCCGGCAGCGATGCCGATCGCAATCATTTAACCCCGCAGATGCCGTGGTCAATCCTGACCACGGCATCTGCGCGCGAAAAAAACCGAAAGTAAAACTTTCGGCAGCTCTCCGGCTCCCCCTAGTGGTGATCGGGAGAATCGGAGCGCTGTAAGGGATAGCCTCAAGCCTTTCATTCAGCATGAGGCTATCACTTACTATTTCCTATGGAGCCCTTGTTAGCAATAGGGCTTCATAGGAAAGTAGTAAATCTCATAAACTCCAATACAAGTGTATTGGAGTTTATGTTAGAAGCAATCAGATGACTGATTTATATAGGTCCCTATGGGACCTATATAACAGTGTAAAAGAAAAATAAAAGAAATAAAAAAAAATAAAAAAAAAATAAAAAAAACCTAAAAATTCAAATCACCCCCCTTTCCCCAAAATTAAAATAAAATATTTTTTTTTTAAAAAATACACATCATGGGTGTCATAATGTGCGAAAACGCCCGTGGTATAAAAATATAAAAATATATTCCCCATACGGTAAACAGAAAAACGGAAAAAAGCGCCCAAATGGCGGATTCGCCATTTTTGAACGCTTCATTTCCTCAAAAAAAATTAAATAAAAAGTGATCAAAAAGTCCTACACACCCCATAATGGTATCAACTAAAAGTTCAGATCGCCCCGCAAAAAATAAGCCCCCATACAATGCCATACACTTAATTACAAAAAGTTATAGGGGTCAAAATATGGCGACAAAAATAAAAAATAAAAAATTTCCCACTTTTGAATTTTTTTTCACTATCAAAACGCAAGAAAAACTATACATATTGGGTATCGCCGGATTCGTACTGACCTGTAGAATAAAACTAAATGGTCAGTTTTATCACACATCAAACGTCGTAATTTAAAAACCCGTAAAATTGTGGTAGAATTGTTTTTTTTTTGCAATTTCACCCCATTTGGAATTTTTTTCCCGCTTCCCACTACATCGTATGCAATATTAAATGGTGGCGTTGGAAAGTACAACTTGTCCCGCAAAAATAAAGTCCTCATATGGCCATGTGAACGTAAAAATAAAAAAGTTATGGCTCTCGGAAGGCATGGAGCGTAAAACGAAAATGCAAAAATGAAAAAACCCTGAGTCCTTAAAGGGTTAAAGGATGGTCTAATATGTCGCCAAGTGCATCTTGTTCAACTGCTGCAACATTCAAAGTTAATCTATTATTTAATACATAGACTCTGTATTAAATGGCGGTCTAATAGATCGCCATGTGTGTCTTGTTCAACTGCTGCAACATTCATTGTTAATCTGTTATTTTATACATAGACTTACTGTGTGTCAGATTACCTATTTAAGGGTGGTCTAATAAATCACCGCGTGCATCTTGTTCAACAGGCCAGAGCTGCCACTGTCATTTAGCATTCGTGTTTTGACCAACAATCCAGCTGAACTGGAATTGTTGACTAGCTAAGTGAACTGCAAAAGCTTTTCTTTAATTTTTTTATAAAGAATCATTTACATACATAATTATTAATTAGAGATGAGACGAAGTGGAATTTGACCCGAATTTCAGGAAAAATTCAATTTGCAACGAATGCGAATTTTCTCGCGCTTCATGGTAGCGAATCACAATTTTTCCTGAAATGGCGGCCACACGTGTGAGCACTAAGGACATGGGGCTAGGAACTCTGGGAAGGCGGGATCACTAAGATTGACATGCATGCATACAGCCAATCAGCAGCCAGCCAGCCTTGTGATGTTAAAACCCTATAAATACAGCAGCCATTTTAGATTCTGCCATTTTCCAGCGCTCTGAGTGAAGGGACAGACGTAAGAAGGCACTAGGGACAGCAACTGGAAAATGATAATTGTGAAAAAAAAATGAAAAAATGATTTATTAGTGCAGGGAAAGGATAGGGAGGAATCTTTTAACAGCATCTTAGTGCAGGGAGAGACGTCAGAAGGCGCTAGGGACAGTGCTAGAAAAGCGATTTACAAGTGCAGGGAAAGATAATTTGGGGATCCAAATAGCCATTATACAACTCTGTCATTCCAGCAATTTGTTCTTGAGGTGCAAGTGCTATGTTGGAAAGCCTTTAGTGGCTTATATCTGTCGAAAAAGAAAAATATGTACGCAGTTCACTTCTGCAGCTATATGTGCTAACAGCGTTTAGTGACCTTTTTCTGTACTACAAGAAAAATATATACGCAGTTCACTTCTGCAGTTATTTGGGGTTAAAAACGTTTAGTGAGGTATTTCTGTACTAAAAGAAAAATATATACGCAGTTCACTGTTGGCATTATTTGCAGGAAAAGCGTTTAGTGCCTATTTCATTACAAAAATAAAAATATATGTGCAGTTCACTTCTGCAGCTATATGTGAGTGTTTCGTGACATATTTCTGTCCTACAAGAAAAATATATACACAGTTCACTGTTAACGCTTTTACCGCAAATAATGGCAAAAGCGTTTAGTGGGCCACTTTATTACAAAAAGAAAAATATATAAGCAGGTCAATGTTGCAGTTATTTTGGGTTAAAAGCGTTTAGCGTTTATTTCTGTACTACAAGAAAAATATATACGCAGTTCACCATTGCCGCTATTTGCAGTAGTAGCGTTTAGTGGCCTATTTCATTACAAAAATAAAAATATATTTGTTGCTTTTAGGGGTGTTTCAATTTGCTTTTAATTTATTTTGTTCAGCTAAAAGTATGTCTTACAGAGAAGTGCCAGGCCATGCACAGAGGAGTGGCAGAGGCCTAAATGTTTCTGGCGCAGGCAGAGGTCGCAGAATAAGGGGGCGTGACAGCAGGAGTCGCAGCGAGAGGCCTGAGCTCCCGGTGTCATTTTGCGGTTGTGTCTTTACCAGCAAGCCAGCGGGTCTTGATTAGTTAACTTGGTCATCCATTTCATCCCAAATGACATCAGACAACCCCAGAGAAGCGTCGGTGGGTTCGTCAGACACAACCCTTAGTTGGTATGGCCTTGGAGCAGGCCCTGTGCCCTCACCTGTCCTCAACTTGCCTCTGTCCTTTTCTGTTCCCTCACCGCGAGAAGTAGTATATGCTGTAGGCCCAGCTACACTCCAGCGAGGAAGAGCTATTAGAGGACAGTCAGCAGCTACTGCCCAGCCAAGATCTGGAGGAGAAATCCGCTGCTTCCTCCACTAGGAGGTAGTGATGAGGAAAGTGGCGTGGGTGGTGGTGTCTCCTGACCCAGAGGCCGTTGAGGAGGACATCAGTGATGTGCAGACACTACTCGATGATGATGAGAAGCCGATCACACTTGGGAGCCGGGTGCAGAAGGGGCTTCATCATCATCAGGAGAAGAGGGTGGCAGCTTTCCTGTGAGGCAGCAGCAGAGCCAGCAAGGTGGTAGCATGGCTGGAAGGCAGCAGTGGGAGGTTGGGAGCCAAATGTGCCTGGGTTAGATCACCTGCTTCGCAGCAGCCTACCTGCCCAGAAAGTAGTGGCGCAGGAGTTCACGGAGGCAGCGGCAGGAGCAGTCAGTCAGTGTGGACTGTTGGGAGGAAAATCACCTACTCGGTGTGGCAGTTTTTTTCAAAGCAACAGAGGAGGTGAACGTGGCCATATGTCAAATCTGTGGACAGAAAGTGAAGCGTCACCATACAGTGGCCTGGGAGAACCGTGGCTCCGATGTGGTGGTTCAGCCTGCTGCAGCAATCGCTGCATTACCCAGTGGCACGCTCCGGGTTTCAGGCAGTCAAGGCTCCGCCACCTCAGCCGAAGGGAGCTGTATGTCATTCCCATCTTCTGCTGGTACAGATGCTCCTGCTCCTCGATCTCCGACTCCTCGTCAGTCATTCTGTCAGCAATCGATCACTAAAGCGATTGCTAAGAGACAACAGTATGCGTGCACGCATCCAATGGCGCAAAAGCTGAACGTGCTCCTGTCCTTCTCTTTCCAAGTGGTGGACTCTGCACCTTTCAGAGAACTGATGGCCTGTGCCGAGCCAAGGTGGAGAGTCGCAAGCCGCTATTTCTTTGCGGAAAAAGACAGTACCAGCCCTGCACAAATATGTAGAACAGAAGGTGGGTCAGTCCTTGAGCCTGTCGCATGGCGGCGCCGATGTGTGGAGCTGTAACTACGGTCAGGGAAAGTACATGTTTTTAACAGCCCACTGCGTTAATGTGATTCCTGCAGAGCCACACCAGCAACTTGGCCAGCTCACGCCACTTCCGCCTCCACATTCTCATACTGTTGATCCAGCGATAATGTCCGCCTCTGCCACCACATCCTTCACCATGTCCTCAGCCTCCTCTGCAGGGACAAGTCACACTGCCCCTCCAGCATACCACATGTGCAGGGCACTGCAGTGTCAAGCTGTTCTGGGTGAATGGAGTCACACAGGGGAGGAACTGCTCCGTGTGATTCATCAAGAAATCGAATCCTGGCTTTCTTCGTGACAACTTAAAATCAGAACCATGGTGACCGACAATGGGAAGAAAATTGTGTCGGCGCTGCGTCGAGGAAGGCTGAACCATGCGCCCTGCATGGCAGAAGTGTTCAATCTGTTTGTCAAGTGGTTCATGAGGTCTTCCACCCATCTGCAAGACATCCTAAAAATGGCCAGGAAACTTTGCATGCACTTAAGCCACTCGTACACCGCACCATCAACAATTTCTTGATGATGCAAGCGGATAGGAGTACTCCTCTGTGAAACTTCGATGTCAGCCAGTAGCAGCTCATGCATGACACTTGCCTTTTGCTCAGGCCCTTTGAGGATGCCATGTTATTTGTTATTCGCCAGGACTACGGGATGAATGACGTCATTCCACTGCTTCATGTCCTGGAACAGATGGTAGTAACAATGGCTGTTGGGGCTGAACTGGAAGGGGAGGAGGAGTGGGAGGAGCACAGGCAATGTGTAGCGAAATGGGTGGTTTTTCTACTCAGCTGACAAGAGAGGATGAGCAGAAGCAGCCAGAGGAGCTACAGGGCAATGAGGAAGATGAGTTAGAGGACCCAGACACACCGTAGCAGTATGTACTGGAGATGGAGGCAAGGAGTCCCTCCAAGTCACTTGCACAAATGGCCCGCTGCATGCTCACTTGCTGGCGTAGTAACAGCCGAATTGTTACTATTCGGAAGATGGATGACTTCTGGCTCTCCACCTTGTTGGACCCTCGCTACCGGTCCAGAATGGGGGCCTATTTTACACCCACTGAGAGGAAAGACAAACTGAACTACTACAGAAACATCCTATATAGAGTTGAGCAAACCCGAACTGTAAAGTTCGGGTTCGTACCAAACTTTACGATTTTTAGTACCCGGGCCCAAACATTTTACTGAATGTTCAGGTTTGAGTTCAGTCTTCGGCTGTTTTATGGCACATGTTGAAAAGCTGTAGGGCAGCCAATCAACAAGCGTTTAACTAGTCTGCCCTTAGAAGCGATCACAGCCATGCCACTAATGGCATGGCTGTGATTGGCGAAGTGAAGCATGTGACCCAGCCTCTATATAAGCTGGAGTCACGTAGCGCTGCACATCACTCTGCTCTAACTAGTGTAAGGAAAGGCTGCTGCTGCTGTTGTGAGGGACAGATTAGACAAGAATTCAGGTGTTCTTGGTGTACTGCAATCTTCGAACTACAGTGATTATAGAGGGTGCAATGCTACATTTTTGTACCCAGCCCTGAGCCCATTGACACTCCAAAAAAACTTTTAATCCATCTGTTAGTAAGGTGGGCGTCGGCAGCAATTTTTGCAAGCACAGTTGTCTTGCAACTGCATGTGAGCTGCATGTGTGCCGTTCTGGTAGCTCGGTGGAGGACAAATTCCCTTTTTTGGCCGGTCAAGTACCCCTGCGCCCAGCTGTGCATATCTGGCCATGAATATTAGTCTGTCACATATTTCTGTGACCTAAAGTGATTTTTTTATCTGTGTGCCACAAGCACTGTATATCTGACAGTCCAATAAAACCGTTAAATACTGCAGTTACCTTGTTGCTGTAAAAAAGCACACTTTTTGTGCTAGATAGCATATTTGCGTTCTACTCTGCATTTCTGATATTCCAATTAACCAGTGAAATACTGCATTTTTATAGTTGGCTGAAAAAAACACTGTTAGAGTGCCACATAGCACATTAGTGGTTTGTACCACATAGCACATTACCGGATTTTGGCCTAGTCTGCATTTCAGATATTCCAATTAACTAGTGAAATACTGCATTTTTGTAGTTGGCTGCAAAAAACACAGGATTTGTGGTAGATTGCACATTTGCGGCCTAGTCTGCATTTCAGGTATTCCAATTAACCAGTGAAATACTGCATTTTTATAGTTGGTTGCAAAAAACACTGTTATAGTGCCACATAGGACATTAGTGTTCTACACTGCTTTTCAGATATTCCAATTAACAAGTGAAATACTGCATTTTTATAGTTGGTTGCAAAGAAAATTGGTTTTGTGCTAGATTGCACATTTGCAGCCTAGTCTGCATTTCTGATATTCCAATAAAACCGTAAACTACTCCATTTACATAGCTGGTTGCAAAAAGCACAGTTTTTGTGATAGATTGCACATTTGCGACCTACGCTGCATTTCTGACAGTCCATTTAAACCGTTAACTTCTGCTGTTACATTGTTGGTTGGAAAAATCACATTTTTTGTGATAGAAAAGTAATTGTATTGAATTGCTTGCTACATTACACTGTCATGTGACATAAAGCAATGTATTCTATTTATGACACCGGCACTGCCTTACTGTTAGTGAACTTAATTGTTAACTATTGTTAGTTAAATTGTCACCTGAGATAAACCATCTGTTAGTTTGGTGGGTGAACGCAAATAATGAGGAGAACGTCAAACCTGGTCATGGTGCTGCTGGTGTTGGTAGAGCTCCTGTTGCAGGGAGAGTACGTGGTCGTTCTGTGCCAGCTACCGCCCAAGTGAAACACCTTCCTCAGGTGCGAGTAGGTGACAGAACCTTCAGCGTAATTTGGTAGGCCCGAATGCCGCTCTACGAATGGTGAGGCCACAACAAATACAGGTGCTAGTAGATTGGGTTGCTGACAGTGCCTCCAGTTCCTTCACGTTGTCTCCCACCCTATCCCCTGCTGAAAGCGCAGAGTTGGCACCTGCAGCCCATGGGCATCTATCTTGCACCTAATCCCCTGGCAAATCAGCCAAGCAGTCTGAGCCCCAAGTCATGCAGCAGTCTCTTATGCTTTTTGATGACTCTACTGGCAGGGTTTCCCAGGGCCATCCACATAGCCCTGCCCCAGAGGTGGAAGAGATTGAGTGCACCGATGCCCAACCACTTATGTTTCAGAATGAGGACATGGGAAGACCACCGCAGCATGTCTCTGATGATGACGAAACACAGGTGCCAATTGCTGCGGCTTTCTGCGGTTTGCAGACCGATAAAGAGGGCATATTTTTTTAGGCCAGTAATTACCTTTGCAGCCTGCGCTGCATATGTGCTGGGGACAATAATATAGTTAATCCGTCTGGGAGTTCAGAGGTTGACATATTCCAATTTTTTGCTGTCAAATAACCCTGCACTGCATAGGTGACAGGGACCTAAATTTCTAAAATTCTTCTTTTCAGTTGTTGGGTGACATGTTACCATTTTTGCCGGGTACAAACACCTGCTCTGCCTGGGTGGCAGGGGCCTAAATTTCTAATAATCGTCTGTTCCATTGGTGGGTGACATGAACCCCGTTTTGCTGTGAATAAATCTCTGCTCTGCCTAGGTGCCAGGGGCCAAAATTTCTAATAATTGTCTGTTCCATTGGTGGGTGACATGAAACCCGTTTTGTCGGTGAAAAACCCCTGCTCTGTCTGGGTGCCAGGAGCCTAAATTTCTAATACTCGTCTGTTCCATTGGTGGGTGACATGAACCCCGTTTTGCCGTGAATAAACCCCTGCTCTGCCATGGTGACAGGGACCGAAATTTCTAATAATCGTCTGTTCCATTGGGAGGTGACATGAACTTAGTTTTTCCGTGAATAAACCCTTGCTCTGCCTGGGTGCCAGGGGCCTAAATTTCTAATAATTGTCTGTTCCATTGGTGGGTGACATGAACCCTGTTTTGCCGTGAATAAACCCCTGCTCTGCCTGGGTACCAGGGGCCTAAATTTCTAATAATCGTCTGTTCCATTGGTGGGTGACATGAATCCAGTTTTGCCGTGAATAAACTCCTGCTCGGCCTGTTTGACAGGGACCGAAATTTCAATTAATCGTATGTTCCAGTGGTGGGTCACATGAACCCTGTTTTGTCAGTGAAAAACCCCTGCTCTGCATTGCTGACAAGGATGTAAATTTAGTAAAAACGTCTGTTACACATGCTGGTAGACGCGCTGCTGATGGCATTTCCACCTGACAGGGCGGGCTCAGTGGAAGCACAAGGCCAAGGCAGAGGAGGACGAAGAGGTCGCCAATGAAGCTGGGGCACCGCCAGCACCTCAGAAGGCAGGGTTAGTATGGCCGAAATGTGGAAATGCTTTCTCAGCACGCCACTAAAACCAGCACCACCAGCTTTTATGGAACTTCTTAGAGAAGGCAGCATTTCAGCAACATGGTGGAGCAGTATGTGTGAACATGCCTACACGTACTGACGGAAGGGTCTGCCCCATTCAACGTCTGGGTCTCCAAATTGGGCCCATGGCCTGAGCTTGCCCTTTATGCCTTGGAGGTGCTTGCTTGCCCTGCAGCCAATGTATAGTCCGAACGTGTATTTGGCACGGCAGGGGGCGTTATCACAGACAAGCGCAGCTGCCTGTCCACAGCCAACGTGGGCAAGCTCCTGTTTATTAAAATGAACCTGTCAGGGGGGCTCTACTTGTATAAGCGTTTAATAGAACAGGTTCTGTAGACATCTATGTGGAATCAGCTGACGAGGGTGCAAAATGACTGCACTTCTAATATCTACCTGTAAGGCTGACTTTATACTTGAGTTATTTGACCCCGTAACTGCCCAAATAAGTGAGGTATGCAGCGATACTAAGACCGACCCCTGTCATCTGCATGTCATACTGACTCACAGTAGTACTTCACTACCACAGCAGATTCCCTATGCATGTTACTGCAAGTCACATTGTTCTACACCTCTATAACAGCTCTTTGCAGCCCAGAAATAGTAGTTTTATTTGCAATTCACCACAAATAAATTTGTATCGAAGCAAATGTTTCTGAAAAATTCGGCAAACCGTCCGAATCAAATTTTTTAAAAATTTGCTCATCTCTATTAGCAATTACAAAAGCAAGGAAAAGATATAATTTATCTACACAATTTTTTCCTTGGCTGTTATCTATTCACCAATAAAATACATTCAATAGTATTCAAAATTAAATCATTATTAATTTTAAAATATGCAAGAAACTGTGCATGCACTTGCAAACATTGCCTTGCAAAACATGCCCTCCTTGAGCTGAAAAGGCTAAATGCTCTACCCCAATATTGCCTGATATGCAATGTTTCCACCTGTTGGTACTCCATAGTCCATATGTTAGACCACCTGTACAAGCAGAGGAAGGATGGCAATGAATTGGTGTAACTTCCACATTAGCCAGTGACACATGCCATTTGCTCGGGCCCTTTGAGGCGGCCACGTTATTTTTTAGTCAGCAGAACTACGGGATGAATGATGTTATTCCACTCCTTCATGTCCTGGAGGGGATGCTGACAAATCTGACTGGCGAGGGGACAGTAGACATGGCACCTAAATCTCACGGCCATCTGAACTCTGAGGAGACTGAACTGGCAGAGGAGGAGGATAAGGAAATAAAACACCCAGGAATGTTATACACAACTGGGTGGTTTATCTGCCCAAGCAACAGAAGAGGAGCAGGAGGAGCATGAGGAGCGGGACGGGTTACAACGAAAATGATGCAGATGACCCCGAGACACCGTGGCAGTATACAGTGGAGATGAAGGCTGGGAGGCTCTCTTAGTCCCTTGTACAAGTGGCCAGATACATGCTTTCTTGTTTGTGTAATGACAGCTGCATTATCAGGATTTGTCAGAGGGATGACTACTAGTTATCCACATTGTTAGACCCTCACTATTGGTCAAAAATTGGGCATTTTTTAGACCTTCGAAGAGGAATTCAAAAATGGACTACTTTAGAGACATGCTGTGTAGTCAGTTGGTTGCGGCCTACAAGTACCATCGCCCGACTTTAGGAAGGTCTGCCCAGGGGGACCCTCTGCACTCACTCTCCACTGCCATGACTGCCAAGATCCCTGGACTATTAGGAATACAAACTAATATTGTAACCGCAACTGGCCAAGTTTGCCATAGGCCTGCTTTCCTTCTTGGCAAGTAGTGTGGCATCAGAGCGGGTGTTCAGTGTGGCGGGGGGCATAATTACCTCTAAGAGAACTCACCTTTTCTTACAAAATCTTGAGAGATTAACCTTCATAAAGAAGAATCAGGAGTGGATCAACCAGGATTTCCAGACACCAGTGTCTGATGCAACAGAATATATCCATTCTGCCACTAGTGATCATACGATAGTGTGTTGACACATTGGAATATTCTACAAAATAGGCCGTTACTTCTGGCCACGTGTTGCTGCCACTATTCTGATGCTGGCAGCTGCTTGTTCCCACCCAACTGCTGCTTCTATTGCCATTCCTACAAATGTGGCTTTTTGGCCTATGATAGGTCCATGTTAAATTTTTAAAAGGATATGCATGCCACTGGGCCTTGCTAACACACTGCTGCTGTTGGGTTCTGCTACTACTGTGACTTGCCACCATCTTGTGCTGTATGCTACTGCTGGTTCCCCCCTCCCCACTCTGTTGTGGGGTCACTACTGTCACTGTTACTACCATGGCTGCCAACTGCCCCCCCCCCCCCGCAAACAAACACACACACACACTATGTTATGAAGTGACTATTGTTGATAGAGATGTTAAAATCATAATATCATTCTTAGATTCAGCTAAGAAAGCTCCCATATACTCGAGCTCTCAGACAACATCTTATCTCCTCCAGAGAGCGAAGGTTCCATCCTACCAAAGAAACCATGCCTCCTTGCTACGTCATATAAGCTTCTCTGCTGTTAGTATAGACTCCTTTACAAGATGGCCGCCATAGCTGGATGTTTACATACTGGCGTTAGTAAAACAATGCACACTGCGCAGATGTCAAGTCACTCAAGTGTTATCTATTTTCATATTTTCACATTCCAGGCCAGCCAATGTAACAATGCCACATGCCTCAGAGGGAATGCCTCTCTGATGTCTATATAAACTACTATACTTCCTGCAATAAATTAGAAATTACTTTGACCCCAATGTGTGTCACTGTTATTTTCTCCGTGCACGTAAAAGCCTTGGCTTACCACTAATTTGGAGCAGTAGAGCAAACATAATCAGCCCCAATTGAGGACATCTTAAACAGTTGGCGCCCAACGTGGGGCCACAGGAGAAGTAGCATTAGTAGCCGAAGTTTGGGGGTTCCCAGAGCATGGTGGACAGTGCTTGAGGAGGAGACCTGCATACTCAAATCAGGTGAGAAAATCTGTTTATCTCATCTGCCTCTTGCTGCGCTCCACTCTGCTGTGGTAATCTGTTCTGCTATTGGTGTTGCATTGAATTGTGGGTAGCAACTTCGGTTGACAGTAAATCCTGTGTGGCCCTAGACCCTTTTAGAAGGAAAGTTTTGAGTTTGCTCTTCTGTGGTTGGCACAGAGCGTGTTTGTGTTATTGTTATGTGGTTTATTAATAAGTTCAAAGACTTTTGTGTGTAAAAGTATTAGAAAGTGTTCTATATGTCTGTTCGACATTGAATGTTATATCTGTGTGGACCAGGAATCTGACAGTGTTTGTTGCCGACTAGAAGACTGACTAGTAGAGGAACGTCATGCAGCCCAGCTTACGGTGAGCAAAGTCAGTTCTATGAAGTAAGGGTTACGTTGCGTAGACCCATCCCCCACCAGATCAGCCCCCTCCAGTCCAGAGAGGTGGACCTGTTTAGTACGTCAGTGCCAAAACCACGCCCTGGGCCCACCACTGATTTCCGCTCTGGTGGCCAACTTAACTAATCCAGAGTCCAGTCTGGCATCCATCTTAACTCCTGTAACTTCCGGCATGGCAGCCATTTTAACTGAGGGAATTTTCATCTTTGGACATCTTAGTTACTGGTATTTTTTCTGATACGGCTACTGTGCACAAAACAATACGTATAAATACCAGTAGTCCAAGTAGCACCACAGGGAGTACTCACTCGAGTCAGTGAGTGAAGCATACACATATACCTATGATTAGTTATGACCAGTAGTATTGTTTAATTGTTTTATTCAGATGAGATTCCTTAACTTACATGTATTTTATTTTTCAAGTAGTCTCCCCCTCCTGCCCAGTTGCTATAATCGCAGGAGGGGATTGTGAGGGAGATAGTCCTAACCGTGGTGAACTGTAGCTTTAAGCCTGGACAGATTCTGTTCTTTCTGTCTTTCATATGTTGCCGAAGAATGCTGACCTTGAGATAAGCTGCTGCAGAAGTTGACTAAGATTAGGAAACAGGCAATCCAGCACCTCCAGTATCGGCTGCGCTTTTAAACGTTTAGCAGATTCCAGTCCGGCCCCAATGATATCCCTCCCTCTGGGTGATAAAGAAGTAGTCCTGTTTTTATTGATACTGGAGCAGTCAAGATGAATATATCCTCCCTTAACTTAATCCCCAACCCAGTCCATGGATAGAAGTAATATGCAAAATTAATGTATTGTGTCTACAACAAAATGAAAGCCAGATATCCCTCAAAGGAAGGAAAGCCAAGCATAGGGGTGTCTCCATTACAGAGATCACCAAATCCACCATATTAAGTGGCCCCCCTGCCAAGATCCAGCTTTTTTACAAGCTTTAAGGATGTGACGGGGAAAACCTAAGCCAGTTATCCATCCACAGACAGCTGTTTCGGGGGAGGGGGGGAGTAGGATTCTGGCTAACCAGGAGCAATGCCTTGGACACTACTCAAACAAAACAACTACTCAAACAAAACAATAGCTTATCTCAGAGAGACCAGCTACAGAAAACACCGCAGAGCCTCATTTAAGAGTCTCAACATAGCAATCCAAAGTGCAAAGCTCCCTGGGAAACAATAATATGCTAAATAAATGTGGGAGCCCCAGTATTGGGTCTACAACATAATGAAAGCCAGATATCCCTCAAAGGAAGGAAAACCAAGCAAAGTGGTGTCTCCATTACAGAGATCACCAAATCCACCATATTAAGTGGCCCATATGTCAAGATCCAGCTTTTTTACAAGCTTTAAGGATGTGACAGGGAAAACCTAAGGCAGTTATCCATCCACAGACAGCTGTTTCGGGGTGTTCCCCTAATCAGTGTGGAGTAGGATTCTGGAGATACCCCTTTGCTTGGTTTTCCTTCCAGGGATATCTGGCTTTCATTGTGTTGTAGACCCAATACTGGGGCTCCACATTTTTTTTGTATATTACTGTTTCCTAGGGGAGCTTTGCACTTTGGATTTCTGCGTTGAGACTCTTAAATGAGGCTCCACAGTGTTTTCTGTAGCTGGTCTCTCTGAGATAAGCTATTGTTTTGTTTGGATAGAAGTGGATGGGAAAGTAGCACACTCCCCTTTTTTTTTTTTTATAATAAGTTTTTATTTCAATCATCTGAAAGAACACAATTCATCAAACAAATTACAAAAAAAACCTCCCCATTCCTCCCACCCCCCCTTAACCCACCCCCCAATCCTGCAGGAAAGAGAAAAAAAAATAAAAATTAATATCCTCGACCATCCCAGTCTCTCCAAACATTGGCCCATTTCATATAGGACCCTCTTTGTCTGTACATAATTCTCACATAGATTTTCACCTTATCCACTAAACATAGCCAGTTATTGCAGTCTGGAGCAGAGGGGGAAAACCATTCTCTGGCTACAAGAAGTCTGGCCAAAAAAATCACTTTAGTCAACAGACGGCTCTTCATGGGCTGGCAATTAACCTCTGATAAATCCCCTAAAACCCATACCTTAGGAGATAGAGGAATATCTATTTTAAGTCTCCGAATCAAGGTTGTTTGAATCGTTCTCCAATATTTACTCACTATCGGGCAATCCCAGAACAGATGCATATGATCTGCCCTGGGGTCCCCACAGCGAAGGCAGTCAGAGGAGGCTCTAAATCCCCTTTTATGTAGCCATAGAGGTGTCACATATATTTTGTGTATTATATTGAACTGTACAACAGTGTGATTAAAATTGTGCGAAACCTGACTAAAATTCTCCCCTATATTTTCCCAATCCAGAGAACCCACCTCTGACAATAAAGCAGACCAGGATCTCTGTCCTGGAGAAAAACATTCCAAAAAAAAAACTGTTCATCAAGTGCCTATAACAATGTGATAATTTAACTTTCATACCACCTTTCTTACAAATCAGTTTGTGCAAAAATTCAGGAGTGTCTACCTCAAGTGAATAACTATCAACAGTATTAAGTGCTGACCTCAATTGAAAATATGCATACCAAGCCACCTCACCTAAATTTAAATTCTGTTTTAACTCCATGAGAGACAGGACTTGCCCATTTTTAACCACCTGATTCAGATATTGAATATTTCTCGTCCTCCAATATTGCCGACAATTTGAGTCATCTAATTTCAAAAGCCTTAAGTTATACCATAATGGGGTACAGATAAGTGCTGCCTTAACTTTAAACCAGCTCTTTACCAGCTATGCCTTTATAGCCATTCTGCAGAAAGGTTTATATCCAATCTGTATATTAAGTAAATAATCGGACTCCAATACTGTAAATAGATCTGAGAAACCTGAATCTTTCACCAGTTTTCTACAGAGTTGGCTATTTTCCCAGTCATTAAAGAAGCAAAGTTGAGAGGCCATAAAATATCCCCTAAAATAGGGGAGGTTAAGGCCTCCCCTGTTGTAGGGCATAGAAAAATTAAGCGACTTTAGTCTCACCCGCTTCCTCCCCCATAATAAGTCATTAATCATCCGTTCTATCAACCTAAAGTACTTATCTTCAATCCAAACGGGCGAATTGCGAAGAACATAAAGAACCTGGGGCAACACCACCATTTTTATTAATGAAATTCTATCCCCTCTTGCAGGCAGAACTTTTTGCCATATCTTAATTTTTGATCTCAGTTTTGACAATAGAGGGATCAAATTAAGCTGGAGATAATCTTGAGTTTTAGCAGAGGCTGGTATCCCCAGATATTTTATTGAATCGGAGATCGATACCTGATTAGGGAGATTTTCCACCGATCCTCGCAATTTATCTATATGGAGAAGAACAGTCTTCCCCCAATTAACCTCCAAGCCGGAGGAATAGGAAAATAGGCTGACCAATTCCATTATTCGAGGGAGTGTTCTTTTTTGTTTGATGAATAAAAAACAAGATATCATCTGCATAGAGAGATATACGATCCTGCTTCTCCATTACACCAAAGCCAGCCACTCTCGAATCTTGCCTTATACTAGCTGCAAGAGGTTCAATATAGATATTAAATAAGAGAGGGGAAAGAGGACATCCTTGACGAGTATCTCTGCCCAACACAAAACTCTCTGTCAGCATGTCATTAATCCTAATTCTGGCCACTGGACATTTATATAACAACTGAACCATCCCTATAAATTTAGGGCCAAAACCCATTCTTTTCATCACCTCCCAGAAAAAAGGCCACTCGACCCTGTCGAACGCCTTAGTAGCATCCAATGACAGGACCGAGCGGGCGCTCCCACCGGGAGACTGAATATTAGCTAAGAACCTATGGAGATTATGATGGGTACCCCTTTTTAACATAAAGCCATTTTGATCTGGATGAATCAGAGAGGACATTACCTAAGAAAGCCTCTTAGCCAAAACCTTTGATAACAACTTAACGTCCGTATTTAATAGGGAAATTGGTCTATATGAGCTCAAATCCGCTGGGTCTTTATCTTTTTTAGGGATTAGAACTATCACAGCTTCCATCATAGACTGTGGCAAAGCCCCTCCCTGCGATGCTTGAGCAAACACTTCCAGTAAGTGAGGGAGGATGACATCACTGTACTTACGGTAGAATTCATATGGAAAACCATCTGACCCTGGCGATGAGTTCCCGGAGATAGACCTCAAAGCCTCTTGAATCTCCACAAGAGACAACTCTCCTTCCAGGGATTCTTTGGGCTTCTGTTAGCATCGGAAGAGAAATTCTCTCCAGGAACTGTCTCGCCGGGTCAGTTGGCAGACCAGGAGAAGCTCTATATATCTGGGAGAAGTATTGCAGAAAGGTGTCTCTAATACCCTCTGGGTCTGATATTACTACCCCGTCTGAATTACGAACTAAAGTAATAGCTTTCTTTTTTTTTATCCTGAGCTTACCAGGACGTCCAGATTCTGAAAAATCTATTTCTAAAAATACTTTTAAAGGATAGTGTTTACTATCCGAAACGCGTAGAGGTAATAGTGGTGCCTGCGACCTACGTCACAGGCAGTGACGTCACAAGCGTGCGATTGCACGATATCCACTACAGGAGCCGCGCCACCGGCCGGGGCGCGTCTCCACGTGCAGCGTCTTTCCACAGTGTGCCTGCCGTTCAGCCAGCCATCCCTCCGCTACCAAAGCTAGAATATCAAGGTGAAAAAACAGTAAATCTGCACCTATATGGTATTCAAGCTATATACGTAGGGAGTGAAGCTATTTTAGAACGGTAATATTATTGTGTTTGGCATTGTGTGCGATTAGTTATCCAGGTTAGAGCGCAGTACCATTAGAATATTTTTTGTACTATTATTAAAGAATGTAGTAGGTTGCTACAGTCCTACTACTGGTACCGCAGCTGAGGAGTGGGAGAGAAAAGTATAGCGCTACAGGAATTTGTATTGAAGTGTGAACTAAAATTTAATGTCGATAAGTGCAAGATAATGCACCTGGGGCGTAAAAACCCAAGAGCAGAATATAAAATCAGTCATACGGTACTAACCTCAGTATTTGAGGAAAGGGATTTAGGGGTCATAATATTAGACGACCTAAAGGTGGGCAGACAATGTCATAGAGCAGCAGGTAATGCCAGCAGAATGCTTAGGTGTATAGGGAGAGGCATTAACAGTAGAAAGAGGGAGGTGCTTGTGCCGCTCTACAGAGCACTAGTGAGACCTCATTTAGAGTATTGTGTGCAGTACTGGAGACCATATCTGCAGAAGGAGAGAGTTCAGAGAAGAGCTACTAAACTAGTACATGGATTGCAGGACAAAACTTACCAGGAAAGGTTAAAGGACCTTAACATGTATAGCTTGGAAGTAAGAAGAGACAGAGGGGATATGATAGGAACTTTTTAATACATAAAGGGAATAATCACGGTAAAAGAGGAGAGAATATTTGAAAGAAGAAAAACTGCAAAAAGAGGACATAGTTTTAAATTAGAGGGGCAAAGGTTTAAAAGTAATATCAGGAAGTATTACTTTACTGAGAGAGTAGTGGACGCATGGAATAGCCTTCCTGCAGAAGTGGTAGCTGCAAATACAGTGAAGGAGTTTAAGCATGCATGGGATAGGCATAAGGCCATCCTTCATATAAGATAGGGCCAGGGGCTATTCATAGTATTCAGTATATTGGGCAGACTAGATGGGCCAAATGGTTCTTATCTGCCGACACATTCTATGTTTCTATGTTTCTATGTGTTTTAATACACCAAAAATTTACTAGATTAACAGTTAATAACTGGTACTAGATAAGATTATCTTTATAGAATTGCTTTTCTATCGCAGAATTCCAGCTATTGTAATTTTTTACATCAATCTATTCATCAAAATATCATGCTTATCAGGGATAATATTATGTTCATGTATGATCATCCACTTTATTTTGATTAATGTAATGTGTTTTTATTGACAGAGAGTATTCATATGATGCCTGAAACGTCTACAGATGTAATATTTTGGATCCGGCCACCCTGTTGCCTCTGGAGCAAGGGGGGAGGGAAGAGTTAGGGCACTTAAACTTTTCTTCCAGATCCAGAGTGTTTGCAGATGATGTCACAAGAGAAAGCGGGATATATTAAATCAGACATTAGGTAATCCATATCATGTGCTCTTTGTGAATGGATGAAGGTATGGCCAGGATGGCAGGTACTACATTGGTGGGTCAGTGGTGATTAAACATGACACTCTTAAAAAAGCACCACCACCCATGTCTGCTCAAGAAGTGGAGCTAAAGACTCAGAAGATGGCTTACAGTTATGCAGATGGGAAAACAGCCAACATTACACTGATTCCAGGTATGCCTTTGGGATAGCCCATGATTATGGGCCTAGTTGGAAAGCCAGAGACTTCCTGACCTAAACCCATCACAAATGGGGAAGCAGTAAGGTCTCTGATGGAAGCCCTTATGTCGCTACCTTGAGTGGGGATGACAACATAAAGGTCACTGTAAAACAGACTCAGAGGTGGCAAAATGGCTGCCAAATTGACTAGGCAGACCCCTGCCTTAGTGGCCACAGTTCAGGTCCCTGAAATAACTGCTCCTGTCTCATTGGAAGTTCTTAAGACCTTACAGAACCAGGTGAGGGCAGAAGGAAAGGGAATGGTGGATGAAAAAGTGGGGACTACAAATGAGGAAGGCCTAGTACAGTTCCAAGGGAAACTCTGCCTTCCCAGGTCCCTTTACCCCATAATGACACAGAGAGCCTATGGTACACGCATAGTATCCCCCAGGGTTCAGCACTGTAACAGTCAGATGTACTCAAGGATGTATGATTTGCGCCCAGAACAACGTGTGTAGTTAAGGTACCCCAGAAATACACGTCTTGCCCTTCGTATCTGTCTCAATGTTTGCCTACTACATTCATCTACCCAAGGTGGGCATGTATGAGTATATATTGATGTGTGATGACTTGTTTGCAGGATGGCCAAAAGCATACCCAAAGAAGCAAAAAAGATTATGGCTAAAGTTGTATGCAGGTATGGGGTACCTGAGACTAGGGATACCAGACATTTGCCGAGTACTTGTACTCAGGTTGAGGGGTTAATTGCACGGATCGCAGCCCTTTCAGTGGCCGGGTGCCGGGAATGTTTCAATTTGCATTGGTGGCGCAGTGCGCCCTCAACCCCCCTTTCCTCCCCAGTATAAATCATTGGTGGCAGTGGCCACAGGGTCCCCCCCCCCAAATCATTGTTGGCAGTGTGCCCTCTCTGTCCCCCCATCATTGGTGGCAGTGGCAGTGATTGGAGTCCCAGCAGTGGAATGCTAGGGCTCCGATCGGTTACCATGGCAGCCAGGACGCTACTGAAGTCCTGGCTGCCATGGTCAGTTAGTGAGCAGCATTATACTCACGTGCGCCGTGGCCACCGGGCTCTCCTTTTTCTGTCTGTGCGGCACATTGCTTATAGCATTAGCAATGCGCCGCACAGACAGAGGGAGATCCTGGCAGCCACGGCGCACGAGGAGTATAATGCTGCTCACTAACTGACCATGGCAGCCAGGACTTCAGCAGCGTCCTGGCTGCCATGGTAACCGAATGGAGCCTCAGCATTACACTGCTGGGACTTCGATCACTGCCTCCAATGATGGGGGGGGGGTGGGGGGAGGACGCACTGCCACTAATGGGGGAGTGGGACCCTGTGGCCACTGCCACCAATGATAGAAGGCGAGTGGGACCCTGTGGCCACTGCCACCAATGATTTTAATACTGGGGAGGGGGGTTGAGGCAGGGGAGCTGATGAGAGGCTGGGGAGGCTGCTGAGAGGGAGAGGCTGGGGGCTGCTGAGAGGGAGAGGCTGGGGGCTGCTGAGAGGGAGAGGCTGGGGGCTGCTGAGAGGAAGAGGCTGGGGGCTGCTGAGAGGAAGAGGCTGGGGGCTGATGATAGGCTGGGGTGGCTTATGAGAGGAAAAAGCGGGGGGCTGATGAGACGCTGGGGTGGGCTAATGAGAGGAAGAGGCGGGGGGGCTGATGAGAGGCTGGGGGGGCTGATGAGAGGCTGGGGGGCTGATCAGAGGCTGGGGGGCTGATGAGGGGAAGAGGCTGGGGGGCTGCTGAGAGGAAGAGGCTGGGGGGCTGCTGAGAAGAAGAGGTTGGGGGGGCTGCTGAGAGTAGGAGGCTGGGGGGCTAATGAGAGGAAGAAGCGGGAGAGCTGATGAGAGGCTGCGGGGGTAATGAGAGGAAGAGGCGGGGGGGCTGATGAGAGGCTGGGGGAGCTAATGAGAGGAAGAGGCAGAGGGGCTGATGAGAGGCTGGGGGCTGATGAAAGGCTGGGGGGCCAATGAGAGGCTTGGGAGGCTGATGAGAGGAAGAGGCTGGGGGACTGTTATGTTTTTTGGACTTTTGGTTGGTCAGTGGTCACAAAATAAATGTGTTATTTATTTTATTGTTAAAATTGATATCGGTAATTGGTATCTGCGAGAACTTAAATACAAGTACCGGTACTTGTACTCGGTCTTTAAAAAAATGGTATCGGGACATCCCTACTGAGACCATTGAAAACAACAGAGGTGTTCACTTCACAGGTGAAGTGATGCAGGAGATGATGAAGGTTTTGGGTGTAGAACAGGCCTTTCTTGCTTCATACCATCCACAAAGCAGCAGTAGGGTAGGGACAAAGGAACTGAACGGGACACTAAAGTTAAAGATATAAAAAGCCATGAACAGAGTGCTTGCTGGTAGCCCTCTTCTCAGTAAGGTATACGCCTAACCGTAAGACAGGCCTTAGTCCCTATGGGGTCCTTAGTAGGTCAGTCCCTAGGACAGGATTGTATTTCCCACAGTGGCTCCGGATACAACATGGTCGTCTGACAGATTATATAATCAGTTTGCACAAGCATTTGACTAAAATATATTCTTGAGTTTTTGCTTCACTTCCAGATTGATAAAGTACCAGGAACTCACCCACTTGTGTCTGGAGATGGGTGATGGTAAAATAACATATCAGATAAGTCCTCAAACCTTTTGATGGTCCATTCAAAGTGTTGTTGACCACAAGCACATCAGTAAAGGTTGAAGGAAAGCTTAATTTGAGTCATTTAAAGAAAGTGATGAGTCTGGAGACTTGAAAGGATGATGTTTCTTGTTCCCAGTTGTGTGACTGCTGATCCTGACTCAAAGCATATGGATCCTAATCGAGATTGTAAAAATATGTTTTTGGACCGTGGAAAAGTTGTGCAAAAGGAAAAACAAAGTTGTTATGGTCTGATAGTTCTAGCCCAGTGATCCATTGACAGTATTGCCCGAAGATAGTTAGTATTAATAGTTCTTATGTCCACAATAATTAATGGCCAGGTCATGAATGCCCTAAAAGGGCTTACTTTTTATTCCTGAACTTATCATTAATTCTGCTATGTGTGTTAATTGTGCGTTGTGTCATGCACTGCATTAAGAGGTTTTTGTTAAAATTCATAGCTAAGGCTACCCCGGAGGTGATCATGCAAGAGCTTGATGAGCTTTGTTCTGTTGGTACCCCCCTGCTTACAATGCCACCTGGAGAGCATCGACCATAGGGACAGATATCTGACCCCTATGTCTATAAAACTCAGTGTCGTGGGAGCCTATTCACAAGGGATAGGTTGTTGCGGAAGCTGGAGAAGAGGATGCAGAGGCATTGAGGCAGATGTGCTAGGCTTTCATTAGGGAAAGAATGAGGTCCAAGGGGGGACTGATAGAGATGTGAAAATCATTCTTAGATTCAGCTAAGAAACCTCCCATGTACTTCAGCTCTCAGAAAACATCTTATCTCCTCCAGAGAGCGAAGGTTCCATCCTACCGAAGAAACCACGCCTCCTTGCTACCTCATCTATGCTTCTCTGCTGTTATTATAGACTCAATTACAAGATGGCTGCCATAGCTGGATGTTTACATACCAGAGTTAGTAAAACAATGCACACGGTGCAGATGCCAAGTGTTATCTCTTTTCATATTTTCATATTCCAGCCAATGTAACAATGCAAAATAAACTGCTGTACTTCCTGTAATAAATTAGAAATTACTTTAAACCCAATGTGTGTCACTGTTATTTTCTCTGTGCACGTAAAAGCCTTGGCTTACCACTAATTTGGAGAAGTAGAGCAAACATAATCAGCCCCGATTGAGGGCATCTTTAACATTGTCACTGTCACTTCTGTTGCCCCCCTGCCCATTCTGTAATGGGGCAACTATTGTCCCTCTTACTAACACTGCCCTTGGCCCCCGTACCTATTCTGTTACGCGGTCCGTATTTGGTCAGTTTTTTTCATTCATATTTGACCAGTATTTTTAAGTCAAAAGCAGGAGTGGGTCCAAGACACAGAAGAGATGCAAATATTTCCATTAAATGATCTCTGTTTTGGACACACTCTTATTTTTGGCTTACAAATACTGATCAAATATGATACAAAACACTTTCCAAATACTGACAGTTTGAAAGAGGCCATTAAAGTCCTGCATGTGTTTAGACTGCCACAACATGCATTAAAAGAATATTTTTTTCTCAACTACTTTTTTGATGCTGCTTCCATTTCTTTGCTTTGTTCCATTTGGACACAGCTCCTGCAGGGGCTTGCACTGTTCTTTTTTTGCTTTACTGAAGGGTGCTATATGCTTTTCATTTTGTTTAAGAGAAGGGATTAACTATGAATCTTGGTGCACACTGTTACTGCCACTGTTGCTGATGACTTGAATCTTGGTGCACTGCACAGTTAAGTCCACGGTGATAAATTAAACCTGACAGTAACATTTACCTGCAATACTGATGTACAGTAATTCGACAGCTAACAGAAGGGCTTTGCTGTGAATCTAGGTGCCCTGCATAGTGATGTAGATGGTGATACATTACAACTGCCTGTAATACTGATGTCACGGTACCTACAAAATGGATTAACTATGAATATGGGTGCACTAGAACATAATGCACACAGCAATGCACTCTCCCTACAGTCTCCCTACACTCTCCCTGCAGTTTAAGTTCCATGCCTTCACTTTGAGATTGGGCCACCAAGTTGGATTAATATGATAAGGCAGAGTAGCCTTGGCTATACCTGATTTATTGTAATTTATGACTAATTAATTTGTAACTAATTGAATTTCTTCTCGAAGTTCAGCCAATCTGCCTAATCAAATTTTTAAAACTTTGCATATCTATACTTATGATCACTAAAGCTTTCTAATTTTTGTCCTAATTATTGTTTGTTTTACAGTAAAAATATTTTTCATCAAAAAGTGGTAGTCATGTTTTGTAAACTTTTGAGGAAGTATTGTACCTATCATTGTTTGCAATGGGATAGAGGTTACAATAACATAAATGCTACATACCGTAAGCTATTTCTGCCTACTAATCCAATACAATGCCTTATGGTTCATATTTATCGGTCACCATATTTCAGGGGGCCATCACCACTCCCCATATACTGTATGAAACATGTTTAATTACCTAAAAGATTAACTGACCAGGTAAGTGTTTTGACACCTCTGTCATATGATTACTGCGTGTTTGATTAAGTATGTGTTTGTATAAGTTTGTGACTTAAGATTAAGTGACTTGAGATTCAGGGTCTTCAGTGGGGGACTGCAATTAGTCAGTTTTTTATTACAACAATATATTGTATTTTTCTCTTTTGTATAATCCCCATTTAGTATGTGTTGCGCAATTGACAATGTCGTCCAGTGCACATCTTGCATGATGTATGCAGTCCTGGAACAGCCGTTCGAGGGTGTATATTTTTGTTCAAAATGTGAGCAAATTACCTGTTTGGAATCGCAAATCAAGTCTCTAAACGTGCAAGTTTCAACACTGAGCGGTGTTGACATTTTGCAAAAGAGTTTGCTTCTCACCGAGCAAGCACTCTTTGGGGTAGATAGGGGGATGGTGGTAGTGAGGAGGCTCAGGAAAGTGATGCAGCTAGCTGGGTAACGGAAAGCGGGGTAGAGGTAAAATGTCAGTTCCTTTGCCAGTCAGGGGAATGTCGGCTCCAGTAAGCAGGGGACCAGGAGAGCAGGGCAATGCAGACAGTTGCTGGTAGTAGGAGACTCCATTATTAGGGGAACAGATAGGGCAATCTGTCACAAAGACCGTGATCTCCGAACAGTGTGCTGTCTTCCCGGCGCTAGAGTTAGACACATCGCAGATCGGGTTGACATCTTACTGGGAGGTGCTGGCGAAGATCCACCGGTCATGGTCCATATCGGAACCAATGACAAAGTTAGAGGTAGGTGAAGCATCCTTAAAAATGATTTCAAGGATTTAGGTCAAAAGCTTAGGGCAAGGAACTCAAAGGTAGTATTTTCTGAGATACTTCCTGTACCAAGAGCCAAACAAGAAAGGCAGCGGGAGATTAGAGAGGTTAACAAGTGGCTCAAGAACTGGTGTAGGAAGGAGGGGTTTGGGTTCCTGGAGAACTGGGCGGACTTCTCTGTCGGCTACAGGCTCTATCGTAGGGGCAGCTGTGTTGGGGAGAAAGATGGCTAGAAGGTTGGAGGAGTGATTAAACTAGGGACTGGGGGGAGGGAAATTACGTTATAGGAAGGGAAGATAGTGCAGATAGAGACCGGGGGCAAGGTGGTGGGGCTGGGGGAGGAATGGAAGGAGGGACTAGAACAGTTCTGAAGGAAAGGTGTAGGGTTAAAAATATACAAAAATCTCTTAATTGTATGTATACTAATGCCAGAAGCCTGACTTATAAAACTGGGGAACTGGAATTAGTGATGTGTGAGGAGGACTATGACATAGTGGGAATAACTCAGACATGTCTGGATGATAGCTATAACTGGACAGTTAATGTACAAGTTTACAGTCTGTTTAGAAAGGATTGCCAAAACCGGAGAGGGGGAGGGGTCTGCCTTTATGTAAAGTCCTATCTAAAGCCCACAGTCCGAGAAGATATAAGTGAGGGACATGAACATGTGGAGTCACTGTGGGTAGAGATACATGGAGCCAAAAACAATAATAAATTACTAATAGGAGTTTACTATAAACCACCTAATATACCAGAGTCCACAGAAAATCTATTACTAAATGAGATAGATGAGGCCTCAAATCATAATGAGGTGGTTATTTTGGGGGACTTTAACTACCCAGATATAGACTGGGAAACTGAAAGATGTACATCGCATAAAGGAAACAGGTTCTTGGCAATAACCGAAGACAAGTACTTTTCCCAACTGGTTCAGGACCGACTAGAGGGCCGGCCATACTGGACTTAGTATTAACCAATAGACCTGACAGAACAGCAGATGTGCAGGTTGGGGGGGTACCTCTGGGAAATAGTGACCATAAAGTAATAACCTAGCAATTATCATTCAAAAATGCATTTCTACAGGGAGGAACAAAAATACCAAACTTCAAAAAAGCTAAGTTTATCCAACTAAGAGAGGCCATAGGCCTAACTAACTGGGACAAAGTCCTTTAAAAACAAAAATACAGCCACAAAATGGGATATCTTTAAAAGCATCCTAAAATCTCATTGTGAGAGGTACATACCGTATGGGAATAAAAGGTTAAGGAACAAAATGAAACTAATAAGGATAAATAGAAATGTAAAGAAAGCAATACATGACAAAAAGAAAGCATATAAATCACTAAAACAGGAGGGTAGCGAGGAAGCACTGAAAAACTATAAGGAAAAAAATAGAACATGTAAAAAACAAATAAAAACGGCCAAACTAGAGACTGAGAGATTAATTGCCAAAGAGAGTAAAACTAACCCTAAAATGTTCTTCAATTATATAAATGTTAAAAAGTATAAATCTTAAGGTGTCGGCCCTTTAAAGAGTAATGAGGGGGGAGTTGCAGAAAACGATGAGGAGAAAGCAAAGCTGTTAAATATTTTTTTCTCCAATGCAAGTCACCTGTACATACTAAATGAGAATAGACGCCTGTGATGAGAACATAGTCCTAACACTTTACAAATTGCTAGTCAGACCACACATGGAGTGCTGTGTGCAGTTCTGGGCTCCTGTGAACAAGGCAGACATAGCAGAGCTGGAAAGGGTTCAGAGGAGGGCAGCTTAAGTAATAACTGGAATGGAGCAAGTACAGTACCCTGAAAGATTATCAAAATTAGGGTTATTCACTTTAGAAAAAAAGACGACTGAGGGGAGATCTAATAACTATGTTTAAATATATCAGGGGTCAGTACAGAGATCTCTCCCATTATCTATTTATCCCCAGGACTGTGACTGTGACGAGGGGACATCCTCTGCGTCTGAAGGAAAGAAGGTTTGCACACAAACATAGAAGAGGATTCTTTACGGTCAGAGCAGTGAGACTATGGAACTCTCTGCCTGAGGAGGTGGTGATGGTGAGTACAATAAAGGAGTTCGAGGGGAGCCTAAGTATATTTCTGGAGTATAATAATATTACAGGCTACAGCTATTGGTCGTTCATCCAGGGAGTTACTCTGATTACCTGATTGGATTCAGGAAGGAATTTTTTATTCCCATTAGACAAATAGATGAGCCTGGCTGATGCGATCAGGAAGGATTGGAGAGGAGAGAGTTTAGTTAGAGACCAGTGAAGTGAGATTAGTGAAAGACTGATTATTAGTAATGACTCATGAGCAATCAAGATAACAATGGATCAAGGACACAAGGAGAGTTTTTATTGTTTCCACGATAAGGAATGAATTCTGGAAATGTTTCTGAGGTACAGACAGCATGAGTGGACAATCATTTTGATATAAGGGGTGAAGAAACTGCCAGGACATTTTGCAAGGATAACACTTAAGCCAAGATTAGACCAAAATGTTTTCAAGTCAATTAGCGGGAACAAGCTTTGATGAGAACAGCTGTTTTCAAGGTCCATAGTGGAGAATGGAGAGCACACCACCTGCGGGTTCCCATAGTGGTGAACGGAGAGTGGCCATGCAAGTGGGAGCCCATTCTGCAGATAGGAGCAGGCCCCAGAGTTAGGACACACACCTCTAAGAAAACTTGCAACAGGTAAAATGGAGCTTAGCCCAGAGATGATCAATATCAGCAGAAATGTAATTAGATTTATGAATTAAACTTGCAGGGACTTAACTAATTGTATACTTGTATGAAGAGAAGATGGCTATTAGATAACTACTAGGCAACCTTAAAACAATGGTTATTAGAATTAGATGTCTAGCCTTGTGCCAGCCCCAGCACAATAATCTATTAATTAGGGTCTACTAGAGTTCACATACGGAGTCGAGTCACCACTTTATCCAAAAAAGTATATACTGGGCAGAAAAATTATTCTGTTCTTATTTGGGAGGAGGCCATGTTTTCTAGTTGTAGCATGTCAAAATCAGCTGAAGTTGGAAAAGTTAAATGACGATGGAGTTCGATCTCTCACTGATTACACATGGACAGCTCACTAAGTATTTGTCTTTAGGGAGATGAGCTCAGATTCAGAATATTTTCATACATTTATTTATTTGAATTTCATTTTTTGTAATTACTCATCTAAAATTTGGAGGTATTACTCCCTTGACTATTTTATCTCTGAAGTGTCTTCATTGGTGGTGTTCCCGACATGACATTATTGGGGATAGTGCTGATGACTAGTGATGAGCGGCAGTGGCAATATTCGAATCACGATATTTCGCGAATATGTGGTAGAATTTTCCTCATATATTTGCGAACATTCGTATTCACAATTATTCTCTTGATTGCGAAAATCGGCAATGTAAAAATCGCATAATGCGAATTCGTAATGCAAAATACAGACATGGGTCACTTTTTAAAGCTGACAGTGTTATACAATACATCCCAGAGCTGTAAGGGTTACATAGTATCATAAATCAATATAATGCTATGCAACCCCGTCAGTGCTGGGAGGTCAGGATAGGAGCTGCCGCATACTCACGCTGTGAGTCCCATGCGTGCAATTTGCTAGTCTGAAAGAGGCCTTCCACAGGAAGATTATCGGGCAGTGTAAAAAGCCCTTTACTTATATGGCATATATACCATTTTTATAGTTAACAGGGCTTATGAGAGCCACACAACCACACCACAACACAGATTAAAAGGCATCTTCCTGCAGAATCAACCCTATCAAACCAAACATAATGTCTGGTATGGCAGACCCAGCTGTTTAAAACCATACCTTCAGTCCTTCAATGCAGTTTGGAATTTAGGAGAAATTAGTGTTTTAAAAGCTAAGCAAATCAGAACTTACTTGCACTGAGGGTGGGGCCTAGAGCCACTCTGGTCATATTAGGTCCTCCGTTCTGCTTTGTAAGACACTGGGGGGGAGTGTCTTGTGCAATGGGCACCTCCCCCCAGGACCCTCTCTACCACGTTCCAGATATAGGAGTGGTGTAGTGTGGCTTAAATGTCCCTTTATGTGTCACAGTGCTTCTACCTGAATACTGCTGGACCCCAGGCTTTGGATCCAAAGCAAATAATAGGGGGAATAATTGAGGGACTGGAAAGAACTTGAGTCCAGACCTTGAGATGAAGTTCAATGGCAGCTTTACTTTGAATAAACGTTTCTTCAAACAGTTTACAGGCTTTGTCTTGGTTCCAGGAGGCTTTATTAAACTGCCGCAAACTCAACTATGCTATATCCTTCTTTCTGCTGTACTGACAAGCTGACTGGATAACTTGGCTTCTTCTTGATGCTGCACTTCACTTTTTAGTCAGACTTATGTTCAGCCAAGGAACTTTACTCCTGGCTCCTGAGGCTTTAGGCTTCTGCCTCCATGGCCAGCAGAGCTTAGGGTGTTCTGGCTGGCATGGGCACATCCAGCACGGACATGCCCCTGCACACCCTTCCCCTTGCAGGGGGTAAACTCGACTGGAACTAACTGATCCCCACCTTTCCTACAGGAAGTAGGACTAGCCCACTTCTCTCCAGAGGGGGGTTAGAAAGGAATGATAAGTTCCATTCTATCTAAGATAGCTCTGCCAGAAACGCTGCCACCTGTTGGTGAACCAGGCATATTACATGAACATAACAGTTGCACAAAGATGTTAGGAATGCACAGTGTATAGACCTGGACAGAATTACACAGATGACATTTTGTCAGCCCATTAAAGACAGTAGCAGGGTGCAGGAGTGGTAACACCACTCTGGGGTGTTACACTTGCAAAGGGACGGGATCACAGGGCCATACACAATGACAAATCAGACACTTGGTCCTGTCAATCAAGTGGAGTGGAGTGCGTTACAAAGCAGAGTGTATGAGCTAAGGTGAAAAAGAGTGACTAGGGCATGTCCTTGGTGCACTTAAGACTTAAGTTGCATATTCTTTAAAATGCTGATTTCTCCTAAAGTCAACAAAGCATCAGGGTAAGAAAGAAATAGTTTTAATAAGCTGGGTCAGCCCTACTGGCATTTTGCTTGCTTTGATGAGGTTGATCCTGCTGTTAGATGTATTTTAATGCTCAGTAGTTTATGGAAACCAGAGAAAAGATCTAAATGAGGGTCCTTTCTGGTGCTTACTAAGGTCACTACAGTAAAACCATACGCAGACAACATGACCCAGCTATTTGCTCCTATATCCCCTTTCCAACCATTGTAGAAGAGAAGATTGAAATGAACTCATGGCTGCATTCTCTTGTTTGCTAACATTGGCATGATTCTGGGGGAAAAAGCTTTCATCCATCTTATGGAGAAGGACAAGAAGGTTAGCCTAAGCTGGCTCCATACTATCTGTGTGCTATTTATTATATGTACATGTGTACCCTTGAATTATGTGTAATATCATACCATTATTATTTCTGATGCATGAAGGAAGGAAGTTGCCTCTTAAAACTGATATAAGTAAGTGGTTTTAGCTGCATTATTCTTTCATATTAAACCTAAAGGGCATCTGTCAGCAGATTTGTACCCATGAAACTGGCTGACCTGCTACTTATGTGCTTATCAAGCTGAAATAAGCCTGAATAAGCCTTAGACGTATTTCAGGAGCAGACGGCAGCGCAACGGTCAGTTGCGCCACATTCTGCAAATTCTCCCCGCTCACACCAAGTCTACAGTAAAATTGTGGGTGTTCCGTGAGCAAAGGGAAGGGCACGGGCTGGAAGGCTGACTCATTTACCATTTTCTACGCCTGTTTCAGACATAGAAAAAGGTCAAAATGTTAGACAGCTAGGAAGTTGTCTTACATTTAGAACTGGCAGAAGATTCACCGAAGTTATGAAGAGGCCGGCACCTCTATAACCAGACTTTGTGGCTGCCTGCCTCTTTTGCTGTGGATAGGGTTCCCAGCCCCAGATATAGTCGTCCGAAAAATCACAGCATATGACGTTTTGCTGGTTAATAATAATTATTTTTATTTTTTAGCTTGGTTGCGGCATACATATGCGTGCAAACGTTTTCGGCCACTTAGGCCTTCGTCAGGCACTACAAAAATAGTAATTTTATAGATACATTAGTACATAATTAAATTATATATGCAGTACATCAGTATACATAGTTACATTGAAAACATCGCCGTACTTCCTAGATCTTCCTCTGTTATCATTTGATAATAGGCGAACGTGTCTGCATCCAGATATGGGAGGTCCACATATACTTGCATATACTCGCGGTCATCACAGAACATATATCACAGAACATGTAAAAGTGTAGGATACACATTATAGAACAGCCATTTCTATTTTAGTACTAAGATGACTTGTGCAGTAGTCTATTTGAAGAAATTGCGCATTAATAGCTATGTTTAGACATCATATTATCAGAAACCCTAAAATTATGTGGAGTTTCTTGCAAAATAATGTGAAGGAGTGGTACATATGCCTTCAACATCATTTTGTCAGGTGTTTACCGTGGATATATAGATTTTGGCAGGGCATCAAGGGAAATATCTGCTGAGTATAAGTAGAAAAGTTGTCTATGCATTATATGGCCTCTCCGGTCTTACCTTTTGCCGCTTGTAGATGTCTGTATTAGATAGGAGATAAGAAGTGGGGCACTATGGCCACCATATGGTGCAATGGTAGCAGGACTGTGGGGCCAGGTCCCGCTCTCTTTTAAGAGCAGCGGGACCGACGTGTAATGAGGAGGTAGGCGGGGTGTCCCACCCGGCGTGCGTCTCATCAGGCGGAAGTGTGAGCTGTGGAACGCATGGTAAAGATGGCTGTGCATTCCACCGGCCGGAAGTCGTCTCTCAATGTGTGCCAAAGGGCGGAAATGATGTATGGATGCCGTGCCAGTAACCATAGAGAGATGAAATTGACCGGCACCTCTTCATAACTTCGGCGGATCCACCCCCAGAGCAGGGCTTTATTAAGACCGGTATCTAAAACGTCGGTCATAATAAATGTGCCTCTTAATACTTATCTGCATGAATAATCTGGTATTTAACAGTAACTATAATCCAGTCTGTTTATCCTGCTCTTGTTTGTCTCAGGGAAATGCATTAGTTTCTATACACCTGGTCAGGTGGAGTTGCCCTTTAAGGTTTGTTCCCCCTGACAATGGATCAGCTGTGTCAGTGATGGTTCTTCTGATGTTCCCCCATGATGTCAAGGTATTAAATAAGTGTAACGCCCCAAAGTGGGATTACCACCTTTCGCACCCCTTCACTATCTCCTATGGCTGATTCAGTGTCATCTTATGCATCAATTTCCATGTCCTGCAAAAATGTGTATTTCCTATGTTTGCAAATGTAATGTTCATATAATGTGTCTAGTCTACCAGCAGATGGTGGCACCTATAGCAGAGCTAGTTTATATAGAATGGAACTTGTCTTTCCATTCTAGGACTCTCTAGAGAGGGAGGAGTTCAATGTTATTGAAGGTCAGAGTATTTTACCCCTATAAGGGGAAGCAGCAGGCCCTCATCCCTGCTGGACGAGCCTGCAGAAGTTAGTTTCAGAGCACCCCCTGCAAGGGGAAGGCTGTGTTCCAGCCAGCAGAGCCTGTCTGAACTGTTGGGCCCAGAGGCCAAAGCTGAATGCTTCCAAAGCCAGGAAGAAGTATTCACTGGCTAAAGATAGAGATAAAGAGAAAGATACAGAACAATAGAAACACAGAGTCAGACTACAGAAAGATAAGTTGCAACTTACAGCAGAAAGAAAACATTTCTATTTAATCCAGATAACACAGCAGAGCTAGAGAGTGACAGAGGTTCTAGGATATCCAGGTAGGAGCACCATGACATGTGCACAGCCACACCTAAGGCGATACCATAGGCTACCCTTAGACCACTCTGGCATTCCTACACCTGGGTACCATCAACACCATCTACTTAGGGGGACTCTGTCTCTCGTTGCTGAAATGCAACTGGCGTCACAACAAAAACTCTTTCATCTTAAAGGAATTCCCTGGTAGTACCCCGTCGGCCCACTGCATAAGTTTAATAGTTAAATTTCAATATGTGTAATGCTGAATATTTCCTATGGAACAATTTTGACTTTGATGTACTGATAATCGTTAGAAAACTGATCCTCCAGATGGAAAAGTGTAGTTGCATGTCAGGAATGTTCTTCCTTGAGACTGCATTCCTCAAGAAACAGAAACCTAACAGCTCCTAGACCTTTTCCATATAATTGTGCAAAGACATCCAACATTGGAAAAACTGCACGGTCTGTATATAACTATTTCTTTGTATATTTTGTGCTGATCAAACTCAATTTTAAAACCTTATTATAAAAATTGTTGATATATGGGTTTAAAAAGCATAAAATTGTCTAAATAATTGGTACTATGGGTAATCTCTGAGCACAAAGGGAAAAATCAAAGATAAAAGAACAATATATTGTTTTTGCTAAAAAGAAAATGACGTTGTGCTACGCTGGCCTTGATAAGGCTTTTGCTGCCGTAGGAGGCCTGTAATTTATGATGAGGCGCAGGCTTCGTCATAAATCATCTCCCTTCTCCGGCTCTCCTTGCAGAGGAATGTAATCTAAGGCAGCTCGGAGTTGTCGTAAAATTAATTCATCATTTATGCCAGTTTCTAGAATAAATAATAATGCATTAGCTTGGGCCAAGGGCGGCGTAAAATGCAGATTTCTAGTAGAAAAGTCACAAATGCATTAAAAAGTTTCAAATCCGGTGGATTAGTGACTTTTGTACTCCAAAAAGAGGCGTAAGGGAAATAATAAATTTCCCCCTATATATTTTTCATTCCAATTGTGTTACTTTAGGGTTTTTTGTACCCGGACCCGAACCCGAACTTTTACGGCAAAGTTCGGGTTCGAGTTCGGTGTTTGGGTGTTAAATAAAGCTTTTTGAAGGCTGCAGGGCAACCGATCAACAAGCTTTTAAGCTGTGGGCACTTAGAAGCCATCACAGCCATGCCAACTAATAGCATGGCTTTAATTGGCGGGTGCATCATGTGACCCAGCCTCTATAAAAACTGGATCACATGTAACACTGCCCACATCAGCTCTGAGTAGTACAGGGACAGGAAGCAGGCTGCTGAAGTAAGGGAGAGAGTTAGTAAGGAATCTCATTATGGCTATTTTTTCTGTGGGTGAACTATAGTGATTTTTTTGTGGGTGTAATCCACCATCTTTGTACCCCTGACACAGAAATATAAGTAAAAATCTGGCTGTTAATTTTGTGGGGGACGTATAGAGAATATTTGTGGGTGCAATCCGCCAACTCTGTACCCCTGACACAGAAATATAAGCAATTATCTGGCTGTTAATTCTCTGGGGGACCTATAGCGAATCTTTTGTATGAAGTACACCTGCACTGCATACATGACATTAAAATAGTTAATCCATCTGTTAGTTCGGTGGGTGACATATTCCCATTCTTGCTGTAAATAAACTCAAACTGCATACCTGACAGGGAAATAAATTCAGTAAATCCATCTGTTAGATAGTGGGGTTACATAGTTACATTTTTTGCTGTGAAATACCGCTGCGGCCTGCGCTACATATATGACAGGGAAATAAATTCAGTAAATCCATCAGTTAGATTGTGTGGGGTGACAAATTCACTTTTTTTGCTGTGAAATACCCCTGCGCTGCATATCTGAGAGGGAAATAAATTCAGTAAATCCATCTGTTAGATTTGTGGGGTGACATATTCACATTTTTCGCTCTGAAGTACGGCTGCAGCCTTTGCTGCATCCGGAACAGCACCACTTCACCACCAATGAGTGGGCCTCCATGCGAGACCTGTGTGCCATGTTGCGCCGTTTCGAGTACACCACCAACATGGCCAGTGCCGATGACACCGTTCTCAGCGTTACTATCCAACTTCTATGTCTCTTTGAAAAAACACTTCGGGCGATGATGGAAGAGGATGTGGCACAGGAGGAAGAGGGATCATTTCCACAGTTATCAGGCCAGTCTTTCACAAGTGGCTCGGATGGTGGGTTCCTGCACCAACATAGGCCAGGTACCCAATTATCCAGCCAGGGCACAGTTCTGGAGGAGGAGGAGGAGGAGGAACTGTGTTCACATAAGGCACCCAAAGCAGCTCATGGGCATCACTGTAGCATGGCTGCGGGGATACAGAGGACACAGACGATACATCTCCTTCAGAGGACAGCTTGTCGTTGCCTCTGGGCAGCCTGGCACACATCAGCGACCACATGCTACAGTGCCTGCAGCGACTGCTGAGTTGCCCACATTCTAACCAGTGCTGATTACTGGATGGCCACCCTGCTGGATCCCTGTTACAAGGACAACATGCCATCCTTAATTCCATCACAGGAGCGTGATCGAAAGATGCGTGACTACAAGCGCTCGCTGGTAGACGCGCTCCTGATGGCATTCCCACCTGACAGAGGGGCTCAGTGGCAGGCGAAGGCAGAGGAGGAGAAAGAAGTCGCCAACACAGCTGGGGCACGGCCAGCACCTCAGAGGGCAGGGTTAGCATGGCCAAAATGTGGAAAAGCTTTGTCAGCACGCCACAACGACCAGCACCACCAGCTGATATAGAACAGCTTAGCAGGAGGCAGCATTTCAGCAACATGGTGGAACAGTACATGTGCACACGCCTACACGTACTGACTGATGGGTTTGCCCCATTCAACTTCTGGGTCTCCAAATTGGGCACATGGCCTGAGCTTGCCCTTTATGCCTTGGAGGTGCTGGCCTGCCCTGCAGCCAGTGTATTGTCTGAATGTGTATTTAGCATGGCAGGGGGCGTTATCACAGACAAGCGCAACCGCCTGTTTACAGCCAATGTGGACAAGCTCACATTCATTAAAATGAACCAGGCATGGATCCCACAGGAATTGTCCGTACCTTGGCAGAATAGACATGTATACCGGCCTCACCCAGCCATTGTTATACTCCAGGGCACTTTTTATTTTTGTTTTCTTCTTTATATTTCCCAATGTTTTGGGGTCTACCCAAATTTATAAAAAAAATTGAAAACAAACAAAAAATAACAAAAAAACAAAACAGTGTTGTTGGTGACTACCTCCTCCACCACCACTTTCACCTACACCGCCACACCCACTGCCTCCTCAAACTCCTACTCCATATGGACCTCCTCCTCCTAGTTCAAGATTATTATTTTTAATTTTTATTTATTTTATTTTAAGTCATTTCCCTATCCACATTGTTTGCATGGCACTTGTCATGCTCTTACCCACATTTTGCTGCCTTTTGCAGCCCTCTAGCTCTTTCCATGACTCTTTTAGAGCCATTTTAGTGCCCCAAAGTTCGGGTCCCCATTGACTTTAGTGGGGTTCGGGGTCAAGTTCGGGTCCCGAACCCGGTTAACCCGAACTTCCAGGTCTCCGCTCAACTCTACTTTTAACCCCAAATAACTGCAGAAGTGAACTTCGTATATATTTTTCTTGTAGTACAGAAATACGTCAATAAACGCTCTCAGCACATATAGCTACAGAAGTGAACTGCGTATATATTTTTCTTTTTGTAATGAAGTAGGCCACTAAACGCTTTTACCGCAAATAACGCCAAAAGTGAACTGCATATATATTTTTCTTGTAGTACAAAAATACCTCACTAAATGCTTTGAACCCCAAATAACTGCAGAAGTGAACTGCGCATATATATTTTTCTTTTTGTAATGAAATAGGACACTAAAGGCTTTTACTGCAAATAACGGCAACAGTGAACTGCGTATATAATTTTCTTGTAGTACAGAAATACCTCACTAAATGCTTTTAACCCCAAATAACTGCAGAAGTGAACTGCGTATATATTTTTCTTGTAGTACAGATATACGTCACTAAACGCTCTAAACACATATAGCTGCAGAAGTGAACTGCGTATATACGATATTTTTCTTTTTCCACAGATATAAGCCACTATAGGCTTTTCAACATAGAACTTGCACCCCAAGAACAAATTGCTGGAATGACAGAGCTTTATAATGGCTATTTGGATCCCCAAATTATTTTTCCCTGCACTTGTAAATCGCTTTTCTAGAACTGTCCCTAGCGCCTTCTGACATCTCTCCCTGCACTTATAAATAATTTTTTCAGTTTTTTTTTTTACAATTAGCTTTTTCCAATTGCTGTACCTAGCGCCTTTGCACGTCTGCACTCAAAACCCTGGAAAGTCTAAAATGGCTGCCATATTTATAGCGCTGTGACATTACAGGGCTTGTTGGCTGCTGATTGGCTGCATGCATGCGTGTCAATCTTGGTAATCCTGCCTACCCAGAGTTCCTAGCCTCATGTCCTCAGAGGTCACACGTGTGGCTTCCATTTTAGGAAATATTGCATTTTGCGGAACGGAATTGCGGACCCATTCATTCCTATGGGAACAAACGATGTCCCGCCCGGGTCCGCAATTGCGGATCCGCACTTCCGGGTCCGCAATCGTGTTACCGAATAATATAGAAAATGTCCTATTCTTGTCCACAATTGAGGACAAAAAAAGGTATTTTCTATGAGAGTGCCGGCGATGTGTGGTCCGCAAAATGCACATTGCCGGTGTCCGTGTTTTGCGGATCTGCTGATCCGTGGATCTGCAAAACACACACGGACATCTGAATGGAGCCTAAGGCTGTATTACAGAGCCCATTGTGGCAGTTGATTGTCAGAGGAGAAGCATTTCCTCCCAGCAATCGCCTGCTCGCTAGCAGAGGAGACCGCTGCTTTTACATGCAGCGATCTCCTTCACAGTATGGAAAGTAGCGATCGCTAATGCCATTGCTTGTCCCCATGCTGTATAGTGGTTTGCCGGCAGCAGATCATTATTAGTAGAGATGAGTGAAGTTCTTGAAAATTAGATTCAGCTGCTTCGACGAATTTTACAAAAAAATTTGCTTGATGACGAATTACTTCTTCACAAAGCGCATTTCTTTGTAGGTAGTGGATGCAATGACAGGGAATGGTGATTGCGCCGCTCCCAGTCATTGTACCCATCAGATGTCGCGTTCATCGCAGATCGCAGCATCTGATTACTATTAAGGTCTATAATAAAAAAAATAAAGCTAAAATCATACTTGCCTCATCCATTTGATCACAAAGAGCCCGCTGCAGCAATCTTAGTTTAAAATCCAGCACAAAATCTCGAGCAGCGCATGATGAAGTCATCATGTCGGCCAGCGTAAGGATGTCATACATCACCTCGCAAGAGATTTCGTGCAGGATCTTCAAATTTCCTTGCAATTCGTGGTAACGAATCGCATTTTTTCCTAAAATGGCTGCTGCACGTGTGAGGACATGGGGCAAGGAACTCTGGGAAGCGGGATCGCCCATACTGACAAGCATACAGCCAATCAGCAGCCAACCAGCACTGTGATGTCAGGGCACCAATAAATAGCGGCAGACATCTTAGATTCTGCCATTCACCAACGTACTTAGTGCAGAGAGTGATGTCAGCAGGTGCTAGGGACAGTGATAGGAAAGACTTGATTGTGGTGAAGAAAAAAGATTTACAAGTGCAGGGAAAGAGTATTCAAGGTGTAGGGAAATGATAGGGAAGAATCATTCCACCAGCATTTCTGTTGTACAGGGTTCAGTCGGGGAGGTGACAGCCTGGGTATAAGGAACGATCCGATTACACCTTGCTGCACTGACTGGGGATCCAAATTGCCATTATACAGCTCTATAATTCCAGCAAACCATTCTACTTAGGGTGCTGTTTGATACAGGCATTAAGAGAGTTTATTACAATAAATATTTCTACATTTTATTTGCTCTTGTGGGGTGCAGATATATGTTCTAAAGCATTTTTTGGCTTGTATTAGTGGGGAAAAAGGGCTCATTAGCCGTTGTGTGGTGAAGTGATAAAATTACACCCTTTATGTTGTGTATTAGTGGAAAAAGTTAAATATATTTGCCGCTTAGCGGTGCAGTTATCTGTTCTAAAGCCCATATTTCCGTGTATTAGTGGAAAAAGAAAAATATATTTGCCGCTCAGATGTGCAGTTATCTGTTTTAAAGCTCTTTTTTACATGTATTAGTGGAAAAAGGAAAAATATCTTTGTCGCTCAGCGGTGCAGTTATCTGTTGTAAAGCCATTTTTTGCGTGTATTAGTGGAAAAAATATCTTTGCCGCTCAGCGGTGCAGTTATCTGTTTTAAAGCCCTTTTTTGAGTGTATTAGTGAAAAAAGAAAAAATATATTTGCCACTTAGCGGTGCAGTTATCTGTTCTAAAGACTTTTGTGGCCTGTATTAGTGGGAAAAGGAAAATATATCTGCTGCTCAACGGTGCCGTTATCTGTTTTAAAGCCCTTTTTTGCGTGTATTAGTGGAAAAAGGAAAAAATATATTTGCCGCTCAGTGGTGCAGTTATCTGTTTTAAAGCCCTTTTTTGCTTGTATTAGCGGAAAAAGGAAAAAATATCTTTGCCACTCAGTGGTGCAGTTATCTGTTTTAAAGCCCTTTTTTGAGTGTATTAGTGGAAAAATCTAAAATATATTTGCCGCTCAGCGGTGCAATTATCTGTTCTAAAGATTTTGTGGCCTGTATTAGTGGCAAAATAAAAATATATTTGCCGTTCATCATTGCACTTATCTGTTCAAAAGCCTTTTGTGTAAAAGTTGAAAAAATTAGGGCCTAATTGCTGTTCTGTGGTGCAGTGATAAATTCTAAAGCCCAGTTTGCCGTGTATTAGCGACGAAATAAAAATATATTCGACGTTCATCATTGCACTTATCTGTTGAAAGCCTTTTGTGTAATACTTGAAAAAAATTAGGGCCTAATTGCTATTCTGCAGTTCAGTGATATATTCTGAAGGCCTGTTTGCCGTGTATTAGTGGCAAAATAAAAATATATTCACCTTTCATCGTTGCACTTATCTGTTAAAAAGCCATTTGTGTAAAAGTTGAAAGAAATTAGGGCCTAATTGCCATTCTGCGGTGCAGTGATCTATTCTGAAGGCCTGTTTGCCTTGTATTAGTGGCGAAATAAAATTTTATTGTCTATACAGCGTTGCACTTATCTGTTGAAAAGCCTTTTGTGTAAAAGTTGAAAAAAATTAGGGCCTAGTGCGCTGATCTATTCTGAAGCCCTGTTTGCAGTGTATTAGTGGCAAAATAAAAATATATCATAATTTTTCAAGTGTGTGTATGATGCTCTCCTTTATGTGTAGCAAAGGGTGTATTGGAGTGCCGGTTCTTTGCAATTTTTGGCAGTCCTTTCACTTAGAGAATAGGCTTTGCAAGTGTAGGAGTCCTACTACATGAAAAATTGTACCACAATGTGAATGAGGCCTTCCTTTATGTGATATACAGGTTGTATCGGTGTGCCTCTTGCTTGTAATTTTTGGCAGCACTTGCACTTTATATACAAGTAAATTTGCAGGAAAGAATGTTTCCTAACAATTTTTCCTCTAAAATCGATTTTATCTTTGGTTTTGTGCGTATTATTGTCAGTCTGTAAAAGTGGCATACTACTCGGACAACATCGTTCCCAGCAGCGACCTGGGAGTCCAAGATGCATCCAGACATCCTCCCCATGCTGTTCCCTAACCATTTCAGTGGTGTTTTCTCAATTTCTGACCTTTTTCTATGAACCAGGCACCCTCCCTTCTTCAGAGCAGGGGTGCCTGGTTTAATGCTCGGGTTCTCCCATTGACTTTCATTATACTCGCTTGCTCTGTAGAGCACCCGAGCATTCCGATGTGTTCAGCCCGAACACCCGAGCACTTGGGTGCTCAATCAACACTACTGGTTAGGAATCTAGGATTGCAACTGCTTGTGTCACCTATACCTTCTGAGCAGCAGCAAAGTAAAAATTCAGATCAAACAACAACTTAGCAAATACAACTAGAAAAGACAAAAGAGCAAGGAAATTCTATGGCCGTGTCAAAGTGTAGTGATGCCAAATGTAGATGTGTCCAAATTGCTGTGAATTGGTGGTTTCAATTCCGCTCACACAGTGGCAATTTACTATACCATTATGTGGATGCGATTTTGAACCCCATGCACAAAGAGCCGAAAAAAACTATGTTGCAAGAATCAGACCATGCACGTTCTTGTGCAGAAATGTTCTGTATTACCCAGAGTCATACAAATGAGAATAAAATGCCTCCCGAGCTTTAGTGAAGGGAATATTAACCCCTTAAGGACGCATGACGTACCGGTACGTCATGGTTTCCGAGTCCTTAAGGACCCATGACGTACCGGTACGTCATATCTTCAAAATGCAAGTGCGGCGCGGCAGGGGTTAATTGTAACAGGATGTCCGCTGAAATCATTCAGCGGGCATCCTGTCACAACGCCGAGGGGGGTCATTTGACCCCCACGTATCGGCGATCGCAGAAAACCGCAGGTCAATTCAGACCTGCGGTTTACTGCGCTTCGATCCATTCGGGTCTCCGGTGACCCGATGAACCGGAAAAGAATGGTGATCGGTGGTGTGATATCACACCACCAATCACCGTTCTTGAATTGGGGACGGTTGTGGCGGTGCTGGGATCCGATTGGTCCGGGAGAGAGGCGGGAGATTCAAACTCCCGGCGCTCCTCTCTCCCCTCCTCTTCCTGCTGCTGCTGCTGCCGAGTGAGGATCGCACCCGCACAGCTCCAGCACCGCTCCAGCACCGCTCCAGTCACCCCCAGTCACACCCCGGCTGGCTCCCATCACCCTCCGCCATCAGGTAGGTTAGGGTCAGCGAGGGAGAGGTATCTTAGGCAGGGCTAGAAGGGATAGTTAGTGTTAGTAAAAAGTTTTTTTTTTATTTCAGTGCTGCTTGTGGTGGTTGGGGTCCACAGCACTTAGCTGTGAGACCCTAAACCCACCCAGGGGTGCTGACCCAAGTCCCGTCCTCCCCCACTCCACCACCACTTTTTTTTTTTTTTTTTTTTTCGTGCGCTTACTGTGGTCGGCACTTTTAGCGTCCGGCCACCGTTAGCGCATCGTCCGCCCCACCGCTGATCAGTGCCGGACGGCTGATCAGCTAGTTTGAACTTCATTTTTTTTTTTTCTAACACTTGTCAATTTTTTTCTTATTATTAGTACGTGAACACCCGCCCCCACACACACGCACATACAATAAAGTTTGTCACACACGCACATACACGCACACACATACCCATGGCCCGCCGGATGTTCTCGGCGGAGGAGGCATATGCCCAGATGCTCTCCGACACCGAGAGCGCCAGTGAGGATGAGGATGACCCCACGTTCCTCCTTTCATCCGCATCCTCCTCATCATCATCTGATGATGATGAGCCCCCAAGGCGGCGGAGACGCCGCCAGGCGGAGCCAGGGCCCCCACATGCTAGGGAACCCGTGGCCCACACCAGTACGAGCAGCCCTGGGGTTCATACTGGTTTCCCGGCCCACCAAATAAGCGCACCGGAGCCCCCACCGGTGAACTTAGCTGGTGTCCCCAGTGGACTATGAGCCTGCGATTCCGGATTTTGTTGGCAATCCTGGAATCCAGATTCCCACAGTGGGGTTCACTGAAATAGACTTTTTAGTTTTTTTCAGTGACCCACTGGTGAATCTGATGGTGGAGCAGACGAATCTGTATGCCCAACAGTTCGTCGCTCAGCACCCAGGCTCCTTTTGGCTAGACCCGGTGGCTGGACGCCAGTCAGTGCAGCCGAGATGAGGACGTTTTGGGGCCTCGTGCTGCACATGGGTCTAGTGCAAAACCCAGTGTCAGGCATTACTGGAGTGGGGACGTCCTCTATCAGACCCCACTGTACAGTATGGCCATGACACGTCCCAGATTCGAGGCCATCCGGAAATGCCTGCATTATGCAGATAATGCAGCATGTCCCCCAAGGTGATCTTGCCTATGACCGGCTGTATAAGATACGGCCGATCATCGATCATTTTGGGGCCAAGTTTGCACAGGCCTACGTACCTGGAAGGGAGGTCGCGGTTGATGAGTCTCTCGTTGCGTTCAAGGGAGACTCAGTTTCCGCCAATACATTCCCACTAAGCGAGCGAGGTATGGCGTGAAAATGTACAAAATTTGTGAGAGTACCTCAGGGTACACTTACAAATTTTGTGTTTACGAGGGACGAGATTCCCGTATTCAACCCCAGAATGTCCCCCACTCTGGGTGTTAGCGGGAAACTTGTGTGGGACCTTGTGCACCCACTGCTGGATAAGGGTTACCACCTGTACGTGGATAACTTTTATACCAGTATTCCCTTGTTCAGGTCCCTTGCCGCCAGATCCACGTTCGCTTGTGGGACCGTGCGGAAAAATCAGCGCGGCCTCCCTACCTCCCTCCTCCAGGTACCTATCCCCAGGGGTGAGACCCGTGCCCTTACCAGCGACAACCTGTTGTTGGTCAGGTATAAGGACAAGAGGGATGTCCTTATCCTGACCACAATCCATGGTAACGGCACCACCCCAGTCTCTGTGCGAGGTACCACGGCAACGGTCCTCAAGCCCGATTGTATCGTCGACTACAATCGGTATATGGGAGGAGTTGATCTATCTGATCAAGTCCTCAAACCATATAATGCCATGCGGAAAACCCGGGCATGGTACAAAAGGTTGCGGTCTACATGGTACAGGTTGCCATGTACAACGCTTTTGTACTATTTCGAAGCGCTGGCAGCACAGAGACTTTCCTCCAGTTCTATGAGGCAGTCCTCAAGGACCTGATCTTTTCAGACCGGGAAAGAGCAGGTCGGAGTACCTCGGGAATTGGAGGCGCCCGGGTCGTCCCTGGCCAACATTTTCCAGGTGTGGTCCCCTTACTGGAAAAAAGGGACGAACCCAAAAAGATGCAGAGTGTGTCACAAGAGGGGGATTCGGAAGGACACCACCACTCAATGTGACACTTGCCCCGATCATCCGGGCCTCTGCGTTATCAATTGCTTCAGGGAGTATCACACTTCCATGGAGTACTAAATTTTTATAATTCCCGACAGTCCCCTAGAGAACATAAAAACTATGGCTCTCAGACTTTGTAGACACTGGAACAAATTTTTGTCACAAAAATATTAGTTTTAGTGCAGGCATCCTCAAACTGCGGCCCTCCAGATGTTGTAAAACTACAACTCCCAGCATGCCCAGACAACCTACAGTGGGAATTGTATTTTTACAACATCTGGAGGGCCGCAGTTTGAGGATGCCTGCTTAGTGTCTCCAAAGTATGAGAGCCATATATATTGGGCATACGTAATATATTGGCCACGTACGTAAAAAACTTGTCTATAAATATACCCCATAAACTAGCCCTTCGATAAATGCCGTCCAAAAAAATCTAATAAAAACTATGTAAATAAAGCCATTTTTATTTTCACCTTGGATCCCAAAAAGTGTAATAAAAAGCCATTAAAAAGTCATATGCACCCCCAAATAGTGCCAATCAAACCGCCATCTCATCCTGCAAAAAATGAGCCCCTAAATTAGATAGTCGCCCAACCAAAAAAAATTAAAATTTAGCTCCCAGGCTATGGAGATACTAAAATAATTTTTTTTGTTCCTCAAATGATGATATAGTATAATTTGTTTAGATTTTACATGAAGTAGACATATTAGGTATCGCCGCATCCGTAACAATCTGCCCTATAAAAATAACATTTAACCCAACCCCCCCGGATGAACAGGGTTAAAAAATAAAATAAAAACTGTGTAAAAAAAAGCCATTTTTTGTCACCTAACATCAAAAAAGTGTCATAGCGAGCGATCAAAAAGTCATATGCACCCCCAAATAGTGCCAATAAAACCGCCATCTCATCCCGCAAAAAATGAGCCCCTATATTAGACAGTCACCCAACCAAAAAAAAAAAATGTAGCTCCCAGGATATTGAGATACTAAAATTATTTAATTTGTGTTCCTCAACTGATAATATAGTGTAAAATCTAAACAAATTATAAAAAGTAGACATATTAGGTATCTCCACGTCCGTAACAATCTGCCCTATAAAAATAACATTTAACCTAACCCCCGGATGAACAGCATACAAAAAAAAAAAATGGAAAAACACAATTTTTTGGGCAAAATTTCCATTTCAATCCATTTTTCCGGTAATAAAGCAAGGGTTAACAGCCAAACAAAACTAAAAATTTATTGCCCTGATTCTGTAGTTTGCAGAAACACCCCATATGTGGTCGTAAATGGATATATAGCCACAAGGCAGGGCATAGAACGAAGGGAACGCCATATGTTTCTTGAAGGCAGATTTTGATGGATTGGTTTATTTACACCATGTCCCATTAGAAGCTCCCCTGATGTAGCCTAGACTAGAAACTCCAAAAAAGTGACCCCATATAAGAAACTACACCCCTCAAGGTATTTAAAAATACTTTACAAACTGTATTAACCCTTTAGGTGTTCCACAAAACTTAATGGCGAATGTAGAAACAATTTTAAAATTAAAATTTTTGTTATCTTTCCTCAAAAAAGTGTAATATAGAGCAACCAAAAATCATATTTATCCTAAAATAGTACCAAAACAACAACCACCATATCCTGTAGTTTCCTAGATGGGGTCACTTTTATGGAGTTTCTACTCAAGGGGTGCAGCAGGGGGCTTGAAAGGGTACATGGTGTAAATAAACCAGTCCCATAAAATCTGCCTTCCAAAAACCATATGGCGTTCCCCTTCTTCTATGTCCTGCCGTTTAGCCAAATAGTAGTTTAGGACCACATAGGTAGTGTTTCTGCAAACTACAGAATCAGGGCAACCCATATTGAGTCTTGTTTGGCAGTTAACCCATTTTGTCCAGTAATAAAGTAAGGGTTAAAATGGAAATTTTTCCCAAAAATTGAAATTCTGAAATTGTTTCTCCATCTGCCACTAACTCTAGTGGAACACCTAAAGGGTTAACAAAGTTTGTAAACCCAGTTTTGAATACCTTGAGGGGTGTACTTTCTTAGATGGAGTCACTTTTTTGGAATTTCTATTCTAGGGGTGCAACAGGGGGCTTGAAATGGGACATGGTATAAACAAAACCAGTCCCGCAAAATCTGCCTTGCAAAACCCATATTGCGTTCCCCTGCTTCTATGTCCTACCGTTGGTCCAAACAGTAGTTTAGGACCACACATGGGGTGTTTCTGCAAACTACAGAATCAGGGCAACCCATATTGAGTCTTGTTTGGCAGTTAACCCTTACTTTATTACTTGAAAAAATGGATTAAAATGGAAATTTTTCCCAAAAATTGAAATTCTGAAATTGTTTCTCCATCTGCCATTAACTCTAGTGGAACACCTAAAGGGTTAACAAAGTTTGTAAACCCAGTTTTGAATACCTTGAGGGGTGTACTTTCTTAGATGGAGTCACTTTTTTGGAATTTCTATTCTAGGGGCGCAACAGGGGGCTTGAAATGGAACATGGTATAAACAAAACCAGTCCCGCAAAATCTGCCTTGCAAAACCCATATGGCGTTCCCCTCCTTCTATGTCCTACCGTTTGGCCAAACAGTAGTTTAGGACCACATATGGGGTGTTTCTGCAAACTACAGAATCAGGGCAACCCATATTGAGTCTTGTTTGGCTGTTAACCCTTGCTTTGTTCCTGGAAAACATGGATTATATTGGAAAATTTTCCAAAAATTGAATTTCTTAAATTTTATGTCCATTTGCCATTAACTCTAGTGGAACACCTAAAGGGTTAACAAAGTTTTTAAAATCAGTTTTGAATACCTTGAGGGGTGTATTTTCAAGAATGGGGTCATTTTTGGGTGGTTTCTATTATGTAAGCCTCACAAAGTGACTTCAGACCTGGACTGGTCCCTAAAAAGTGGGATTTGGAAAATTTCAGAAAAATTTCAAAATTTGCTTCTAAACTTCTAAGCTATGTAACATCCCCAAAAATAAAATGGCATTCCCAATATGCTCCAAAAATGAAGTAGACATATGGGGAATGTGAAGTTATAACTATTTTTGGGGGTATTACTACGTATTAGAGAAGTAGAGAAAATGAAACTTTGAAATTTGCTAATTTTTTAAAATTTTTGGTAAAAATTGTATTTTTTTATGCAAAAAAATTAACTTTTTTGACCCAATTTTAGCAGTGTCATGAAGTACTATATGTGACGAAAAAACAATCTCAGAACGGCCTGGGTAAGTAAAGGCATTTTAAAGTTATTCACACATAAAGTGACACTGGTCAGATTTTCAAAAAATGGCCAAGTCCTAAGGGTGAAATAGGGCTGAGTCCTTAAGGGGTTAAAGAGAGTAGCGTGCGAGAGAAAGCTAAAGGAACACACTTGAATGGAGCTACTATACAGGTGTATTAAACATGCCTGTATATAAGTAGCGCTCATATATTTAACCTGTCATAAACTGCACTTACTTATTACTTGTCAGTTTTCAGACCTATTGTATCACAATTCTTACAAGCTCTTACAAGAAAATGTACCTAGTGAGGACATTTACTAAGATAAATTCCTGCCAGTAATGGCTTTTATGATTGCTATTCATTCTTTTTAGTTGCTAAATACATAATTTATTCCCTTTACACACCGATATGAGCCCCTCTAGAATAGGCTGGATATCTTTGTGATTGAGATTGCCAGAGAATTTACAACAGTATTGATATTTTATGATATTTAGGACATTAAGCAGACATCCTGCTCTTCATGACGCATGCAACAAAGCTATAGTTTCCAATACCACATTACTAATGGGTTAACATAAAAGTGAAACTACATTATTACTTTTTTCTGTGGTCTGTTGAAGGAAGAGAATCAGATTTGGAATGTAAAATGTAAGGTTCCAAGTACATCTATGTAGGGTATGTGGCCTGTTGCTTAGTAGATTTAAAGGGGTTTTCTCAGAGTAGAATATTGATGACTTATCCTCAGGATAGGTCAATAATCTCTGATCTATCATGGGCAAGCTTCAGACATTCCCGCTGATCAGTTACTTGAAGAGGCTGCAGTGCTCCAGTGAGAGATGTAGCCTCTTCATAGACCTGTGATGTCATGTTCATTGGTCACATGGCCTAGTATGTGCAGCTCTGGCCCATACAATGTACAGTACTGTGCTAGGTATGCTGTGAGGAGGTTGCAGTGCTCAACGAAGTGCAGAGGTCTCGTCAGACAACTGATGGGTGTTAGTGCCGGGTGTAGGAACAAATATTATCATAATATATATATATATATATATATATATATAACACAAAAGAGAAAACAGCAGCACAGCAATAGGATTGGGTGCAAATACCATATGACCGCTGGCTAGGCAGTCACAAGTCCATAGATCCAAAAATACGGCAGCACTCCGGTTTCTTGTGAATAGTGAACCCTCTTTATTTTCCCATCGCGGATGGGAAAATAAAGAGGGTTCACTATTCACAAAAAACCGGAGTGCTGCCTTATTTTTGGATATATATATATATTCTTTTATAACAATGGATAAGATTGTGGCAGTAAGTCATAACATAGGGCTGCCTTGAGTCCAATAGAAAAATCCAATATAACTCCCTTAAAAGGAGTTTTTTCCCCCTGATCACTATCACAGACTGGTTTGAAGACACATTCTATTCTCATAATCAAGAAAGAAAGAGCCCCCCTCCCTTAAATGTTTAGTTAATGTTGAGACAATAGTTACCTTGCTTTTGGCAATTTCATTCAAATGTTTACCTATTCTTTTCCTTTGGGGGCTGGATATGCATCCAACATACTGTTTGTTTCAGAATGTGCATGTGCAGTACCCCAGAGAAGGGGGTATCTGCAAATGGTTTGTTCTTTAATGTATTGTCATGTAATATCTACCCAGCATAGCCATGTATGGATGGCACAGCCAGGGTTAACAATGCAGGCTCTGATACTGCAGGAGGTTGGGTGAGGATTCAGGATCTAGACTAGCATTTGAGTGGTGAGGAGAAAAAGTACATGTGTTCTCTTTTCTTGGGCCCAAAAACCACAGACTCACCAATCTTTGCATGATCTACAGAAGTTGAGAAGGGGAATGACAAAGGAGAGAATTGGAAAACTCAGAATCGCCATGGCTGAACACTGAGTCAGTAAGGTAACCAGTTAACAAAAGGCTTTAAGACTTTGCTGCTGTGAGGTACAACGTTAAGACACCCTTCACACCTGGACACGACTTGGTCAGTTGTATCACTAAACCCTGTATCCCACAGTGGACATTACAGCCATTATTGCACCAGTACTATTGCCTGCCATAGGTTCTGTTGGAACATACTTTGGCAAGATGGAAGAGAGAAAAGAGGGCCAAAACCCCCACCCTTGCCTAAATCCATATATCGTTATCTAGGAGAGAATTGCACTTTGTACAGGAATGTGTCTGCTATAATTTTATGTACTACAACTCCCATTCTGAAATAGCGTACAGAGAGATATTTATACTTCTACCTCTGGTCTGTTTTACTGACTCCTATACCATATGCTGGCCACTGCACTCCACAAATAGTGCCTTGCACCCATACAGACACTTAACATCATGGGTATCCCAACTAACATCAAGCAGGAGCCCCAGAACCAGGGTTTTCCCCAGGGAAGAAAGAGTGACCCTTACTTTCACTGCACGGTACTAGGGAGCAAAGGTGTGAGGAAAGCCACTGTGATAGACTAACAGCTGCCAGAGCAGCTACCATCCTCATCTCTGAGTCCTCCTGGGCAACTGCACATGCTGCTAGGTAAACTAATGATTTAGATGCACAATTAATTTAGATCCACAATAAATGTAACTGGTTACTTTTAAGACAGAACTGTAGTATAAGGAGTAAACGCATTGATGGTTTGGATCTGATTACACAGTTACATCTAGAGCTGCTACAACTAAAACGCCCAATTGTAGAAAGCCAAATTTTGTGCTGGCTACATCTTGTGGAAAATAGAGAGATAAATGATGAAGCTAGAGTAGGTGCTCTTCTGGCAACCACTCTAACACCTGGTACAATCAAGTCTCATATCACGTAATCTTGCATTAACAATAGGAGATATTTATTTACGATGTTATGACTGTTCATGAACTGACAACTGTAATTTGTAACAATTGTAACTGTATTGTCGCCACTTGCAGCCTTCTTAGTCCTGTGTTTCTCATTCAACAAGTCACTACAATCAAGACCTAACGCCCTCTGGTAAACATTCTCCTACACTCTGTATGAATACCCTCTTAATTGTAGACTGGTTTACAGACTCCTGCAAAAAAACATGATGGGAGTGGCATGATGAAGCTAATAGTGTGGTATTACCCAAAATAGGTTTCCTATGTGATATACGTAGTGAAAATGGCATTTTGTTTGGAGAGTAGCTTAATATCCAAAATACTGATATCATCTTGATGTCACCTGTAAATTGCAAGTTTGTGTTATCATTGTTGATACTGTGAATGTTAGGAAAGCATTAAACTCCTCTTGCAATCCCTTAATAAAACAGAAGAACAAAAAAGGCTGGAGTTGTTCTCCCACCCGGACAGAAATTTGCAGAGACCCCCCCGCCTCGTATACTCCTCGTATACTCCTCGTATACTCCATCAAATATGAAGTAATTCCATTTCTGCAAAAACAGCCATCACAGGGAATTCTCGAAGTTCCCTACTGTATGTCCTATAAGTTTTAAGGTAATATGAAAGACCCATATCATGAGACAATAGAGGAATAAAGAGATACAACATTGCAGGTAACCCAGAAAACGTCAATGCCATCTGTTGCACCCAAGACAAGCTTGGCATTGCATAAATAACCAGGTAAGTTCTGAAAAATTGGCTGAAGATAGTGGTTCACCCACAATTCCAGTCTTTCGCCAAAACATCCAATTCGGGCCACAATAGGATGCATCAGATGAGGAAAAATTATTTTATGGGCTTTTGGTGAAGAAAGAAAGACTTGCACTGTGGGTTTTTCCACATAGAGAAAGTTAACAATTTTCAGATTAAGCACATCCATGACAAGTTCCTCATCTGATAACTGCCTAAAGACCCTTTTACACTGCCCAATTGTCAGGCAGATTATTGGGGAAGAACGTTCATATGAATGTTCATTCCCAATTATCCACCCATGTAAAGGTGCCATCGATCTCCTGAAACAATGAATATGTATAGGGATGAGATATGGCTCCAGCGATCACTTGCCTCCATACACTGGAGGGGATCTCGGCATGTAAAAGCAGATTTCACCTCCACTGACCAGCAGGCAGTTGTCAGGAAGGAACACTTCCCTCCTGACAATTGCCCTCTCCATAGGGCCCTGTAAACCATCCTTAAGAACAACCAATCATGTGTGGGGTTATGACTCAATTTACGGTAAGTGCGTAAATCGTCCAGCAAAATGTCATTGTTTTTTATATAACCTTGAGTCTAAAACTGCTACTGAGCCTCTTGTCAGCTTGCAGTACTATATTGTTATTCCTTTGCAATTGGCTGAGTGCACTTCTTTATGGAAGGGTAAGGTTACTTTTCCATTTCTTTGGACGCTTGGATGTTTTCAGATCAGGGTTAACAAGGTCTCATTCCACCAGCTCCTAGAATTTGTGCAGAGCTGATTTGAGAGACACCACCCGATAAAAGACAGGAGTAGATTTAACAAACAGCTTGCCCACATTATCAGTAATACCCACTGACTGACATCTCAGGCTCTGAATGGTTAATAAATGCCTTTGATCAGAAGGAAAAAAAAGTATGGTTGAAGGGAATCTGTCAGCTCCAAAACACCCCCCAAACTAAAGTAAGGGTACTTTCACACTAGCGTTATTCTTTTCTGGCATTGAGTTCCATCTTAGAGGCTCAATACCATAAAATAACTGATGTTATATCCTAAATGCATTCTGAATAGAGAGAAATCCGCTCAGGATGCATCAGGATGTCTTCAGTTCAGTCAATGCACGTTTCTTGGACGGAGAAAATACAGCGGCATGCTGCAGTATTATCTCGGTCCAAAATTTCGGAACACTTGCTGGAGTGCCGGATCCGACAATAATTTACATTGCATTAAAAATACCACATTGACGGATGTGTTCCTCTGGTCTGCGCATGCGTAGACCTTTAAAAATGTTAAAAAAAAAATTACGGATCCAGATTCGGTTTTTCCAGATGACAACCAGAGAGACGGATCCGATATTGCAATGCATTTGTGAGACGGATCCGCATCCGGATCCATCTGCAAATGCTGTCGTTTGCATACAGATTGCCGGATCCGGCAGGCAGTTCCGGCGACAGAACTGCCTGCTGGATCCTCACAATGCAAGTGTGAATGTACCCTAAGTGGTGTATAGTGTAAAGTTGTGCTGAGTCCGGTTATGTAATTTTTATTTTCATACTCACTTGCATTCTGATGCTGGGCTCTGACAAACCAGAAGTGAAATGCATTGAGAGGACGCCTTCTTGGGTCCTCTCCAACATGTGCATGAGCAATGCATTTCACTGCTGGTTTGTCAGAGCACACCGTCAGAATGCAAGTGAGTATGAAGATTAAAGTGTCTCCTACACTATATACTTTCTACTTTAGTTTTCTGGGTGTTTTGAAGCTGAGTTTCTCTTTAAAGGAGATATTTTATCTACCAACACCCTTGATGTCATATACTTCTGAGACATGATCCGTTTCAATGTCAATATTTTATGAATCAGTACACAAATAACTTCTCTAACTGTAATGTTCCTCACAAGTCTATCAAAGTCTGATAGTATTAAACAGATTAAAATTACATAAGGGTGAATGACAGTCTTCAACTTAGTACAATACTTCCATATCCATTATATATGATATGTCCTAAGGTGCTAAGTGCTACCATCAAAACACATAACTTAAATTGGACTGAGCTGCAAATAGACCACATAACCAATGAACGTGACTCACCAGTAGCCTAGGAAAAAACCACGGCACTCATTGGAGCATGTGGACTCTTCAAACAGCCGATTGGCAGGGGTGCTGGGAGTGGGACCCCTGCAATCAAATATTGATGGCCTCTCTTGAGGATAGCCCCCTAAAAGTGAATGGGGCTGATCAGTGATACCCAGCACAGCCACTATACAAGGTATGGTGCTGTGCTTTGTAAGCACAGAGAAGGCTATGGCACTTACAGGAGCACCAGTGCCTACTCAAACAGCTGATGGGCGGGGGTCCCAGGTGTAAGACCTCACCGATCAGATATTGATGACCTATCCAGACGATAGGTCATCAGTTATAAAATCTTGGAAAACCCATTTAAGTATTATACTCCTTCTAGTCTTTTAAGAAAGTTAATTGTACAGGAGGGTCAACTAATAATGAAACCACACAAACATTTCTCAACATTTTGTGTAACATTCCATTTTCCAAAAAAGTCTACCTTCTGGCTGGTTTTACGCATATCTTTTTAAAAGTGTTGTGTCTCCTCAGGTTTTATTTTGACATTTTTTAACAGCATGTTTGTGCTGATTTTAAAAATGCCACCTTCAACTGTTACCTGTAAGTCTATAGGGATTTTGAAATGCAATATCTTTTTTTCTTCACTTGCATTTTTGGGTCCAGGGCATTTTAGGCTTATTTGTGGACATATTTGTACCATTGACACCCACTGATTTCTGCCCCTGCTTGGACAAAATACATGTGTCAATGTGTGTTGCATTTTCAATGATATTTTTACATGTGTTTTTAGTCTTTTTCTAGAAGGCTCAACAAAGGAGGTGACATTAGATAGGGTACATGCTTTTCTGTTTATAAGTGCATGACTTGCAAAAAAAAAAAAAAATGCAACGAACAATATGCAAACAGATTAACGGATTATGGGATCCTTGGGTAGGAGAAACTTGTCCGTATTCATTCTCATTTATGAGTTTTTCTCTTATCTTAATCCATTCTAGTTGGGATCCAAGGGCTAAATTTCATAGCACTGACAGTCATTAAAAATAGCCAAACACATATTCCTATATTGAGGAGAAGCATCACATTTCACCTTTTATCTGATGGTTTGGTGGACAGTAACAAGATAGTAACAAACACATGTACAAATGAAACATCACCTGTTGGTAGCAGTTTTGTCTTTTTTGGCCTTAGTCATTTCAAGGTCTACTGATGCCAAACACTCCTTTGTGTGTTTTGAAGGCCTTTGATCCAGGAAAAGGCTGTGGAGGGCATATGGAAGGGTAGGTTCAATAATAAGAAATTATAACAAAATATTATGAGCTATGTCACATGTTTTTAAGTAATGCACCTATTGTGCATCTAGACAGTGAAAAGTAATTACTGACAAAATATGCACAAGTAATTTAACATACACTCCCTTACTTATCATAATGTAATCCCTTGTCTGGAAATAGGAATGTTCATAAACAAGCCAGCTACAGTAAATGTCTTTAGAGAAGCCAATATTGTGAAGATGACAATGGTCTATATCTATTAAGAATAGGTGTGTATTCCTGTCTTTAAAGTGTTGAAATTCCTGAGATTAGGTGTGGTCAGTGGAGCAATAGTGCACATACAGCCACAGTCACATTTTTGGAAAACAACCATATTCTCATGTAGAATATATGTTTGTAGGACCAGCCTGGGATAAAAAACCAGCCTTGTCACACATACCACACAAGCCCACATGCATATGCCACATAAAATATATTTATTTGCAGCTACAGGAGACTTCTATGGAGTCCTTTTTGATCCCAAAGTCCTCAAAGTTTTCCAAGAGAACCTGTAGGAAATGCAGTGAAGATAATGATGATCATGTGGTACAAATTACCCATTCAGGACTGGGGCAATATTTAACTTTTTATTCCTGCCTTCCAAGAGCCATAACTTTTTGACTTTTCTGTTCACAATCAGAAGATTTGGGGGGGCTTGTTTTTTGCAGGACAAATTCTATTTTGTGATGGCACCTTTTAACTAATCATATTTTGTGTTGGTAAACAAGAAATAGTTCTTTTCTGGGTGATATTGAAAAAATATATACGGGTTTTTTGGGTTCTGCTTTTACAGCGTTCACTGTGTGCTAAAAATGACTTGGAAATCTTATTCTGCGGGTCGGTATGATATCATAGATATCAAATATGTAGCTATTTCGAATATTCGTTTTTTTTTTAAGCTGTTAATCCTTGTTGCTCTCTGGTTGTCTTCCCACTACCCAAAAGCTGTTCTTACCTGTCCGGAGGATTCCTGGCTCCCTGTCCGCTCCAGTCAATGCCCGTTTCTGACACACAGGAGGTCATGAGTAAGAGCGTTACCGCTCGAAACGCATTGACCGCTACCGCAATCTATGTGTACAAAACGCTGGGGATTTCACTTTTGTATGGTAACTGTATCTACCGAAATAAAGGATTACAAGCCTTTTTTGAACAAAGTTGAAGTGCTGGATTTTCCTCCTCTTTTCTCTGCATCATCTCCAAGGACTACCTGGATAATTCCTTGCACCCAGGGAGGAAGGCATTTACTTGCAGGTGAGCTGGACAATCACTTTGTTTTTGCTTCCAAAGTACCCTGCAGTAATTGGCACCATACATAGACAGCTTCATAATTAATGGTGCCATACACATAGTGCCCACTATAAAGTGAAAAAATACCCCAGGAACATCAATGCTTCTATCACTTGCCATCAAACCTGGATGACCATATAAGTTCCAACACCTCTCATATAAGGCATTCACCAGTAGTCCAGTAAGCTATAATGTATATGGTACAGAACTACTTAGTGTTCGTTAGTGCATCAAGGCAATTTCAGTAATGCCTTTAATATACAAATGTCCGGTGCTTGATAACTACAAAATTTAGAAATACTGTAAAGGACACACATACAATATTCAGGAGCAGTAGTAACAATACAACATAGAAACATAGAAAAAACCCATGGTACATGCACAGTTGTGTCAGTTGCCCATGTAAATATTTACCATAAATGGGGTGTACCAATAAATAGAGGCCAGTTTACTTACCTATCATTGTTTCCTACTCGACCCCTTCCCAGCAGTCTAACGCTTGGAGCAAGACAAAGTTGCCGAATACGCTGCGCTCCCTAATCCAAAGTCCTTATTTCGGACCCTTAACTAGATATATAAGTTTATTCAGAATCCAGACCAGACTAGAGATGAGCGAATTGATTTGCAGAAATTAAGTAGTCACATCACAATCCTTGACCTGATACAGGGAGTCCCCAAACCTGAGAACACTACCTCTGCCACTTTATTGACAGGGCCAGATATCTCAGCCAGCCCTGACAAAACAGCGGAGACTCTGGAGACACAAGAGCAGACACTCTGCTTCCGCTATTGGAGCAGTGACTGATGTATGCACCTCTACTAGTGATGAGCGAAGTTTTTAAAAATGTAATTCCGCGGCTTCGCTGAACTTCAACAAGGAATTTGATTAGTTACGAAGTACTTTGTCACAAATCACATTTTATTGTCTGTAGTGGGCGCAATGACGGGGAACAGTGATGGCACCATCCCCTATCATTGAACCCCTTATATGCCTCGTTCAATGCTGATCGCGGCATCTAAGAGTAACACCGAGGCTTTTTAGGGGTTAATCAGGGGTTAAAAAAAAGTACATACTTACCTCATCAATTTGATCATGGAGAGGCCATCGCGGTCATCTTGATTGAAGAGAATACTTTAAATCTTGTGAGTGCTGACATAATGACATCACCACGTCATCATGCTGGGTGGACGCAGTGACATCATAACTAATAGCATCACATCGCCCGGTCAGCTTCAATCAAGATGGCCGTGACGGCCTTTCCATGATTAAATGGATGAGGTATGTTTTGGGTTTTTTTTACCGCTATTTCAGTAAAAATGTATTCGATACCATGAAGTGTGAGAAAATTTGGCTTTGTTTTCCTAAAATTTTGATCGAAGACCAGTTTATTAATTTCGATTTTCTTAACACCTAACTACTGCACTTTAGGGCAGTGGAGCATGAACAGTTGCTGTTTCCGAAACCAAGCCGCTGCGCTTATGATGCTACTCAGAGCAGCCGCGCAGGCACAAGATTGTCAGGGTCAGCTGAGATGTCTGTCCCTGATAATCAAGTGACAGGAGGAGCATCCTCGGCTTTGGGGACACCCTGTCACAAGTGCAGAACTGTGTTTGACAAGATAAATCAATTCTCACAATCAATTCACTTATCTCTAAACAAGACTCCAAAATTTATTCGGACCCTAAATGAAATCAGAGGTCAAATAAAAAAAAAAAATGTATATTCCTATACTCACTTACTTCTCCCTACTACTGATCAGGAGGCAGCGACGGCATCAAAGGAGAGAAGGATTCCATTCAGAAGCTGAAGAGTTAATACTGGTCTGCTAGATGTGTTATATATGAAAAGGATATGGTGTGCGGAAGCTGAACGGATCTCTCTCTCTCCCCTATCATGCAGCATCTGCTTCCAGTTCACTGCTGCTGCACTGAAGCTGGTTGGTTCAGATCTACAGCATCATCGTGAGACAAGGGAGATTTATAAAAGTGGGTGAAAAGGAAAACTGATTTAGTTGCCCATAAGAGCCAATCAGATTCCACCTTTCATTTTCCAAAGGAGCTCTGAAAAATAAAAGGTGGACTCTGGTTGCTATGGTCAACTAAGCCATTTTTCCTGTATATCAGTTTTGATAAATCTCCACCTAGGGGTCTGTTTTGCCATCAGTCATGCAGCAGACCCACTCTCCCACTTTCCTGTGACGGGACTTCTGCCACAGGAAAGGAGCAGGGTTGTCAACCAGGTGACTTTTTTAGGTGTCCATGAAAAAATAAGATGTGTCTGTGATTTTTTTGTGGCTGCTGGTATTTGACTAGATTATTTTGCTGGCAATTAGCATCATTATATAGCTCCCAGTAATTGCTGGTAATGAGTTTGTCTCAATATATTCAACTATAGACATTTATTACTTACAATGTTTATCATTTAATATAGTTTTCCAATTTGTCTGTAAAAAATGTTAGCTATCCGTGATTTTGAGATAAGTTGTCCTGAAAAATGAAAAATTCTGGTTCACCACCCTGGAAAAGAGAGCGAGAGAAACAGGTAAAAGTTATGGGCAGAGGTTGGGGGATGTTCTGGCTCTGGATTATTTGGGCCAGTTTACCCACTTTGTAAAGTTTACCCTACTTTGTCAGAAATGGTAAAGGGCCAGTTTAGCCCTGTATGGTTGTGGATTTAAAAAATATTGATTTGTGTTGTGCTAACTGCTAAGAAAGGACACAACAACAAAGCACACAAGTATAAAGCTCAGCCTTATTAGATATATTAGATATACAATTAGTCAGCACACTCCTAATGCAGGAAAAACAAACATATTCAGCCTTCCCAAGATGGAAAATCCATTTTAATCTTTCAAAAGCACAGCATGTTCCCGAAGCAACAAGGAAAACGTTTTATATCCTTACACCATTTTATGTATAAAGTTTATTTGGCGGCCAAAAAGATAAGCAAACATTTCTTAAAATAACATACTTATCAGCATGCCTCATAGTAAATCCACTCCAGTATTAGCAAGGGGAACACCTGCAAGCTCTTCATGATGCAGTGCTTTTTTGTTAGTAAAATGTCAAAGGCCAGTGGGGACAACTGACGATAGCTAGTTATACATTTTATTGCATCATCTTTGCATATGCATGCATATTAGCATTCTATCTTTTCAACATTAGCTTTTTCTGCCTAATAGAACAGGGGGTCAGATTTGTAAAAACATAACTAGGTAGGTACCCAAACAAAAATCTATAACTACATCTAAAAGATCTATGACTGTACCCATAAGGGCATGTCCACACTGAAAATCAGTTCCATAAAACGGTATGTGTTTCTTGCTGCAGCATGTGCGTGGATTTCTGCAAGTCGATATCTACCTGATATGAATTGGATATACTATGCTCATGTGCATGAGGACTAAGGCTGAATTTATATAGAATGCTTTAGTCAGTTTTTTGGCAGTTTTATGTGGCATTTTTCCCAGTGTTTTTCATGTAAAATTGCAAAGGTCTGATTTTTAATGTGAATAAATAATTGCATAGTTAGTAAGGGTTCATGCACGCAAATGTATTTTTCTGTGTCTGTTCCTTTTTTTTTTTTTTTTGCGACCCGTATGCGGAACCATTCACTTCAATGGGTCCTCAAAAAAAACGGAAGTATTCTGTTTCCGTTCTGTTTCCGTATGTCCACAAGTCCATTCTGCAAAAAAATAAAACATGTCTTTTTCTTGTCCGTTGCTGACAAGGACAGGCATTGTTACAATGGATCCACACAAAAAAAACGATGCAATACGGATGTCACACGGATGTCATCCGTATTTTTTGACGATCCGTATTTTGCAGACCACAAATGACATACGTTAGTGTGCATGAGCCCTAAGGTTGTAAAAAACATAGGTCCAAGTCCAACCTATAATTGTACTGTGTTGATCCAGAAGAAGGCAGGAAACTCCTATGAAGCAGATGCCTATGGCCCATTGGCACCATAAACAAATTTTTGTTTGTTTGTTTTGAGAAGTAGATTTATTTAATGGCACCTTTTAATTTACTAGAAAATGGGAAACAAATTTTTGTCGGGTAAAATGGAAAAAATTAAATTCCTCTTATGAATTTTGTTTTTAAGGCCTTCACTATGCACTGGAAATAACATGTTGCCTTTTTGTGCAGGTCAGTAGGATTATAGCAATATCAAATGTATATCGTTTTTGTTATATGTTACCGGTTGTAATAAAATAAAGTTTTAGAAAAACATCTGCAAGACAAGTTATAATTTTTAGTGGTACATTCTGGTGTACATACTATTATTTTTATCGCTTTTTATTCCAATTTGGAGGGGGGCAAGGTGACTAATAGCAATTTTGGCATTTAGATTATTTTTATTCTAGTTTTTTTATTTCTGTTTATTTGAACATGTGTTCGCTCAAAAGCTTATACCATAAACTGAAATAGTTTACTACTGCAGTCTGTGGAGATTCTGCTGTTTACAGTAACAGGCCTGACAAAGCCTCAGGCTGCCATAGCAGCCAATTGGAAAAACTTCATTTTTCAGCAAGGATTCGTCCATTATTTTATCTGTCTTGGCAGCAGCTGCTTGGTATTGGTCACCAAATACTATCCATTATTCCTCAGTTTTCAGTGGAAGTTTTACTGAGTTTTCTCACTTCATACATAATTTTACATTTTGTTTCCACAGCCCAAGTGCATGACCTTTTACTTATCCACATTAAACTTGATTTGCCATTTCTCCGCCCAAGCCTCCGGCTTCCCCAAATATCTCTGCAGTTTCATATTATCCTCCTCTGTGTTGATTACTTTGCAGAGCTTAGTATCATCTGAAAATACTGAAAGTCTACTATGTAAGCCCACCACAATGCAAAAAAAAAAACACTAAAAAAAATAGGGCTTAGTACTACTATGACATGGTGACTGTAACCTATAGTTTCCAGGGTCACATTTTGACTCCTTTTTAAATATTGGTTCCATTTTCCTGGGAAGCATACCCTTTCATCATAGAATCCTTAAATATTAGAAATAAAGGTTTGACTATAATGGTACTTAATATATTTTTATTATTGACTTACAGTGCCTTGAACTTTTCCACATTTTTTCATGTTACACGCACAAACTTAAATTTATTTTATAGGCATTTTATGTTATAGAACAACACAAGTAGCAAGTATGTGTGATGTGAAAAGACAAGCATAGTATTAAATATAAATCTGAAAAGTGTGGCATGCATTTGAATTCACCCCCCTGCACCCTCTGATACCCCTAAATAAAATCCAGTGTGACCAATCGCATTCAGAAGTCATCTAATTAGTAAATAGAGTCCACCTGTGTGTAATGTATTCTCAATATAACTACAGCTGTTCTGTGAAGGCCTCAGATGTTTGTTAGAAAACATTAGTGATCAAATAGCATTATGAAAACCAAGGAAACACTAGACAAGTTGGGGATAAAGTTGCGGAGAAATGTAAAGCAGGGTTAGATTATCCCAAACTCTAAATATCTTATGGTGCACTGTTTAATCCATCATCCAAAAATGGAAGGAGCATGGGAGAAGTGCAAACCTACCTTGACATGGCCGTCTACCTAAACGGCTCTAATTAGAAAAGCAGCCAAGAGGCACAAGATCACTCTGGAAAAGCTGCAGAGATCCACAGCCAAAGTGTAATAATCTGTCCGCAGGACAACTATTAGTTTTGTACTCAATAAATCTGGCCTTTATGGAAGAGTGGTAAAATAAAGCTATTTTTGAAAGTAAGCCATAACAAGTCCCATTTGCAGTTTTCCACAAGTCATATAGGACACACAGTGAAAATGTGGAAGAAGGTGTGCTCTGTTTAGATTAGACCAAATTTAAAATTTTTGGCCTAAATGCAAAAAACTATGGCCATGAGTTATCATACCTTCACTCCAGAATTCTGGCATCAAAAAGTCCCAAAATTGGGCATTTGCGACTTTTCACACTCATTTGCGCATAATTTTGCGACTTTTTTACATGTGTACACCACTCACTCCAGTTTTGTAAAAATGGGCGTGGTTAGCCATGTTAATGAGTTTCACTCCAGATTTATCATTAGGGCTTTATAAAAAAGTCGCAAAAACGTCCCAATTTCACTCCAGTGAGGACCATGCTTATCTTATGTGACTTTTTAATAGAACATGCGACTTTTTTGTAAATATGTGCGACTTGTGTAAAGCCGTTTACTGAAGGATGAACTGCTGACATCAAACCACATTTATCACAGTATTAAAGGACTATTAATAAATCTGACTGAGCCAAAAGTGACTTTGGACTTATGTGAAATTGGAGTAAGATAGAAGTGTAATGATAAATCTGGCCCTATGTGTGGTGGAAAATTGACACTGTCCATTATACTGAACATACTATCCCCAATGTGAAACATGGTGGTGACAGTATCATGCTTTGGGGATGCTTTTCTTCAGCAGGGACAGGGCATCTGCTCAGAGTTGATGGATTGAGCTAAACCTCCCAGCAGGACAACAACCCTAAACATACAGCCAGAAGTACAATGGAATGGTTTAGATCAGGATGCCCAACCTGTGATCCTCCAGCTGTTGCAAAACTAAACTACAACTCCCGGCATGCCCATGAGGCCTCAGGTTGAGCATCCCTGGTTTAGATCAAAGCGCATTCATGTTTTAGAAGGGCCTAATCAAAGTCCAGACCTAAATCCCATCCAATCTGACTGAGCTTGAGCTATTTTGCAAAGACGAATAGGCGAACATTTCATCTTCTAGATGTGCAAAGCTGGTAGAGATTCAGGGGGGCTCGATACAAACTCAAGCCACAGATTTTTATTTATAAATTTTTTTGAAAACCATGAAACATATACAGTATATATAACATATTTCTTCTCATTAATTGTATTCTGTGATAAGGTATTTGGTTCAATAAATTGTATTAACCACAAGAAATTAATCATTTAATTTTCCTTATGAAAGGAATGACAAATATGTACACATCGTCTGACATCATGACAGTTTAGACTTGATAACAATAGCCACCTTTTAGGTTTAGATGAATACACCTAAAAGGTGGCTATTGTTATCAAGCCTCACTTAGCTTTTAATATCTCCTCTGCAGATGAAGCCATCTGTGTGCAGAATTCTTTAGTAAAGGTAGGCACAATCAAAGGCTGTCAGCCAAAAGCTGGCTTAGCCTAAGGCTATTCTTCCCAAATACACATGCATGGGGTGAGGGGAGTAAGCTTCTGCCAGACACCTTTAGCGGCAGCTTATCTTCTTTGAGTACAAAAGTTGGACAATAAAAATTCAACATAGCAATCCATCCTTCCCAACAGATGATGGTACACCCTCATACACATAATTGGGTATTTAAGTACCGTCTCCATGCAGAGGGTGCCTGAGCTTTAAGGTTCCTGGTAACCAGCAAAGGTGTTGAATTCTAGTCCTTCTGCGATTCTCCTGCATTTATTCCTGTTTGGGCTCTAACCCTGTACCCACATTGCCTCTGTGCTCCTACACTTCCAGTTTCAGTTTCATATGGAATTCTATTAACTCATTAGAAATGGATGGGTTATTTAGCGTTCATTGTTAACGGCTACACTGTAACCCACAAATGCACACTGTGATTAACAATGAACACTGAATAACCTGTGTTTTTGTATTGAAGTCAATGGGAGACTTTTCATAGTGTGTTAAATGCGGATTAAGCATGCAGAATGCCCAAGTTCCACTATGGAACCCATATAATATTTTGCCCATGTGACTCTAGCATATGAACTGAGATGGCTATTTACAGCATATCTGAGTTTTTAAAAAGTTTAGATAATGGATGTGCTTCTTTGTACAATCATAATGGTGAAGGAACAGTTATATTTGGGCTTTACTAAATTCTCTTTCAGCCATATTATTCCCTGTTTCAGCTGCATAGCTAGACACATTTCTCTCAGAAGCAAGGGGTGTAGCCATTTGACAGTACGGAATGCAGTGACATGTTTTCTTCTATGGATCTCAAAAAGCTTAACAGGAGGGATAAATAACACTTATAGAAAATCAGTCTCCTATGATGTTTAGAAGCAGTTGTTTTATCAGCCTCACAATCTCAGCTAGCTCTGACACCCCCACTTCCTCTCAGCTCTCTTCTGAGTCTCTGCTACCAGGGACAGATGTTGCATGACAACAGGTAGTGGACTGAAAATTAGGTGGAAGTAAGACCCCTAGTGGCCATGAGTTTACAGATTTTTTTCAGGTGGATGCAGGCATATTTTTTAAATTAAGTAATTTAGAAACATGCTAGTTTTAATTCTCTATTAAATGAAATGAAATTGTCTGAGAGTACAGTGACTCTTTAAGCATACAAAATATCCAATTGGAACTATACCTTTACATCAATGTTACTGATTTATATCAAGCATTATCATGTCCCAGTGTGTCTGTCATGGCTTTAAATGCTTTTATCAGTTTGATTGAGTTTATTTCAATATTCATGAAATAAATTACCTGCAGGCTGTATTCATGTATAGCTTAGAGTCTCTTAAATTATTTCAATCATTTCAACTCACATGGTCATATTTAAATAACCTTGTTATGCTCCCCTAATAACCAGAATTGAAACCGAAGAAAACAATGCAAGGGTTTTCTTAAACTGACTTTGCACTCCTGCTGGCATTATTACAAATAAAAAAAAAATGTTCTTCACGTTTTCATAAGGATTATGTTAGCTTATGAAAACCTTATAGGAAAAAAATGCCTGGAATTAGATTTCTTTTGACCATGAAAACGAGACTTAGTAACTGGCAAGATTTGTAAATTCTTTAGGAAGGTTAATAACGCAACATTTGGATTGATTCCCATATGGAGACTGAAAATTTGTTTTGGAAGAATAAACACTGAGATTCCCTTAATGCTCAGGCAGCATATACTTCTATATCCAGCGCTGAGTGATTCAGGTTCAGGTGGGGCTTGTGTTAATTTAAGACGAATTACTCCCATCATTACCCTCTTATCTGTGTACGCTTTATTACACTTCCCTCAAGGGTAATGTTATTAATGTTATTACTTTCTCTACTTGTGATCTAATCAGTTCACACACAAGCAACCTTAAATCACTAATCTATCAATAGCTGGCTGTACAAGAGCTTAATGTGAATTCAGGCAAACCTAAAACAAGAGGGAGTCAGCTCAGAACTTATCCACTGGAAAGGTTCCCAGATTGAGCAAATTGCTTTACTGATTGAAATGGGTAGAGATAGCATATAATTCTGTTCACAGTTATGCACATGCACTATGCTCCATTTCATCCGCTGTAGTTAGGTCTACTGACTTTACAAACTGTCATAGGCTAGCAATGCTAAAAACAAATCTTGGTACTTGTGGGCTTCTCAAATATTGTGTCTCATCCCTAAGGATTCCTTATAGGCTTACCAAACTGCATAACCATTCATTAACCAAATGTCGGCATTTAATGATTAAGCTGTACATCCATAATTGCTGACATTTGGTTAATGAAGTGTTATGCGGGTTGGTAAACCTATAAGGAATGATGGATTTCAAATTGAACCAATAAGTTGCCAGATGGAGAGTTCCTAAACCAAATGGGTTCATTTTGACTTCCATCATATCTAAATCACTTTTAGCAACTGGCAAATCCATCAACTACACATGTAGGTTATGTTCACATGCAGCAAATTTGTTGCAGAAATTATTTTTACTGAAAAATACCTGTCCTAGTTCTGAATGGGTGAATATACCCAGGTGGGAATATACCCATACATCAATGATGATAACCACATGAAGAATAGCACTTCCTATACAGAAGTGGGTCTAAAACCTGAAGATAATGGGGAAGATTTATTAAACCAGGATAAAGTAGAATTGGCTTGGTTTGCCCATAGCAACCAATCAGGTTCCACATTTCATTTTCCAAAGGAGCTGTCAAAAATGAAAGGTGGAGTCTGATTGTGGTTGCTATAGGCAACTAAGCCAGTTCTGATTTACAACAGTTTGATAAATGACCCTCCAATGATTGTAATATTTATCTATTTAAATTCATGTTCACAAAATGAATGTATATTTACTTTGTTTCTATAATCAATGTAATTCCTAGTTGATTTCTCTTCTCAGGGTTCTGCTTCTGGTCTTAAGAAATTGAACGTTGAGGCTTTTTCACATGGACAAAATCTGGCATTGATTCTTCAGTGGAAAATGGGCGTTTTATGCTGTGTAATCCATGTTCAAAATGCTAACAGCTTCTCATTGACGTCAGTGTTAAAAATTTGACCATGTGCAAATTTTTTCAGCAGTTGAATTGAAAAAGATCTATTCACAGCGAATTATTCTACCATTTATCAGCCAATGATTTTTCTGCTGCTGATTAAGCCTTTTAATTGTAGCCAAAAGTGTAGACTATCAGGTGAATGATTACTTTGAATATGAATATTATATTATTATAGATAGATTACATATACGACTACCTCATTAGCTTTCTTTTCTGAAGTGAAAGTGGGAGAAGGTAGATGTGGGATCAATAGGTATCTTCTGGTCATTTATGGTACATCTATTGGATATGTCATAACTGTTTTAGATAGTAATACCCCAATAAGTCGCCAAAAAAAGCTTTTAAATAATTTTTTTTTATATGGAAAGTCAACATTTTATTCTACAGAATTGCTTATACCTGCAGGAAAAAAGTGAAGAAAGTGGGGTCTTCACCATGGGTAATGGTGTGGTTAGGGTACAAAAGAATTTGTTACATATATTTTGGCTCAACTTATAATTTGAAATGTTTGCTGTTTTCTGTAAGTAAAACTGTTTTCAGTAAGTAAAGTAAAACTTTAATAGTTTGGATAGCTCCGAAGACATTGTGTCAAAAGATTTATAAAGCAAAAGGGCTTTATATAAAAAGAAAGGATCAAAGAAAAATTATCAAGATTATTTTGATTCAAGAGGGCCGACATACATCCCTCTATGTTCTTTTATCGAGAATCTTAATTGTGTGTAAACAGTATAGATAACAAGGTACAATGTCTATGCAAAAATATATATGAATTTATTATACAAAATGCTGGATACAAATCAATAAGTCTGTCCTTTCCCCTGAAGACGCCAGTTTATCTGGTGAAACATGTTGGGGGACAGAATCTGTTGGTTTTAGCTCTGCTCGAGTTGCTAAACACTGAGTAGGAAACAGTAGGAAACAGTTATTTACTTTAGGGTGTATGTTCACAGCACCGAGTACCCTGCAGGATTAGTCAGGCAGGTAGTTATACACTGATTGCAAACTTGTGGGAAGGTTAGGAGGGTAGTGCACACCCTCCGTTACCACTAGCAACCTGTGCGATAGCAGTGTGCAAATTCGAGCAGTAGTTTTAACAAGTGTGTCAAAATTCACAAACATTTTTAGAGAACTACTAATAAAAGTGAAGTTTTACTGATTTAAATATTAAGGGTAAAAGTGGTGAATTGAGCTCAATTGAGCAAAGTTTTTTTGTTGCTATGGAACCCTCCCTTAATAGGGTCTCTAGTTTTTTTGTATTAGATACAAATCAATAATAATGCAAAAGATAGACAATGAAGTGTAATACCAATATGTGCCACAATATAGTGCTGACACACACAAACAGCACCAACACTCTCTAATAATCAAAAATAACGCGGAAAATGAAATTTTACTTCTGATCAATAATGAATATCACCAATTAATGCAATAATATGCAATAATCCAAATTAAAGAAATTGAGAGGTATTAACCCTTATTCTGTCACCTCTGAGTAATTTACAGTATATGGCAGTATCGCACTAACTATAAATTCCTCAGCTCGGTATCAGGCTAGGAAATATCAAAGTTCCCAAAGGACTAGGTATCAATGTCTGATCCTCATTTTAGCAATATGCATCTTTGCTAAGAGAATGATCAACATTGACCAGGTGCCTAACACTGTGTATCCTCACAATATGGGGATATTTGGCTATATACCTGGCTAAGTAATTTATCAATACCACAGGCGATAAAATATATATACGTTACCAAGGGTCAAATGATGAGCAGAGCCTTCAAGGGACAATCAACTGTAAAGAGGGTTTCCTGTGATCCAGGATAAAATCCAAAGCTTTGCTTCTCCGGGCCACGTGTCTGTTAAGTATTTTGTTCTTGGTAGTTTTTTTCTTTTGATGGGGATCCCTGCCTACCATCTGCATGGGTAATTATCACCAACCTTATCAAAAGAATACACCCTTCTTGATAACAGTCTCCCAATCATATCGGAAGTTGTGTACTTATGGTAATAACCTATGAGGTCATATGTTACCAAAAATGCTTTGCTGTGGCCGGTGTAAGGATGCCTACTTACGGCTAGGTGGCACTATTGCACAAGCTATTAGCACCATACTATAAAGAGTTAATTTGTATAAGTCTGACATCATTTTGTGTTATATACATTTGACCTTTGCAACTTAAATCAGAAAGGGGAGATACATTCTGATATATGAACCAATTAAAATCTAGATTTCCCAAAGCTAGTATGACAGTTTTGAGCCATATATCTACTATGTAGATAACAAATGTATTAGTTTTGTGTTTCATAGGTGCTTATCTCTGCGAATAACACGGCCTCTCTGAACGAGATCTCATTAACATTGTTTGGCTATATCCTATATCCTAGGAATATACTTATTCTCCTAGTGAAACATACACAAGATAATATATGCATCAATGCCTTGTCATAATATGTGGCAATATAAAACAATATATGAGTAACTTATTGATTAGCTTATGTTAAAAACTAAATTTCCATTATATGAATGAACAGAAATTATACTTTGGCCTCATTAATGGACATCAATAAAAAAAAATAGATTAACATATAACATATACTCCTCTAAAGTCTGCACACATCTGCAAGGTCAAACACTAATAAGTGGTAACCTTTCTATGAATTCACTTTGGCCTACATAAGACATACAAAATGAAGAATATGGAGCATGACACTTAAAGGCAATGAATGACAAAAATAAGCAGACATCAATGTATACTTCTGAAAAGGCACAACAATTATCACACTTTTCAAGTATACAGATTCACATACAATACAAGTGCATTGGTTTAATCTGCCATAAATGCACATCACATGTTGCGGGGCTGCTAGAAGGCATCCTAGTACATGTGTGGCACAAGTTTAAGCTGACTACAGGAGCAATCACTCAGCCAAATGTTGGTTCCCTTACGTCCTACCAGCAGCACAGATGGGGTTAACCACCCCCCGTGGACTGGCAGGACCAGCGGAATGTTTATTGAGCCCAAGACTAATAACTCAATTTAACAATTAAGTATCTCCTTAAAAGGAGGAAGTCAACCCCCAGCCCACTGTGTTTTTTTCTGCCCTCCTGGACAGGTGGACTAGGCGGTTTGTTCCCCCCTTTCTTATGGAAAGTGCGGGGAGCCTTCTTTTCGTTTGGGTAACGGCGTTGCCCTTTTTTCCTAGGTACCTTGTCGGTTTGGCTGGCAGCTTGTTTGCTGCCGGCCCCGCGCAGTTGCGCCTGGCTGGGGTATTTTGGCGGCGTCCTTGGTCCAGGATTCCCGGTCCCTGTGCGCCGCCATCTTCCGGAGGTGACGCGGGGACTCTCCTTTTGCATCACCTCCGGGTAATCCGGCCGTGATTTTTTCACGGGCACGATTTTTTTTTATAGATGCGATTTTTTTTTGATTTTTTTTTTATGCATCTTCCTGTGGAGGATTTACTGGGGGAAGGGTGGATTGGCTATCCCTCCCCTTCCCTTATTTTGGGAGGCTGTGTGCTCCAGTTCAGTCTCTGGCTACATTTGCTTTTTCAGCTAGATCCCAGAGTCCTAAAAGTGGTGTTGTTCCACTTGTGGTGTCTTTTTCCTCAGCTGCCTCCGGGCTGTTTTTCTACCTTTCCTGCGTAGATAGGTGGTTTACAAATGTTTTATTTGTCCCTTTTTTTCCCGCAGTGATGTCTTCTCCGCGGGATTCGGAAGGCAGGAAAGTGGATTCCAAGAGGAAGCATCGATCCTGCTACCATTGCAGCAGTCAACGGTTATTGTAAGCTGATCATACCTGCACTCGTGAGATCGCAGAAGCTAAACAGCTTAAGGCTGGGCTAAGACCAGCTTGGGAGACTGGTTGGGAATCCCTGGGTCCGTTGACTTAACCTACACCAGGTTCTCTCCTCGGATGAGGAGGAGCTGACTTTGTGTTTTCTCCCTGGAAAGACACAGAAGTTGCTCAAGTCCATCAGGTCGGGGGACCATGATGTTGACTGTGGGGAGCCTCCCGTTCCCGCTACTCGGGCACATCGTGTCTTTAGCGGATGAGACCCTCCTCTCTATCATGATATAGAGTGGGAAAAACCTGGAAAAGGTCCGGTTTTAACAAAGAAGTTTAAATCCATGTTCCCGATGGCTTAACCCTTGGTGGATTCGTGGGGATCCATTCCCAAGGTGGACATGGCTATTGCCAAGTTGTCCAAGCGCACTCTGGTTCCTGCAGACGATGGGTCTAGCTGCAGGACCCCTTTGCAGAGTGCACACTAAGACGGGGTGTTACGGCAGCTGCGGCTTCCTCTTCCACAGCCATAGCGGCTTTTGAAGTCACTACGTTCCTCCGATCTTGCCTGGATCAAATTCAAGTTGATATGAACCAGAGGTTTTTTCCGGGACGACATACTGGCTGCTTTCAAGACCATCAACCTGGCTACGGACTTCTTGTGCGATACTCCAGTTGAAGCTAGCGAGGGAGCTTCCCTGCTAGTAAAGCAAGTCCTGGGAACAAGGCCAAACACAGATCCTTGCTATTGAAGCTAAGCAGCAGGTCTGTGGCTCATGGGAGATCAAGTGCGACTTTGGCACCCTGTAACAATACTATCAAATAACATCAGGGGCCTATATATAGCATGGCCCTGGGATCAGCGGCCCATATTCCAATTTGGCTTAAGCCTTGACAATTCCTCAAAATACAGAGTGACTGGAGAGCACAGCGAAAGGGCTTGAGGTGCTCTCGTGGAGGAGCCAAAGATGGAAAATCCACCTCCTGACTCTTCGAGGCTCTTAGTTAATTCCCGTTACTCCTGCCGTCCTGCCAATAAGCTTCCCCATTCCTAATCCTAATGTACCCGTCGGAGTCGTCTCTCCCACTTCTGAGAAGAATGGATCCAAGAGATCTCGGATCCCGGGGTCCTGAATATCATTTTCAACGGTTATTTAGTCAACAACACCTCTATTCCTCTGGACAGGTTTGTCAAGATCAACCTTCTACAAGCTGCCAAGGAGGCGATCCTAGAGGCCTACATTCAGGACTACATTTGCAAAGGGGCTCTGGAGGAGGTTCCGGCAGGAGAACGGGGCCTAGGGATCTATTCACCAGTTTTTCTGGTTCCCAAGGTTTCAGGAGATCTCCGGATGATTATCGATCTGAGATATTTCAATCGATTTATAAGGAAGGTGAAGTTTCGTGTAGAAACCATTAGGTCAGTAGTTCACGTCGTCAATCCTGGAGACGTGATGGCAACCCTGGACCTCAATAATGCATATCTGCACATCCCGATCTATCCTGGTTCCAGGAAGTATATCAGGATCACGGTCCAGGTGTCCGGTGTCGTCAGGCATCTTCTGTTTGTTGCCCTTCCCTTTGGCATTTCTTCTGCCCCTCACACTTTTACCAAGGTGGTGGTTCTGTGGTGGCGGCTTTGAGGCTTCAAGGACTGACCATCATTCCTTATCTGGACGACTGGCTTTGAAAGCCTCTGCTCTAGCGGTCCTAACCCAACGTCTTCAGGTAACAATCTCCTTTCTGTTCCACCTAGGTTGGATCATCAGCTGGTAGAAGTCGAACGTGAGCCCGTCGACTTCAGTAAGATATCTAGGCTTCATAATCGACTCCACTGGGATGTCGCTCCAGTTGACTCCAGAAAGAAGATTCCGGGTTCAGAACACGGCAAGTTCCTTTCCCGCCGAGTTCCAATCCGGACTCTCATGAAGATGTTGGGGCTCATGTCAGCGTCTGCGGAAGCAGTCCCTTGGGCTCTATGGCACCTCCGTCCTCTACAGTCGGAGGTCCTCTCCTAATGGAATGGCAGCCCTGCTGGGCTAAACTCCCTGTGCTCCCTGACTTGGCAAACTCTGTATTCCCTCAGATGGTGGTGCCATCTTTTAGACGGGAAGTCTATGACCCAGCCAGTCTGGGTCATATTGACTACGGATGCGTCCTAAGTAGGCTAGGATGCTCACCTAGACGACTCTCCAGTTCACGGGACCTGGTTTCCTCAGGAGTGGCTTTTTCATCCAATCTCCGCGAGATTCAAGCTATCCGGCTAGCCCTCCTTCACTTAGCCCCTCAGATCAGGGGCAAAGCGGTGAAAGTCCAGTCAGACAATGTGACTGCGGTACTTTACATCAACCAGCAGGGAGGCACGAGATCACTTCCCCTCTTGTCAGAGATCGGGGTGATTCTGGATTAGACAGAGTTGTACCTTCCCACTTATCTGCAATCCACATCCAAGGCTCCCTCAATATGATAGCGGCTGAGCCGCGGTCTTCCGTCGATGGAGTGGTCTTTACATCCGGAGAATTAAGCAGATAGTCCTCAAGTGGGTATGCCAGAGGTGGGTCTCATGGCAACAAGGTTCAATGCCAAGGTGGAGAGGTTCTGCTCCCTCTACAGGGAGGACAACCCCTGGCGTTAGTCGCTCTGTCAATATCCTGGAGGTTCAGGCTGGCTTACATCTTCCCTCCCTTTTCCATGATACCGAGGGTATTGATGAAAATCCGTCAGGATCAGGCCTCAGTGATAGCCATCATACTGTTTTGGCCGAAGAATTCCTGGTTTACCTAGCTCACCCAGTTGAGTCGAGGACAATATTGGAGGCTCCCCACAGCAGACCCTGGTGTCGTGGGACACTCACCTCTGCTCAGATCTGCACAGATTCAACCTGACAGCCTGGAGGTTGATCAGTCCCTTCCCAGGATAGAAGGGCTTTCAGAGTCGGTCCTGAGAACGCTGTCTCATTCTAGAGCGGACTCTACCAAGAGAGCCTACTCTTGTATTATGAGGATATTCTCATCCTGTTGTACCTCAACTGAGGTGGCGTCTGCAGATCCGCCCCTCTCCGCTATCCTTCAGTTCCTGCAAGACGGCCTTGATAGAGGCCTTGCCCTTCTACTCTGAAGGTTCAAGTTTCAGCCATCTCAGCTTGCCTTAACAGGCTTTTCTCTCAGGACCCGCTGATCAAACGGTTCCTTAAAGGAGCTGAAAGATTAAAGCCTACAGTACTGAGACCCCTTTTTTCAATGGGTTTTTCAGTAGTTCTCAGGGGTTAGCATCTCCCCTTTGAACCGTTAGAGGAGGTGGACATCAAGTTCGTCACTTGGAAGTTTGTGTTTCTCCTTGCAGTGACTTTGGCCAAGAGGGTCTCTGAGCTTCAAGCTCTCTCAGCACATGAGCCCTATTCTTACATGACCGGGACCTTCTTAGATTCCTCCCGTATTGTAGGCCTAAAGTTCCTTCCTTCCAGAACATCAACCAGGTGATATTCCTCCCGGTTCTCTCGACATCTACCACCTCCTCCTAGGAACCTGCTAGACATCCTCTGGACGTCGAGATGTCTCCGGATCTATGTGGATAGATCAAGGAGTTCAGGAAAGATGAGAATCTGCTAATCCTGTTGCCGGTAAGTTTAAAGGCTATAAGGCATCCAAACCTTCCATCAGTCGGTGGATTCAGGAGGCTATTAAGGAATCCTTTGTGTCCACAATCTGGACCCTCCGGGATTCGTGAAGGCCCACTCTACTAGAGTTGTGGCTACTTCTTTTGCCGAGAGGAGTCTTCTGCCTCTCAACATGATTTGCAAAGCTGCCTCCTGGAGCTCTGAATCGACATTCATCTCCCATTATAGACTAGATGCCAGTCTAGCTGAGTTTCGGCCTTTGGGCAGACTTTTCTTAGTTCTGCCAGGCAGGAGGGCCCTCCCTAGGGGTTTCTTCTTGCTATCTCCCCATCTGTGCTGCTGGTAGGACGTGGGAATCGTTAATTTCTAACGATAATTTGTTTTCCTTAGTCCTAACAGCAGCACACAAATTTCCCACCCTAGTAAGTCTAGTTTTTTTCTTGCTATAAACACAGTGGGCTGGGGGTTGACTTCCTCCTTTTAAGGAGATACTTAATTGTTAAATTGAGTTATTAGTCTTGGGCTCATTAAACATTCCGCCGGTCCTGCCAGTCCACGGGGGGTGGTTAACCCCATCTGTGCTGCTGTTAGGACTAAGGGAAAACAAATTATTGTTAGAAATTAACGATTTTCCAGCTGTGAAGACTCTCCAGGATCCAGGATAAAAGACAGAAGTATTCTCAAGTATTCTCATTTCTACCTTCTCTGTTTTCACATGTCGTACACTCAATGAGCTTTATGTATGTAGTACTGCTTCTGCAACTATAGGCTCTGGTGGTTATGTGAATAATCGGCTTCTTCATGGGAAATGTAGTAAAACATGCTATCCATTTAGATTTGCAGGTGGTTTTTATTAGTGAATCTTTGCTCTAGGAGGGTTTTTTTTTATTAGGAGGCCCTCCCTCTATGATATCTATATGAGAAGGGGTTAATAATAACAGTTCTATAACCCAACAAGCACAATTGTAATTATAGTTATCATAGGCAAATTACATTATAATACAGAATATACTATCACATATCTGTTGTCTAGAACTTAGGTTCTCAATTTATGGTACACATACCTATAAGTTGCCTATACACATGAGATAAAAGTCAGCAGAGATGGCTGAATTGGACCATTTCAGATGAAAAAAAATCTAAAATTAGGGGTGTATTAAAAGTATTTTCAGAGTGTTTAATATTGATTACCTACCCTCAGGAGAGGTCCACAATATCAGATCCACAGGGGTCTGATTCCCAGGACCTCAACGCTCTGGTAAGTGCCGCTACCTCCTCAAAGCTTACCAAGCACAGAGCCATCCATTGGAAAGATTTACCACTTGGCACAAGCCTACTCTTTCAACATTTTATTTTTTTAAACTAACTCCCTGGTCTGCATATCTGGCATGTTGGTGGCGGATCACTCATTTAAAGAATCTGACACAGTATTGATCACCTACATTCTGGCCAATTAAAATCTTATAGCCGGCTTTAGCAGTACTTGCAAGGTTCTCATGTTATGCCTCAACAGCAAGGCAATGTATGATTGTGGCCTTGAGCATACATGGATATCATTTATAAAAGCAACTTGGCCTGGAAATATTGAGAACACTAGTCTAGACTAGAGTTGAGCGAACCCGAACTGTATAGTTCGGGTTCATACCGAACTTTACGGTTTTTCGCTCCCAGACCCGAATCAGAACATTTCCGTAAAAGTTCGGGTTCGTTGTTCGGTAATTTCTTCCCGCTTTTTGAAAGGCTGCAGGGCAGACAATCAACAATCGTTTCACTACCTTGCCCTAAGAAGCTATTACAGCCATGCCTACTATTGGCATGGCTATGATTGGCTCAGTGCAGCATGTGACCCTGGAGTCACATAGCGCCGCACGTCACTCTGCTGCTCTTAGTGTAGGGACAGCTTTCTGCTGGTGCTCTCAGGGAGAGATTAGGGAAGAAATCTGTTGAACTTGGTGGTGTTAAATCTACAAACTACAGCAATTATTGAGGGTGCTATGCTACATACTTGTACCCAGCCCTGAGCCCAGTAATACTGCAAAATAATTTTTAATCCATCTGTTACTGAGGTGGGGGTCGGCGGCCATTTTAGCAACTGCAGTGTCCTTGGAACTGCATGTGACCTGCATGTGTGCCAGCCTGCCAGGGACATCAGTCTAATTATTTTTTGGTAGCTCAGTGGAGGAAAAATTCCTTTTTTCTGGCAGGTCAAGCCCCCCTACATTACCTATTTTTATAATTTTGGGGTGACATGGTGCATTTATGTAGTTGGTGGAATAAACCCGTACTGTCGTACCACAGAGCACGTTTGCATACACCGTTGAAAAACCTATTTTAAAATTTTGCAGTGACATAGTGCATTTCTGTAGTTAGTGGAATAAACCAGTACTGTCGTACCACAGAGCACGTTTTCATACACCGCTAAACAAACAGATTTTTTGCCAGTTTTGCCAAATACAAACCCCTGCTCTACATAGGTGACAGGGAGGTAAATTTCAAAAAATCATCTGTTACATTGGTGGGTGACATTTTGCCAGTTTTTCCATATACAAACCCCTGCTCTGCATAGGTGACAGGGAGGTAAATTTCTAAAAATCGTATGTTACATTCTTGGGCCATAAAGTACCCCTACACTGCATACCTGACTTGGAAATATATTCCGCAAATTAGGTGGCCTTCAGATTGTTAGGTGATCTGTACCCCTTCTTTCTTTCAAAGTATCCCTGCACTGCATACCTGACTGGGAATTATATTTTGTAAATTCGGCAGGGTTTACATTGTTGGGTGCTGTAGTTATATGCTGTAAAAACTCCATGATGTCTCCATAATAAATCTGCTGCATGGGGGCCCCTTGTGGCTTCTATACACTTTTAAAATAATCCTTTAGCGGGGCAAATAGATGCCTGATGACGGGGACGCTCAAAGGCCCCTTTTTTTTTTCAAACTACCCCTGCTCTGCATACCTGACTGGGAAATATATGCTGCAAATTAGGTGGCGTTCAGATTGTTGGCTGATCTGTACCCCTTCTTTCTTTCAAAGTACCCCTGCACTGCATAACAGGCAGGGAACTTAGTTCATTACAATTGGCGGTTACATTGTTGCCTGACATAAAGCCTTTTTTGGCTGTAAAGCCAAAGGCAGTCGTCAACAACACTGTGTTTTGTTTTCTTTTTGTTGGGAAATATAAAAAAGAAAACAAAGAATAAGTGCGCTGTATAACAATGGTTTGGTGAGGCCGGTGTACATGTCTATTCTGCAAAAGGTACGAACAGGTCCTGTGGGATCCATGCCTGGATCTTTTTAATGAACGTGAGATTGTCCAAGTTAGCTATGAACAGGCGTCTGCGCTTGTCTGTGAAAATGCCCCCAGCTGCGCTTCAGACAATACACTGGCAATACACAAGGCGTAAAGATGAAGCTGAGGCCATGTCCCTAATTTGGAGACCCAGAAGTTGAATGTGGCAGACCCAGTGGAGTAGCTAGAAATGTCTGGGCCCAACAGCAAATTTTTGAATGGGGCCCCCTCCCCCATTAATTTTTTCGCAACCCCTTCCTTTCATGCTGCCCCCATTCCTGTGGCTACTAAAGATCGCTCTCAGACCAGGCAGCAGTTCCATCCATTTTTAACACTGTCTATACTGCCACTGTATATAATTTAGTTTGTTTGTTTAGTTTGTTAGTGAATGGGCATTTATGAATGGTTTGAGTGAAGGGGGGGGGGAGTGAAGGGGGGGGGGGTGTAGGGTGGGAGTCTGGTCGGCTTAATTTTCTCTTTTTGTTATAGTTTTTGTATAGTTTTTGTTACAATTCATAATAAAAAGCCCTGATAACCGTGGAAATGTTACCCAACAATCTAACCGACAAACTTAATAAAATGATTTGCCTGCCACATCTGCAGCTCAGGCCGCAGGGGTCCTTGAGCACCAAAAAAATTGAATTTGTCCCACCAGAATCTAAGAGCTGGATTAACTGAATTGATCTTCACTGTCAGGTGTTCAGGAATTTCTGCACCACAAATTCAGCACATGCGCCAGGCAAGGGATGTGTGTCAAAACAGCTAGGCCCAGAGCTGCTACGAAATTTCGCCCATTATCGCACACCACCAGGCAGGACTTAAGGCTCAGTGACACCAACCACTCATCGGTCTGTTGTTCCATGCCCGTCCACAGCTCCTCCGCTGTGTGGGGGTTTTCCCTCAAACAGATGAGTTTCAGAACAGCCTGCTGTTCTGACACCAACCACTCATCGGTCTGTTGTTCCATGCCCGTCTACAGCTCCTCCGCTGTGTGGGGTTTTCCCTCAAACAGATGAGTTTCAGAACAGCCTGCTGTCGTTTCCCCCTGGCTGTGCTGATGTTGGTGGTGAAGGTGTTACACTGAAAGGATGAGGAGGTGGTAGAGGAGGAGGAAGCGGAGTAGGAGGAGGAGGCAACTGGAGGAAAATAGAAATGCCCTGCAATTCTCGGGGGCGGAAGGACATGCGCCAAACTGCTATCCGCCTCTGACCCAGTGTGCTGTTAGGGAGATATAACTTCCCTGCCCGTGCTTACCGGTCCACATATTGGTGGTTATGTAGACCTTGCCACAGATGGCGTTGCACACTGCACACCTGATGGCTCGCTTGGAAAAGTAGTGGCGGCTGGGAACCACGTACTGTGGAACAGCCACCCCCATAAGTTTTTTAAAAGTCTCCATCCATCTCTACCAGACAGAATGACAGCATTTCAAAGGACCAGGAATTTATTTTTCTAATTGGGAGATGGACAGCTGAACGCTTCAATGGGATAGTGTGGAGATGCTTGGTGACAGTAAAAGATGTGGTGGCGTTGCTGCCACATCCTCTGTTTGCAGGGTGCCACTGTCACTCACTTGTGCTCAGGTTTAGAATGTTTATTTTTAATTCTTATGTATTTTATTTTATTTTAAGTTATTTCCCTATCCAAATTTGTTTGCAGGGCACTTGTCCTACTCTTACCCCCATTTTTCTTCAATTTACAGCCCTTTCCAGGACTTTTTTAGAGCTATTTTAGTGCCCCAATGTTCGGGAAACCCATTGACTTTAACGAGGTTCGGGTTCGGGGGTCAAGTTCGGGTCAAGTTCCGGTCCCGAATCCGAATTTTGCGGGGAAGTTTGGCCGAACCCGTTAAACCTGAACTTGCAGGTTTAACTCTAGTCTAGACCACTGTTATTAAGCTAAGATTGTCCAGTCCAAACCCAAATCGTAATGTTAAGGTAAGAGGAGCTTTGTCCTAAACAAAGGCAAAGCTTTGAGTGAATTCAATAAATACAAATGGCAGGTAACTGGTAAAACTTAAATGACCTTTATAGATGTTACCTAATGTATTAATGTCAAGAAAGCACTCTTGTAAAGATCAGCATAAAAGTGGTTGAGATAATATCTTGTATCTATATTTTGTTATGTTTTAACTGTTTCTAATTAAATTATAAGAATTATTCATTATTAGTCATCTTCCACGAAGAGATGAGACAATGAAATATTTGAACTTCCCTGCTATTAAATGGCCAGCACAAGAGGGAGGGAGCTGGAAGACAATAAAAGAATACCATGACGTTGTTCAGAAGAAAGAGAAAATCAAGAGGGAGGGATGAGATAACCTAATGAACTATCAAAGTCTGTACAAATACATTTTCACACCCATATAAATATGCATAGGGACAGTAATAAATATAAATCAAGACTGTGTGCCTGTGGACTCTAGTGTTGATCACGAATTTTCAAATTGCGAATTTTAATTGCGAATATCGGCACTTCGAAAATTCGCAAATATTTAGAATATTGCAAAATATATTCGCAATTGCGAATATTCGCTTTTTTTCCAGTGTATGCGAATTTTTATGCGAATTTTTCATATGTAAATTTTTGCAATCAATTTCTTGATTGCGAAAATTTACGTAAAAATTAGCATAAATTAGCATAACAATTAGCATAAACTGGAGTTTAAAGGATACCTTTTAAAGGCCTGTTTATGCGAACTTTTAGGCTAATTTATGCGAATTTTTGTATGCGAATTTTCGCAATCAAGGAAATAATGACTGGAGATTATGAATTCGCGAATTTTCGACTATATGGCGAATATTCGCCCAAATATTTGCGAAATATCGCGACTTCGAATATTGCCCCTGCCGCTTATCACTAGTGGACTCTTCAAAGAGAAGGGTTAGGGTTAGGGAAATGGATAGAGTGAATAGAGTGGATAGAGTGAAGGAGGAATAAACAAAATACTGGAATTCTTTCCATGGTCCACAAAATTTTAAAAATAAAGTTTTAGTAGGACAACCCTTTTTAAAATAAAGTATAGCATGTGAGTGACACAGACTTTACTGTTTCTTTAACTTTTATTTCCTTCTGACCACAATAGGTTAAGACTTTGGTTGATTACTAGATGTGGATAACTATGTTTATTTCCTTTTGTGCTTTAAAACATCTTTGACTTTTAGGAAACATGTTTGATAAATCCAACATATCAGCAATGAAATGTCTGTAACTACAACTGAGCACTACAGGCTACAAACTATAGAATTTTCCCTGTGCAGTTTGCAATTCTTGTTCTAAATAAGACATACTTGGATAGTGGTGAATACACTGCTAAAAATCCCTACATAAAAGCTACAAGGTGTAACAGAAATGTAATACAAAGAATCTATCTTACGCAGAGCCATGGGCATGGAGCCTGTATGGAGGCCTATGCTGCTTCATGGTGCCTCTGTATAGCACTGCACTGCATTAGAGATGCAATGCTGGAAGGGGAGAATGTTTCTGTAATATGTTGTCAGATATGTCTGATTCCATGTGAATCCAACTGAAAAATAAAAACCTCTATGAGTTTCGCTATAAAATTGATGTCATACAAAAGTACATGATGAGGTCTAAGGGTATTGCCATATAGTCAGGTATCCTGCTGCAGATTTTGAAGTCAAGACCAGGAGTGAATTAAAAAAAGGGGAGAATTGTATCTGCCCTGTATACTTTCTCTCCTTTTATGATCCACGTCTGATTTTGGCTTCCAAAACTGCATGCAGAAACCTGACTGTGGCCGCACCCTTAAAACATTTTTCCCAACACCGAAAATAATGGCAAAGCACAAAACAGAGTATCTCTTTTCTGATTTTCTTGATCCTGAGAATGAACCAACACCACAGTTGGTTTTGTGCTTTGTCCTTTTCTTCGTTGCAAAGTGGTCAGCAGCACTTGCGGCCACCCCATTCCACTGAATGAGCAGTCAATGTATGCAGCAAGCTATTCCCTTTTCTACTTCAATCTTGAAAATGTCCTTATAAATTAGAACAAAAACATAATTGAGTAAGCATAATGTATTGTCAGTGACGCCCATAGATGATGTGACCACCTAAAAGGACAAGTCTGTATACAGAGGCAGACACAGACAGCTAAGGGCCCCTGTGCAAAAACATTATATGGGCTCCATGTACCCCATCACTACTGCACATGATATATTCCCTCTCTGACCCTTTCTGTAAGTTTATGTTACTGAGGTCCATTGTATGTCCATCCAGGCTATGGATGGACAGACACTACTCACAAAAACTTAACATATTTGGTGTGTTGGAGAAATTTCAGGATGAACCAAAAATGTACTCTAACCTTTACAAGTGAACTTAATGTGACCTCCTCTAAACTTTTGAATGTACATATCGAACTATTTAGTGTTTCAGTACTTTTTGCACAACTTGCTATTCCCTAACAAGGAGCTTAAAGAAAAAATTCACAGCGGGTGTTTGATTCATGAATTGCCCAATAAATTTCCTGGTTCAATTAGAATTGGTATTTAAACAGTCCTCCTCATCATGCTATTCACATTTTGACATCATGAGACCAAGATGACAACTAGCAATTGATCAACAGTATCTCCCCATTACGAGGCTTCAAGCAAAATGCTCTCAGACGGAAGTGGCCACTGCACTTAGAGGGTCACAGAGTGTTGTCAGCAAGTTGCAACAGAGATACAGAGAGACTGGAAGAGTCACAAAAAGGCCAAAGGACGTCCACTTTAGCCAAAGGATGTGCACTTCTATAGTGAACATCCTTTGGCCATATACCACACTGATAACCCCTTCAATGTGAACAATGCCCTACTTGCATGGGCCAGGGAGTATCTACTTTGGACGAAGGACCAGTGGGCCTCAGTGCTGTTCACTGATGAAAGTTGATTCATGCTCAGCAGAAATGATACCCGCCAACTAGAGATGAGCAAACTTTTCAAAAATTCGATTTGGCAGGTTCGCCAAATTTTGGGGAAAAATTTGCTTCGTTCCTAATTTATTCACAGTGAATCGTGTTAAAAAACAGCTATTTCCAGACTGCAGAGAACCTTTATAGGGGTGTAGAACACTGTGCCTTGCAGTAAAACACATAGGGAGTCTGCTGTGGCAGTGAATTAATACTGTGAATCAGTATGACATGCAGATGACAGGGGTCGCTCTTAGAATCACTGCACACTTATTTGGGCAGTCAGATGTCTGGAGGTGGCAGCAGCATGAGGAAGCCACAGAGTCGCACAATGACAGTCTGGAGGTGGCAGCAGCATGTGGAAGACACAGAATGGCACAATGACAGAGTGTGGAGGTGGCCCCAGCATGATTAGGCCACAGAGTGGCACAACGACAGAGTCTGGAGGTGGCAGCAGCATGAGTAGGCTACAGAGTGGCACAATGACAGAGTCTGGAGGTGTCGGCAGCAGCAGCATCAAGAGGGGGCTACAGAGTGGCACAATGACAGCGTCTGAAGGTGGCAGCAGCATGAGGAAGCCACAGAATGGAACAATCACAGAGTGCGGAGGTGGCAGAAGCATGCCGAAGCCACAGAATGTTACAATGACAGAGTGACGATCAACTAAGATACTTCTGGGGGAACCTGCCTGCATGAACAGGCCTCTAGTAGCTACAGACAATGAGAAGACAACGCGTCAAGATAGCTTTGAGCCCGGAAGATGGTTTGTATAATATGTTTGGAGGTGTATAAACTCCAATTTAAATGTGCCTGCTTTTCATCTACAGGCTACATTCAGGTGCACCTGGCAGGCTCTGGGCCATATCAGCCGGTCTCGGGTGGGGCTCACAGGCACCTCCCACCTCGCATTGCAAGCATGGTTACATGCTGGAGGTCACTGGTGAGCTGTTTGTGAGCCAGGCCTTACGCTCCCGTAATGCCCAACGGCCCCTGGTATCGCCCATATGGCACTGGTAGGTTGAGTGGTAGGGCCTCGGGCTACTTTAAAGACCTTGACGTGGTGTCCGAGCATAAGACATGTCCTCCTAGTAGGATATGTCGAACTAACCTCTCCATTTTAACATCAGTGTGAGGGTTTAGTATTGCCGCAGAGTGCACCTGCCTTTGCTATGGTTATGTTTTTGATTGTTCTCCACATCCACATTATTGTTATCGTATGTAGGATGGTTATTGTGGTACTTGTAGTCCGTTGCTGGCATCTTCCATTGTATGCATTTTTTGCTGTTGATCACCCCTAGCAACGGACTACAAGTGCAGGATGTGCTCCCTATATACATGCACAACTGCATATGGGTTGAGCATATCCTGCTTGTTAAACACCACACCACTTTTTATAATGGTTTGTATAATATGTTTGGAGGTGTATAAACTCCAATTTAAATGTGCCTGCTTTTCATCTACAGGCTACATTCAGGTTCACCTGGCAGGCTCTGGGCCATATCAGCCGGTCTCGGGTTGGGCTCACAGGCACTTCCCACCTCCCATTGCAAGCATGGTTACATGCTGGAGGTCACTGGTGAGCTGTTTGTGAGTCAGGCCTTACGCTCCCGTAATGCCCAACGGCCCCTGGTATCGCCCATACTGCACAGGTAGGTTGAGTGGTAGGGCCTTGGGCTACTTGAGAGACCTTGACGTGGTGTCCGAGCTTAAGACATGTCCTCCTAGTAGGATATGTCGAACTAACCTCTCAATTTTAACATCAGTGTGAGGGTTTAGTATTGCCGCAGAGTGCACCTGCCTTTGCTATGGTTATGTTTTTGATTGTTCTCCACATCCACATTATTGTTATCGTATGTAGGATGGTTATTGTGGTACTTGTAGTCCGTTGCTGGCATCTTCCATTGTATGCATTTGTTGCTGTTGATTGCCCCTAGCAACGGACTACAAGTGCAGGATGTGCTCCCTTATATACATGCACAACTGCATATGGGTTGAGCATATCCTGCTTGTTAAACACCCACACCACGTTTTCTAATGGTTTGTATAATATGTTTGGAGGTGTATAAACTCCAATTTAAATGTGCCTGCTTTTCATCTACAGGCTACATTCAGGTGCACCTGGCAGGCTCTGGGCCATATCAGCCGGTCTCGGGTGGGGCTCACAGGCACCTCCCACCTCGCATTGCAAGCATGGTTACATGCTGGAGGTCACTGGTGAGCTGTTTGTGAGCCAGGCCTTACGCTCCCGTAATGCCCAACGGCCCCTGGTATCGCCCATATGGCACTGGTAGGTTGAGTGGTAGGGCCTCGGGCTACTTTAAAGACCTTGACGTGGTGTCCGAGCATAAGACATGTCCTCCTAGTAGGATATGTCGAACTAACCACTCCATTTTAACATCAGTGTGAGGGTTTAGTATGGCCGCAGAGTGCACCTGCCTTTGCTATGGTTATGTTTTTGATTGTTCTCCACATCCACATTATTGTTATCGTATGTAGGATGGTTATTGTGGTACTTGTAGTCCGTTGCTGGCATCTTCCATTGTATGCATTTTTTGCTGTTGATCACCCCTAGCAACGGACTACAAGTGCAGGATGTGCTCCCCTATATACATGCACAACTGCATATGGGTTGAGCATATCCTGCTTGTTAAACACCACACCACTTTTATAATGGTTTGTATAATATGTTTGGAGGTGTATAAACTCCAATTTAAATGTGCCTGCTTTTCATCTACAGGCTACATTCAGGTTCACCTGGCAGGCTCTGGGCCATATCAGCCGGTCTCGGGTTGGGCTCACAGGCACTTCCCACCTCCCATTGCAAGCATGGTTACATGCTGGAGGTCACTGGTGAGCTGTTTGTGAGTCAGGCCTTACGCTCCCGTAATGCCCAACGGCCCCTGGTATCGCCCATACTGCACAGGTAGGTTGAGTGGTAGGGCCTTGGGCTACTTGAGAGACCTTGACGTGGTGTCCGAGCTTAAGACATGTCCTCCTAGTAGGATATGTCGAACTAACCTCTCAATTTTAACATCAGTGTGAGGGTTTAGTATGGCCGCAGAGTGCACCTGCCTTTGCTATGGTTATGTTTTTGAGCCCGGAAGAGTCACGAAGTTCATCAAGATACGTCACTAAAGATTTTACCGCATATACCCACAGCGCTGACTGCTGAATAAAATTTGTTTTTCGAAGAAATACTTCAATAAAGATTTTACCGCAAATAACTGCAGCGCTGAACACTAAATATAATTTCTTTTTTGACCAAAATAAGTTACAAAAGATATTACTGCATATTACTACAGTGCTGAATGCTGAATAAAATTTGGTTTTCCACCGAAACACATCACAAAAGATTTTACCACATATAACTGCAGTGACGTACGCTGAATACAATATGTTTTTCCGTCGAATAAGTCACAAAAGATATTACCACATATTACTACAGCACTGAACTCTGAATAAAATTAGTTTTTCCACCAAAATATGTCAATAAAGATTTTACCACACATAACAGAGCACTATACGGAAGTCTCAGAAATGAACCGCTGCTCCTGACAGCAGCTCCTGAGAAGGTAATGGAGCGTCCCGGTCATCCGGCATCTATATTCCCCACGCTGAAGGATTATTTCGAAGGTGTGTAGAATCCCAAGCTGCAGATTTATCATGGAGACATCATGGAGATTTTACCACATATTACTACAGCACTGAACGCTGACTTAAATTTGTTTTTCCACCACAATACGTCAATAAAGATTTTACCACATATAACTGCAGCGCTTAATGCTGAATAAAATTTGTTTTTCGGCCAAAATACGTCACAAATAATTTTAACGCATATAACTACAGTGCTGAAAGTACTAAAATAGGCCACTAAACGCTTTCACCACAAATAAAGGCAACAGTGAACTGCATATATATTTTTATTGTAGTACTGAAATAAGTCACTAAACGCTTTTAACCTCAAATAACTGCAGAAGTGAAATCCGTATATATTTTTCTTTTTGCAATGAAATAGGCCACTAAACGCTTTTACCACATAAAATGGCAACAGTGAACTGCGTATATATTTTTCTTGTAGTACAGAAATACGTCACTAAACGCTCTCAGCACATATAGCTGCTGAAGTGATCTACATTTATATTTTTCTTTTTGTAATGAAATAGGCCACTAAATGCTTTTACCACAAATAACGGCAACAGTGAACTGTGTACATATTTTTCTTGTAGTACAGAAATACGTCACTAAACACTTTTAACTAGTGTTGAGCGAACCGGAACTGTAACGTTCGGGTTCGTGCCTGACTTTAGGGTTTTTTGTACCCGGACCCGCAGCTTAAGTGCCCACAGCTTAAAAGCTTGTTGATTGGTTGCCCTGCACATATAGCTACAGAAGTGAACTGCGTATATATATTTTTCTCTTTGTAATGAAATAGGACACTAAACGCTTTTACTGCAAATAACGGCAACACTGAACTGCGTATATATTTTTCTTGTAGTGCAGAAATACCTCACTAAATGCTCTCACCACATATAGCTACAAAAGTGAACTGCGTATATATTTTTCTTTTTGTAATGAAGTAGGCCACTAAACGCTTTTACCGCAAATAACGGCAACAGTGAACTGCGTATATATCAACAAATAAGAAAAAATAAATAGCGCCCTCACCATGAAATAATATTTGCAGCTTTATTCTGGTTAAAAACTGGAAAGGGTGGGCGCGCACAGATGAATCAGGCAACAGCCATTTCGTTGCGAATCAAATTTTTCCTGAAATTCGGATTGAATTCCACTTCATCTGATTCTATTCGCTCATCTCTACCGCCAATGATGTTGGAGACATCAAGGAGAACGCTATGTATCAGCCTTTGGTGGTGGTGGTACACCACCAAACTGCCCCACACTTTGTGGTACAGTAACACGCCAATACTACTTGAATAACATCATTAATCCAGTCATTTTGCCACAGGCTTAATTTCATCTTCATGGACGACAATGCGCCAGCTTATCGAGGTAGCATTATTAGGGAACGGCTGCTGGAGACTGGGGTACCTCAAATGGAGTTGCATGCACTTTCTCCAGAACTAAATCCCTTGAAAACCTATGGGATCAATAAGAGTGGGATGCCATGCCTCAGTCGACTTGTGAACAGCATGACCATTGTTATCAAGCTGTAATTGATGCTCAAGGGCACATGACAAGTTATTGAAACATTGACTTTTTTTTGGGGGGGGGGTGGTATACCCACCACTGTTGTTGGCTTTTGTTTCAACAAATTGTTTGAGATGAGGAAATCACCATTGCATGCTTCTACTTAAATGCCCTACTATCATGATATATAACCGTAGAACTTTTTACGTTCTCTATAAATTTCCCCCAAAAGCTTAACTTTTTGTGAGTAGTGTAATATCTTTTTTCAGTCTTGCAAACTATGATACAATGTTACTATGGATTAACTATTGTCAATAGGAAAAACTAACTTAATCTACAAGCAGATACATTTCAGACTTTTTGTTTGTCCCTCTGATTCATCTTTATAAATCTTCCACATAATACAGACTAAATTATGTCCACTGGTCCAAAACACTGCACAGTATTCTGGAACAGCTTTATATACCGCAACACAATTAAATGTGGGTATAACTTGCCACAGAGATAAATAATCATAGTGGAGGATTTACTATGTTAGGCCTCATGCACACGACCGTTGTTTGATTCCGTGTCCGTTGCTCCGTTTTTCGTGATTTTCTGCAGGCCCATTGGTTTTCAATGGGTCCGTGGAAACCTCGGCAAATGCACCGTTTGTCCTCCGCTTCCGTGGTCCGTGATTCCAGTCCGTCAAAAAAATATTACCTGTCCTATTCTTGTCCGTGAAAAACGGTTCACGGACCCATTCAAGTCAATGGGTCCGTGAAAAATGCGGATGGCCATCCGTGTGTCATCCGCGTTCCGTGTCCGTTTTTTTTGCGGATCCCTTGGCAGGCACTTGGGAAACATTGTCAGCCTGTCTTTTGGTAAAATCTTTTGGGTCATGTCTGCTAAAAAAAATGGAAGACACATGGAAACACAACGGAAGGCAAAAACGGACACGGATCACTGAACAACTTAACCCCTTTTTGCGGACAGCATAAAAAAACGGTCGTGTGCATGAGGCCTAAGAAACATTCTCTGCCAAATTGAATATCACCAGAGAACTTCTAGACTTTGCTTCTCTGTCTGTATTAATTTGATTTTCTATTATTTTTTCCAAGTGATTTATCATTAAAACAATGTATATTTTTGTTCTACCATAAGTATACAAAATATAATATAATGTATCATTCTGTCTCTTTCAGAAGTGCAGAAAGAGATAAAGAAGAAAGGTGCTTCCTTTGTGTATTACCCTGAGGGGGCGTTTTGGCTGAGGTCTGAGGGAGGAGGCAGTTTTGGATGAGGGAGGTTTGTCAGAGGGAGGAGGCAGTTTTGGCTGAGGTCTGAGGGAGTTTTGTCTGACATCTGATGGAGTTTTGGCTGATGTCTGAGGGAGGAGGCAGTTTTGTATGAGGAAGAAAGGAGTTTTGGCTGACAGAGGATGGAGTTTTGCCTGAGGGAAGAGGACTGATGGAGTTTGGGCTGACGAAGGAGGGTGTTTTGCCTGATGGAGGATGGAGTTGTGGATGATGTCTGACGATGTCCTAATATGGACACCGTACAGAGGAAAGGTCATCAGTATAAAAGTCTTGGAGAGTTGCTAAAAAAGGAAAGGTCATCTGTATCAAAGTCTTGGAAAACCACTTTAGAGAGTTGCTAAAAAAAAACTGGTACTGAAGAGTTGTAACAAAACTGGTGTGGGTTGATAAGTAATCCTAAAAAAAATGACAACTGATATAAATGTGTAATAAAGAAAATATGTAACCGTAGACAAATCATGATCATGAATGGTATGAAAATATGAAACAGCTAGGAATTGAATAGAAATACTGGTATACATCCCATTTATATGTTTATTGTTTTTTGGTAAATATAACTAAGGTGGAATACTGATTTTAATAGTATAAGAATAAAAGCTATATTTTATTAGTTAACGGTGGTTGTTCAGTAATCATGTGATTACTTTATCGGTCACCAGCAATCTACCTGAGACGGGTGACAGTCTAATCTGTGATTACTTGAACTAGTCAATTAGCAATTTCCAAAAAGGAAGAAACAAATACAAATTAATAAATCCAAATCTCTAAAAGTGGAAAAGTGGAAAATATGGTTAATATCCAAATCTATCATTTAGAGGTGCAAAGAGGGCAAACAGCAGCATTTTATTTGCGCAATCATTTAGAGACTGATTAATTACAAGTCCCGTAATGCTATTTGCTATTAGATACCATACGCCTCAAATTTTTTTTTTTAAATGCTGACATAGTATCCTCCTTTACTGCCTCTTGGGGTAGGGCATTCCACACTTTGACTACTCTCACTGTAAAGAATCCCTTTCTGTACTGATGTCTGAATTGGCTTTCCTTCACATGTAATGAATTTCGCCTGTCTTTGGAATGGGTAAATCATGTTCCAGTTCCTTGTATTGACCATAGATGTATTTATACATGTAAATGAGATCACCTCATCTTTTTTCCACGCTGAACAGGCCCAATTTTTAAGCCTCTCATTATAAGATAGATTTTCGATTCCATTTAATAATCTGGTTGCCTCCCTCTGAGCCATTTCTAGCTCTCCTATATCCTTTATAGAATGTGGAGCCCAAAACTGAATCCCATAGTCAAGATGTGACCTCACAATGGATTTATAAATTTATAAAGGGATAACATCACATTAGGATCACAGGTTTTATATTTTTATATTATACACCCTAAAATCATATTTGCATTTACAGCTGCTGTCTGACTTTGAATACAGCTGCTTAGCGTTCTTTTAACCAGAATACCCAAGTCTTCTTGTTCTGTCATCCCGAGGTTTAATTCATTGAATATGTATGCAGCCATATGATCACTGTGGCCTAAGTGCATTACTTTAAATTTATCACTATAAAAATTCATCCTACACGTTCTTGCCCATGCCACCAGCTTATTTAAAGTCTTTCTGTAATATTTGACAATCAAGATGGGTTTTTAGTATCCTACCCAGTTTTGTGTCATCTGCAAACAGTAACACTTTACTCTCAATCCCATCCACAAGATAAAGAGATTAAAGAGAACTAGGCCTAAAACCAGTCCTTGTGGTCCCCACTGCTGACTTTAGCCAATTTTAGGTATGTACCATTTACTATGACTTTTTATTTTCTGTCCCCTTACCAATTCTTTACCCATATGACAATATTGTCCCCTAGTCCCTGCATTTGTAGCGTCAGTACAAGGCTCCTGTATGGTATAGTATGAAATGATTTAGCAAAATCCATATTTAGCCATATATAGCCCATCTGCCGCATGACTATTTGCATCCGCTTAGGATGTGCTATGGGACCGGGATTAAATTGTAAAACTGTAGTAAAATCAGAACAGTAGAAAGATTTAAACTGTTTGTGTATTTTTCTGGTAGCTCACAAAGAATTGCTTAGACTGGAAATTGTGTTATCTACTGCTCATCAATGAGAACGTGCTCAAGGGATGTCAGCTAATCAACCTCCTAAAAGGCATGCCGTAACATTAATCTGATATCTAAACTGAATACTTGCCTCAAAAATGTATTAAACCAGATTTTCCTAGTGCAGCTTTGGATACCTTTCTAGCAAAAAATAATTATCAGATACATAAACAGAAGAAATCAACATATTTACACTTTTACTTAACTTTTATACTAAACAAAAAGCCACCAAAACATCAAAAACTACACAAAACCACACTGTATGTAATTGCGTTAACTATGTTGGGTCTGTTGATTGCTTGACTGATAAAACTAAATGACATGACCACTATCTGAGACAGGTTTATTTCTGTTCCAGTAACATGCTGTCTGGCAGCCCAAAATATTATGTGGTCATACAGGAAGGTGATGGAATCTCTGAAAAGATGGGACAGACACAGAATATATGATGGAAAATGTTAGTATTTCAGCAACGTGTATCTCAACGTCCTGTATAGAAGCCATTTCAGATAATTTGGCATAAATTTATTTTCTACGCTATATTTATATTGGAGCTATGGAGCTCTTTTAAAGCCACCTTCCAGACCAAACTGAAAATTTCATTATACTGTATATTACTAATCTATAGTCAGCATACATGGTGCCCTACTCCTGATCCATTCCGCTCCCCTGTTACCTTCAGGGAATCAGGCTATCAGGTTATGCTGTGTATGGTTTGCTGGAATAGCCTGAGGCATGTCCTCCAAATGATGCACTGATACACAAAACCTACATTATCAGTGCTAGATCATCCAAAGGTGTGTGCCTCAGACTATCGCTGCAAGAGTAGCATAGCGGAGGTTGAGACTGTGGTGCCCATTAAGTAAAGGAGGCAATGGTGGGCAGAAAGGAGGATTGGAGACAGGATGGATCATGAGGAGGGCAACAGGTATGACTATGCATAATCAATGTTTCAGATTGGACTGGAGGGTCACCCTTAGTGGTTTCTTATGCTTTATGCATGGGGCACAGCTGTGTGCACAGAGCTTGTATGGAAGCACAAAGAATGTATGTCTTTCTATACTATGAAACACCCATGTGCCATTTTTGGTGTCTCTGTATGGTGCCATATTGCAGAAAATACAGCCATAGTACAAAGTCCAATGGAAAAGTACATTATGGACACATAGACCTCTAATTAAACCCTATTAAGATTCTGTGTGGATCAAAGGTTCTGGGCAGCCATAATATGGTCATGTGCTTATCTGCCTGGACCATACATTACCTAAGTAGTAGTTCAACCTTTAAGTCATTCCTCACTAAAATAAGCATTTTTTTACACTTTTCTAGACAGAGAATCTCTAGAGTAAATAGCTTCAATTTACCTAAAACTCCAACTAACCTGTTTATAATGAATGTGCTCAGACACAGTGAAGATTATCCTGGCTCCTTTGAGTTTATGTGACAAGTTACATTTAAGCAAATCTTTTGTCACTTGTCATTTGTGGAAGCTTAGACTACTTTATAGTGTTGTGTCGGCTAAACTTTCTACATGCATACCTTCAATAGGCATACCTTCGTCATGCTAACCCAACAAAAATAAGCATATATTGCTTCAGAACAGGGCCTACTTCACCAAAAATGGGTCCTAGATAGTGTTGAGCGAGCATGCTCGGCACATGACAGTATTCGTCCGAATACCTCATGTGCTTGAGTACAATGCTCGAGTCTCCTCCCTGCACGTTTCTTGGCTGCTATGCAGCCAGTAAACGTGAAGGTAAGTACTGCCCTCACTGTAATGCCGTAGCCATGTTGGTTACTGGCATTACAGTGATTGGCTGGACAGAACAATTCATTGGGTGTTCGGCTCAGTCTTAGTCAGGGAGAGCTATGCATAGGAAGGAACAGACAGTGTAGGGAGTGATATTGGACTATTTTTATTAGAAAAACTTTTCAGAGGCCCAAAAGTCCTTTTAAGGACTATTGTATGTGGCAGCAGCAATATACTTTTTTAGTGCATCATGCACCAAAATAGCATCTAATAGGCTGCTGCGGACAGTTAAATTATCTGCGGCACATCTCCTGTTTCAAGTGTGTGCATGCCAAAAATATCTGTGACATCCAGTGTACTATTTCCATAGATGGTGTCAGCTGCGGACAGTTAAATTAGCTGTGCCACATCTCCTGAGTAAAGTGTGCGCATCCCAAAAACATCTGTGACATCCAGTGAACCTTTTCCATAGACGTTGTCCGCTGCAGATAGTGATGTTAGCTGCGCCACATCTGCTGTGTAACATGTGCGCTGAAAAAATGGTTCAGTGACATACAGTGTACTTTTTCAATAGACGGTGTCCGCTTCTGACAGTGACATTACCAGTGCCACTTCTCCAGTGTACCGTGAGCGCTGAAAAAATTCATCTGTGACATACAGTGTACTTTTCCAATAGACGGTGTCCACTTCTTACAGTGACAATACCAGTGCCACATCTCCAGTGTACCGTGTGCGGTTAAAAAATGTATCTGTGACATACAGTGTACTTTTTCAATAGACGGTGTCCGCTTCTGACAGTGACATTACCAGTGCCACATCTAAACTGTAACGTGTGCGTTTAAAACATGAATCTGTGACATACAGTGTACTTTGTCAGTAGACGGTGTCCACTTCTGACAGTGACATTACCAGGGGTACATCTCCAGTGTAACATGTGCGCTGAAAAAATGTATCTGTGACATACAGTGCACTTTTTCAATAGACGGTGTCTGTTTTTGACAGTGACATTACCAGGGGTACATCTACAGTGTAACGTGTGCGCCTAAAAAATGTATCTGTGACATACAGTGTACTTTTTCAATAGACGGTGCCTACTTCTGACAGTGACATCACCAGTGCCACTTCTAAAGTGTAACGTGTGTGCTTTAAAAATGTATCTGTGACATACTGTGTACTTTTTCAGTAGACAGTGTCCGCTTCTGATAGTGACATTACCAGTGCCACATCTCCAGTGTAACATGTGCGCATAAAATTTATATCTGTGACATGCAGTGTACTTTTTCAATAGACGGTGTCCGCTTCTGACAGTGACATTACAGGTGCCACAATTCCAGTGTAACATGTGCGCTTAAATTTTTTATCTGTGACATACAGTGTACTTTTTCAATAGACGTTGTCTGCTTCTGACGGTGACATTACCAGTGCTACAATCTCCAGTGTAACGTGTGCGCATACATTTTTATCTGTAACAGTGTACTTTTTCCGTAGACACTGCGGACAGTGACATTACCGGTGGTACTTCTCCTGTATAACGTTTCCTCTTCCCAAATGCATATGACATTTACTGTAATTTTTTATTAGCCACTGGTGACAGCATTGACATTATCTGCGGGATATCTCCTGTGTGATGTTTCCACAACCCAAATACCTTTTTAAATTTTTTGCCGCATACACCCTACGCTACTGTACACTACTGTACGTGTGACATACTTTCAAGCACATATAACATTTAATATGAAGAAGGTGAGCAGTAAGGGATGGGGAAGTGGCCGTGATGCTGATGGTGCACGCAGAGGCCGCGGCCCTGGGCGCGTTGCAACTGTGCCTGCTGCCAGAGCACAAGAAAAACAATGATCCACGATACCTAGCTTCATGTCCCAGTTTGCAGGGTGGTGCAAGACACCACTCATGAAGTCAGACCAGTGCGGCCAGGTGGTCGGTTGGATTGCAGCAGATAATGCTTCCAGTCAGTTAAGCAGCACCCTGTCTTCCACCAAGTCCAGTCTCAGTAGCCAAGGCCCTTGCATATAATGTGTTGCAGGGTCAGCTCACCTGCAGGCCCTCGCATATAATTTTTTACAGGGTCAGTTCACCTGCAGGCCATCAAATACAACCTTTTAGAGGGTCAGCTCACCAGCAGGCCCTCACCTACAATCTTTTACAGGGTCAGCTCCCCTACAGGCCCTCACATACAATCTTTTACAGGGTCAGTTCACCTGCAGGCCCTCGCATATAATGTTTTACAGGGTCAGCTCACCTGCAGGTCCTCGCATATAATGTTTTACAGGGTCAGCTCACCAGCAGGCCCTCACCTACAACCTTTTAGAGGGTCAGCTCACCAGCAGGCCCTCACCTACAATATTTTACAGGGTCTGCTCACCTGCAGGCCCTCACATATAATTTTTTAGAGGGTCAGCTCATGAGCAGGCCCTCGCCTACAATCTTTTACAGGCTCAGCTCACCTGCAGGCCCTCACATATAATGTTTTACAGGCTCAGCTCACCTGCAGGCCCTCGCATATAATGTGTAACAATGGCAGTTGGCAGCCGCCAGCGTGCAGTGCGTCCGACTACGTACCTCAGTCGAGCTGCCCGCGGCGCTCCTCCTCTTCGCTGCAGGCTCTTGACCCGCTTTCCTGCGCTGTCGCAGGCTACGACAGCTTCTGTTATATCTTGTAGGAGCCGCAGGCGTCCTGGTACCTTAAGGGTTAATGCACGCCTCTGATTCCGCCCTCTCTCCAATCCTGGCCAGGCACCACCTTTATAAGGGTGCTTCCCCCTTCCTGCAATGCCTGAGCAATATTGTACTTCCTACAGCTAAGGCTCCTGTTGTTCCTGCATTCGATATCCTGTTTATGACCTCTGCCTGTATCCTGACCTCGTCTCTGCTTGATCCTCTTGTTCCTCGCTGTTAAAGACCTGGACTGTCGACCATGCCTCTCTCTGCTGTGCAGATCGTTACACCAGCTCCACCTGGACTAACTCAGCTTTGCTGTTCTCACAGCACTATCTCTGCTATACCGCTTTTTCAGCTCAGCATTATCCTTCGGTTGTCTGCTATATTGCCTGTTCCCCGGTGCTAGCATTGGGGCTTTCTGGCCTGCCCGGCCAGCTGCCACTTAACCGGGACCACTCTTGCGGTAGCGACCTGGTGTCTCCCCTGCAGCTGAGTCCAGCTTCCGCATCCTGGAGCGGGATAAAGGGTGAAAACCAGGGGGACACTTAGACTCCGCTCCCAAGTTTGGCCCACAGCCAAACCGGTAAGTGGCACAGCGGGTCCACACCCGTTGATCCGTTACAGTTTGCTCAGGCCATGGAGCCCGCTGGCAAGCCCAAGCCTGTGGTACAAGATTTATACCGAGAGCTGCAACGCCATAGTGAACGCCATGAAGTCCTGCTGCAGTATCTGAACACAATTTTGGACGCTCTACCCACTACTGCTCCTGCGGCACTACAGGTCCCAGCAAGTCCTGCTAATTCCGTTGCATCATCTGCATACCAGGGCACATCTGCTGTCCAACTTCCCTTGCCTCCACGTTATAGCGGTGAGTCAAAGGCCTGCAGAGGGTTCCTGAATCAATGCTTGATCCACTTTGAGCTACATGGAGACAAGTTCCAGTCTGACCGAGCAAAGGTGGCTTTCATTGTATCTCTGCTCTCTGGAGAAGCTCTTGCTTGGGCTAATCCTATATGGGAGCGAAGCGGACCCGAGACTGCAAGCCTACAGACCTTCTTAACTGTTTTCCGTACAGTATTTGAGGAACCTGGTCGTGCCTCGTCTGCAGCTTCTGCTCTTCTTCGTCTGCGTCAAGGCGCTAGGACAGTGGGCCAATACGCAATCCAGTTCCGTACACTGGCCGCAGAACTGTCCTGGAATGATGAAGCTCAATGAGCCGTATTCTGGGAGGGTCTGTGTGACCGCATTAAAGACGAACTAGCGGGAAGGACCTCCTTGGCTCTCTGGACGCTTTGATCACGTTGGCCACACGCATAGACGTGCGGTTTCGTGAACGTTTTTCTCAAGCCGCAAGGCTGAAGCAGACGTCTAAACTCGCATCTGTCTTCCAGAGGACTATTCAGACTCCTGCTGTGATTCCGTCTGAAGAGATTATGCAGGTGGATCGCCTGAAGCTCTCTGATCAGGAGCGCCAGCGACGGCGAGCAGAGAACTTGTGCCTCTACTGCGGTGGAAAGGAACATGTTGTTATATATCGGTACCTGCCTTCCAAAATTCTGGCGCTGCCGGGAATTTTGTTAATCAAGCCCTGGTGACCCAGTGCCAGCTTTCCACTACCCGTCTTGTGAAGCCTCTGGTGGCAACGATTGTTAATAGACAAACCTTACCCAAACCTATTCAGTTCATCACGGCTCCTGTGAAAGTCGGGGTGCTACATTCTGAAGAAATATCCTTCTATGTCCTGCCAGATTTCACGGACCCAGTTATTCTGGGATTGCCCTGGCTACAGCAACATTCTCCCATCTTAGACTAGCGAAAGGGGGATATTCTCCGCTGGGGTCCTCAGTGCCAAACCCCCTGCCTGTCGATGGTCCACCCAATGTCTCCTCGTCCGGTTCCTGTGAACCTGCCTGGTCTGCCTCCGCAATTTGCATCCTTTGGAGATGTTTTCTGTAAGAAGAAGGCAGAGACTTTACCACCTCATCGGACTTATGACTGTCCGATCGATCTTCTACCTGAGACTTCTCCTCCTCGTGGAAGGGTTTATCCTTTATCCCCGCCTGAGACACAGGCTATGGCCGAGTATATTAAGGAGAACCTGGAGAGGGGGTTTATCCGGAAGTCTACCTCGCCGGCTGGAGCCGGTTTCTTCTTCGTGTCCAAGAAAGACGGGTCACTCCGTCCATGCATAGATTATCGTGGACTGAACAAGATTACAGTCAAGAACAAGTATCCTCTGCCCCTGATGTCTGAATTGTTTGACCGTATCCGAGGCGCACAGATATTTTTTAAATTGGATCTACGTGGTGCATATAACCTGATCCGAATCCGTGAAGGCGACGAGTGGAAGACGGCATTCAATACCGTGATGGCCACTATGAGTACTTGGTTATGCCGTTCGGCCTTTGCAACACTCCTGCAGTCTTCCAAGAATTTGTAAATTACATCTTCCGGGACCTGTTATACAAGTGTGTAGTAGTGTATCTCGACGATATTCTTATTTATTCAACCGACTTGTCCACTCACCGGAGACAAGTGCGCCTGGTTCTGCAGCGCCTAAGGGAGAATGGTCTGTTTGCCAAGCTCGAAAAGTGTGTCTTTGAGTAGTCTTCCTTACCCTTTTTGGGGTACATTGTTTCCTGCACTGGTCTGCAAATGGATCCCGACAAGGTCTCTGCCATCCTGAATTGGCCCTGTCCTCAAGGTCTCCGTGCCATTCAAAGATTTCTGGGATTTGCCAACTTCTATAGGCAGTTCATCCCAAACTTCTCTTCTCTCACAGCCCCTATTTCTGCGCTGACTAAGAAAGGGGCGGATGCAAAGAAATGGACCCCTGAAGCTGAGTCTGCATTCCGACAACTCAAAGATTGCTTTGCTGCTTCTCCTGTCCTCCATCATCCAGACACTTCCAAACAGTTCTTCCTAGAAGTGGATGCTTCTTCTATTGGTGCAGGTGCAGTCCTGTTACAGAAGACCTCCAAGGGGAGATTTGTCTCATGTGGTTTCTTCTCCAAGCTCTTCTCTTCTGCAGTAAGAAAGTACTCCATCGGTGATAGAGAACTGCTTGCTATCAAGATGGCCATGGAAGAATAAAGATACCTTCTGGAGGGGGCTTTGCATCCAGTGGTTATATACACTGACCACAAGAATCTGACTTATCTGCAGTCTGCACAGCGTCTTAATCCACGTCAGGCTCGATGGGCACTCTTCTTTGCCCGATTCAATTTCCTTCTGCATTTTCGACCGGCAGACAAAAATGTGAAGGCTGATGCGCTTTTCCGTTCCTTTGACCCAGCAGATCAGTTGAGGAACCTCGCCAGTTCGAGTAAAAGATATTCCTCCGGGGAGGATTTTTGTTCCGCAAGCCGAGAGGAGGAAGATTCTCTTCTGGGGACATTGCTCCAAGTACGCTGGTCACCCTGGGGTACGTAAGACCCTTTAGTTGCTGTCCCGTCACTACTGGTGGCCGACCCTACCGAAAGATGTCCGGGAATTTGTGTCTGCCTGTACCTCCTGTGCCCGTAACAAGGTTTCCCTAAGCAAACCAGCAGGGTTGCTACTACCATTACCCATTCCGGAAGTTCCCTGGCAGCATGTTGCTATGGACTTTATCAGAGACCTCCCGTCCTCTGCTGGCTGTTCTGTAATCTGGGTAGTGGTAGACAGATTCTCCAAGATGGCACATTTTATTCCGTTTCCTGGATTGCCCTCTGCTAAGCGACTAGCCTGTCTGTTCTTCGAACACATCTTCCGCCTTCATGGCCTACCTCTGCACATTGTGTCTGATCGAGGGGTACAATTTACTTCCAAATTCTGGAGAGCGCTCTGTGGGCTACTTGAGGTGAAGTTGGACTTCTCTTCTGGATACCACCCTCAGTCTAATGGGCAAGTTGAACGAGTTAATCAGACTTTGGAGAACTACCTACGTCACTTTGTCTCTGCTCAGCATGATGATTGGGTGCAGCTCCTGCCTTGGGCGGAATTCTCGTACAACAGACATTCCGGAGAATCCCCGGGCTCTTCTCCATTCTACATAGTGTATGGACTACACCCTGGTACTCCTTTACCCCTGTCCGCATCTTCTGAGGTACCGGCTGCTACTTCTTTGTTCAGAGACTTCCTCAGCATCTGGAGACAGACTAAGGATTCCATCTCTCAGGCTGTTACTCGTATGAAGAAAAATGCGGATAACAGACGTAGACCTCCTCCTCAGTTCTCTCCTGGCGACAAAGTCTGGCTTTCCTCCCGGAACATCCGCATGAAGGTACCCTGTTACAAATTTGCTCCACGGTTTCTGGGCCTGTTTGAGGACCTTGAGCGTATCAACCGTGTTTCTTATAAACTCCGGTTGCCTACTTCTCTCCGGATTCCAAATTATTTTCATGTATCTCTTCTGAAACCGTTGGTCCTCAACTCCTTTTCCAGGCTTCCCCCCACCTCTACTTCCGTGCCTACTGACGGTGAGCCTGAATTTGAAGTACAGAACATCCTCGATTCCAAGGTTGTTGGTGGTAAGAGGTACTTCCTTGTAGACTGGAAGAATTATGGTCCTGAGGAACGTTCCTGGAAGCCGGAGGAGAATGTACATGCTCCGAATCTTCTCAGAAGATTTTTTCAGCGCATCAAGGCCAAAAAGAAGGGGCGTGAGAGGGGGGATACTGCAACAATGGCAGTTGGCAGCCGCCAGCATGCAGTACTTCCTACAGCTAAGGCTCCTGTTGTTCCTGCATTCGATATCCTGTTTATGACCTCTGCCTGTATCCTGACCTCGTCTCTGCTTGATCCTCTTGTACCTCGCTGCTCTCAAGTTAAAGACCCGGACTGTCGACCACGCCTCTGTCTGCTGTGCAGATTGTTCTCACAGCACTATCTCTGCTATACCGCTTGTTCAGCTCAGCATTATCCTGCAGCTGTCTGCTATATTGCCTGTTCCCCGGTGCTAGCATTGGGGCTTTCTGGCCTGCCCGACCAGCTGCCACTTAACCGGGACCACTCTTGCGGTAGCGACCTGGTGTCTCCCCTGCAGCTGAGTCCAGCTTCCACATCCTGGAGCGGGATAAAGGGTGAAAACCAGGGGGACACTTAGACTCCGCTCCCAAGTTTGGCCCAAAGCCAAACCGGTAAGTAGCACAGCGGGTCCACACCCGTTGATCCGTTACATAATCTTTTTCAGGGTCAGCTCACCTGCAGGCCCTGACCTACAAACTTTTACAGGGTTAAATCATCTGCAGACCGTCGCATATAAGGTTTTACAGGGTCAGCTCACCTGCAGGCCCTCACCTACAATCTTTTAGAGGGTCAGCTCACCAGCAGACCCTCACCCCTAATATTGTAGAGGGTCAGCTCAGCAGCAGACCCTCACCCCTATTGTTTTAGATGGTCAGATCAGAAGACCCTTGCTCCAAATGTTTTTGAGTGTCACCAGCAGGCCATCAATCATAATTTTTCAAGGGTGTGTATGATGCCCTCCTTTATGTGTAATAAAGAGTGTATTGGAGTGCCGATTCCTTGTCATTTTTGGCAGCCCTTTCACATAGTGCATAGGCTTTATGAGTGTACTGGTCCCACTACCTGAACATTTGTACCACAATGTGAATGAGGCCCTCCTTTATATGATATACAGGTTGTATCGGAGTTCCTCTTTCTTGTAATTTTTGATAACACTTGCACTTTATATACAAGTAAATATACAGGAAAAAATGTTTCCTAACAATTTTTCCTCTAAAATTGATTTTATCTTTGGTCTTGTGCATATTATTGTCAGTCTGTAAAAGTGGCATACTACTCGGACAACATAGTTCCCAGCAGCGACCTGGGGTTCCAAGATGCATACAGACATCATCCCCATGCTGTTTCCGATCTATTTTGGTCGTGTTTCCATCAATTTCTGACCTTTTCCTATGAACCAGGCACCCTCCCCTCTTCAGAGCAGTGCTCGGGTTCTCCCATTGACTTCCATTATACATCCTGATGTGTTCTGCCGGAGCACTTGGGTGCTTGATCAACACTAGTCTTAGATTCATATTTGACCAAGGACAACATCTGCATTGAGTTTGTATTTTCTTCCTGTGTTTGTGTGGACTTCTTCTAGGGACTTCAGTTTCCTTCCACATTCCAAGGATTTACTGATAGGGAACTTAGATTGTGAGTCCAATTGGGGACAGTAAGTGATGATAATGTCTGTAACGTGCTGTGGAATATGTCAGCGCTTTATAAGTGAGTAAAATAATAATAATACAATAAAGTACTAGCAGTTTTTCACATTTTGATACTATCCAATCACTGCAGACTGTTTAGTGACATCTATCTGGACCCTCAAAGCTGCTAGTAATTAATTAATAACTTCTAGCAGGAATAATACATGAATGGTACAACATAGAGTCATAAGAATAGATGCTCCAGAATTGTTATTACATGGGGAATGCAATAGTTACTGAAACAGACATGTCAGGAGAGGTTACAGGTACTCTTTAAGTTTCTGTAGATTTGAAAAGAAAAGCTCACTTGGCAAGATATTTATGAAATCCTTCAAGTTAAAGAAACTTCAAGAGAAATGAAATTCAGTGTTGGCAACCACCCACCATGTAAAAGAAAGATTGCTCAGTTTAAATGACTTGCTTGTCAGGGTTTCAGCTGTGAAGCTGGTTTTAGCCATTTGACTTGAACGTTGGTAATCTTTGTAATTTAATAATGCACTCTAAGTGCTGTAATGGGATCTGAAAGGCTGTTTTTGTCAAAAACGCAACTGTAGTGGCATTTGGGGTGGGAAGTATGCCAAATACTAGTGCTGCTGCCACAGCAGGAGCATAGACACAAGGTTGTGTACAGTAATTGGTAGAAAATTATATTTCACGTTGCTAGATAGACTTCCATCCTAAGTGAAAGACATTAACACAGTTTGTGCAAATGTTGATATGTTCATGGTGAGCTTCTGAGAACCCCATCATTGATCCCAGTAGCTGAACACCTGCAACAAGATAGCTGAATGCTGGATTGATAAGAGTATCTTGTATATGAGCAGTGAGGAGGAGTCAGATATTAGATTTGCTTATCAAAGTGTATTTGTAGTATCCTGAATTAGCCACCAGTGGGCAGCACCGTGTCCCAGTGGTTAGAAGTGTGGCCTGGCAGACCCGAGTCCTGGATTTGAATCTGGACAAGTAAAGCATGTGCATGGAGTTTGTATGGTCTCACGACTCTCTGTCTTCGTTTCTTTCTTTGCTTGGGTATTTTCTCAAGTTTCCTCTTATAATACAACATTTGTATACAAATACCATCTTTTAAATGTTGTACAAGTGATTGTGTATTTTGTTTTTCACTCAAGTATGTTATTTTATATAAATTGGACGAAACCTGTCATAGAGAATATGGTGTCTGAGCTGAAGGTGTTGTGTTATAGAGCAGGAGGAGCTGAGCATATTAATATATAGGTCTATTGGAAAAGTTTCAGTAAAACTTAATTTAATTTAATTCATTTACATTCCTGCTCATTCTGAGCTTTAAAGTCAAGAAGGCGGTCCTGTCGGTGATTGACAGATGTCTCTGTATACACAGTCATAGAGAGAAGGCTGTCAATCACTGATAGGACCACCTCCTGGACTTCAAAGCCCATAGTGAGCAGGAATTTAAATGAATTAAATACAAATTTTACTGAATCTTTCTCCATAAACCTATATATCAATCTGCTCAGCATTTCCTGCTCTATAACATGGTGCTTGCAGATTAATTTGCATTTTCATGGTGACAAGTTCCCTTTAAATGACCTTCCTTTAAAAAATGGTACAGACCTTCTCTTTATATAGAGCAGGGGTCAGCAACTTTCTGCACTCCCGCTGTTCTGAAACTACAACTCCCAGAATCCTCCCTTCCCTTCTATGGGAGTTACAAGAACAACCAAGCAACTCTGCATGCTGGGAGTTGTAGTTTCACAGCAGCTGGAGTGCTGAAGGTTGCTGATCCCTGATATAGAGGGTAGGGAAACCAAACATGCAGACATCAGCATTCCGATACATGTACTATATTAGTCCACAACTATAAAGTCCAATAATTACCATGCTCAAGCCATAGCACAGGGGTGAGTAAATCATTGCAATGCAAGTGAATAAGGTTTTACAAACCCTGGTTATGCAGTGCAGAGATTTACAGATTTTAAGATATGCTGTGAGGATTTCAATTTGCAACTTGCTCTTACTATGGGGCATTGCACCAGATGTTTTCAGTAGATTTCCCTTTTGCAATGCAAAGAGAGTAACCTGAGGCAAATCCATAGAAAACTTCACGCTGTCTCATGACAGTTGTATGCTTATTATTACTGATTGTTGTTAGGGTGGTGGTTAAATATAGGGCCAAATTTCTGTGCGGCTTGATTTAATTATACATGTTCATTATGGTTATAGAGCCTCCATCTCCCTGCTATCTCTCTGCCAGTCATAGACTTGTAATGACAGGGAAGTCCTGCTAGAATCAACATGTTTTTTATCACATATGTCCATGCATATATGAATATTCAAAGTATTATTTTTCTATTTTTTGTTTTTTTTGCACGAAATGGGTGGATAGTTTTCTGAATATAATTTTTTGAAGCCACTCCATGTTTTCTACTTCCAGTCCTGGCTTTTTAACTTCCTCCTCTGTTTGGACTTTTAGCATAGCAAACAGAGTCAGACCAGTCACCCAATCAGAGAGGGAGGGGGATGAGTGACTCCATTAGAGCATCATACATTACACTCTTCTTTGGCCATCCTTAGGCCCCTTTCACACCTGCGTTCTTCTTTTCCGGCATAGAGATCCGTCGTCGGGTCTCTATGCCGGAAAAATCCTGATCAGGATCATCCCCATGCATTCTGAATGGAGAGAAATCCGTTCAGGATGCATCAGGATGACTTCAGTTCAGGACCGGAACGTTTTTTGGACGCAGCAAATACCGCAGCATGCTGCGCTTTTTGTTCCGTCCAAAAATCCGGAACACTTGCCGCAAGGCCGGATCCGGAATTAATGCCCATTGAAAGGCATTAATCCGGATCCGACCTTAAGCTAAATGTCGTTTCGGCGCATTGCCGGATCCGACATTTAGCTTTTTCTAACTGGTTACCATGGCAGCCAGGACGCTAAAGTCCTGGTTACCATGGTAAAATGTAGCAGGGAGCGGGGGAGCGGCATACTTACATTCCGTGCGGCTCCCGGGACGCTCCAGGATGACGTCAGGGCGCCCCAGTGCATGGATCACGTGATCGCATGGATCACGTGATCCATGCGCATAGGGCGCTCTGACGTCATTCAGGAGCGCCCGGGAGCCGCACGGAATGTGGCATGCCGCTCCCCGCTCCTACTATGGCAACCAGGACGCTAGTAGCGTCCTGGCTGCCATAGTAACCTGAAAGCAATTCGAAGACTGATGAGGATCCTGATCAGTCTTCTAATGCTTCAGGTGACTTGCGTTCTGACGGATCCGGCAGGACGGAAGTGCCTGCCGGATCCTCAGAACGCAAGTGTGAAAGGACCCTTATCTAGGCCTATAAAAAAAATAGCACTATCACACTTATCCCAATTCTACTAATGTACTATTATACTAGCAGATAACATCTTTCCCTACAGCAGCAGTAAACTAAGAATGGATTCCCTATCTATATAGGGGTATTATCTCCATGTGCTGACTGCTACAGAAGGACAATATCATAGTTAAAACTGTTTTCTCTAAATATTGTTTAATAAATATCCCTTTGTGATGAAAGTGTCCCTATAAGCTTAACTTATTCTCTAGCAATGGGACTCATATGCATACAGCTATAAGTCTGTCAAACATAAAAGGCATACACAATTGATGGTTACACACAAAATAGGCACTTAACTTAACAGTTATAGTTACTGTGGCTCAGTCTTCTCCTGCCTTACTTGCTCCCATCAGCCATGGCGATTCTTCTCTTTGCCCCAGCTAGAGACTTCAAATCAGGTCTTCACATTGCACTGTCTTGGCCTCTATCTCTGTATGCACCCACCAACAATGAGAATGCGCTCTGATTCTTGACACTACTAACCCACTTCTTGGGGCCTGCACTCACCTGGTGCACGAGCCACTGAAGCAGGCTTTCTTTTCACACTCTCCCTAAGCAGGGGGAGAGTGAACAGCATGGCACTCGTGACTACACTATCCACAATGACATCCACCTGGTGCCTTTATAAAGGCCCCTTCTATAAAGGCAGTGTTGGCTACACAGTGACCTATGTGCATGGAAAGTCCTCTCTACAGCCAGCAAAATTATGTTGTCAGTGGGGAGGAACTGAACACAACAATGGAAACGGCAGGGGCGAAAAGGATGAGTATTGATTCTTTTGTTATTTTAGACTACAGTGTTTATCGGGGCTGCCGACTTTTTATTCAACTTAGACAATCCTTTAAATGGATATCTCTGTTTCAACAAATAAATACAAAAAAAGTTCAGCAAATGAAGGAATACAATTTCTTGACATACTTTTTGCATTAACTCCATATAGTTTTCAAGTTCTTCGAAAATGTCATTCCATAGGATCTTTCATAATTTATTCCAAGCAGAGAATAATTTGTCACGGTCATATGATGGACACAAAGGCACATTGCAAGTAATTGCAAGAAATTGCATAACTTTTAATTGTACATAAATGAGGTGTATTCAGTATAACCTTAATATCTCTTTAATAGTGATGAGCAGCATCAGCTATATTCGATTTCATGATATTTGACGAATATATCGGCGAAGATTCGTCAAATATTCGCGAATTCGCTATATTCGATTACTAACATTCATTGCGATAATGGCAGTGTAAAAATCGCATGTGCACGTGAGAAAGGGGCGTGTTGCAGTTTTCAAACTAAGAAGGGAGGGATCAGTGAAGTGCCGATATTCGCATTGTAATAAAAAATCGCGTTATGATTATTTGCACTCCACTTACTGTCAGTGAGTGGAGTGCGAATATTCGTAACATGATTTTTTTATTGCGATACGATTATCGGCACTTTACTGTAATGTGCATTGTGATGTGTACTGTGTAAATATAAAACTAATATTCGTGATTAAAAATATATATATATTTAAATACTGAGGCCTCTTTCACACGGGCGTGTGAGGGCCGGATAGGACGAGGGTGCGTTGCGGGAAATTCAATGCATTTTAATGCATTTTGCCCGTGCGTGAGAAAAATCTGAATGTTTGGTTCTCAGACTCGAATCCAGACTTCTTCACAGAAGTTCGGGTTTGGGTTCAGTATTCTGTAGATTTTATTATTTTCCCTTGTAACATGGTTATAAGGGAAAATAATAGCATTCTTAAGAGAATGCTTAGTATAAATGTGGATTGGGGGCTTAAAAAATAAAAAATATTAACTCACCTCATCCACTTGATCACGCAGCCGGGCATCGTCTTCTTTCTTCTTCTTTGAGGACCTGCAAAGGGACCTTTGATGCCTTAATCACACTCACCACGTGGTGAGCGCGGTAACGTCAGCGCAGGTTCTGCTGAATGAAGATAGAAGGATTCCTCTATCTTCATTCAGCTGTCATCAAAGGTCTTTTTGCAGGTCCTCAAAGAAGAAGAAAGAAGACGATGCCCGGCTGCGTGATCAAGTGGATGAGGCAAGTTATTTTTAAAAAAAATTTAACCCCTCAATCCACATTTTACTAAGCATTCTCTATTAAGAATGCTATTATTTTCCCATATAACCATGTTTTAAAGGAAAATAATACAGAAAATAGACATTAATGGGGTTGCTCATCCCTATCGTCTCCTAGCAACCATGCGTGAAAATCGCACCGCATCCGCACTTGCTTGCGGATGCTTGTGATTTCCACACAGCCCTATTCATTTCTATGGGGCCTGTGTTGCGTTAAATTGCAGAATATAGAACATGCTGTGTTTTTCACGCAACGCACAAGTGATGAGTGAAAATCACTGCTCATCTGCACACCCCCATTGAAGTGAATTGGTCCGGATTCAGTGCGGGTGCATTGTGTTCACGTAACACATTGCACCCGCGCAGAATTCTCACCCTGTGAAAGGGGCCTGAAACTAATAAAAATATGATGATAAGACACTTACCATTTATTATTTTTGGGAGACCAGAATAGCTTCTCGCACCGCCTAGCGATCAGCTATAATTGCCAGAGAAGCCACCTGTAGACTTACCTCCCCCCTGCACATGTGCAGATAAAAGACAAGCATTTTTGCTGTTGAATAAAAGGTATGTTCACCTGATCAGAGTTTACAGGAAGACTGGAGAGTGCCTACTGCCATCATATATAGTGTGGAGACACACAGGACCAACACTTGGTGTCATGGTTTGGGGTGCAATTAGCTACCATGGCCTTTCCAGTCTGGTATTCACAGAGGGAACATTGGCCAGCCTTCAGTATGTCCAGAACATCATGGAACCAGCTCTACGGTCTCATTTAACTCAGGAGACATTGTGTTCCACCAAGATAATGCCTGTACACACACTTTCCATGCTGCACGAAGTGCTCTTCAGGCTATGCAACAGCTTTCCTGGCCAGCTCGATTGCCCGATCTCTTCTCTGTCAAGAATTCCTGGGACAGGATGCAGCGACGGATCTTTCATGCACAGAAGCCAACAATCACCTTGACTGAACTACGGGTCCAAAATTAAAGAACTTGCAATGACATATCACATGATGATATCTAGTATCTGTATGACCGTTACTATTCCAGAGTGGCAGCCTGTATCAGAGCAAAGGAACTGCCACCCAATATTAATGTGACCCTGCCTCAACATAAACCCTGCTGCAGAACCTAAAATAAAGGGTGCACTACCTTGATCATGTTATTATTGACCAAGTTAGGCTACGTTCACACTAGCATTTCTATTTTCCGGTATTGAGATCTGTCATAGGGTATCAATACCGGAAAAAAATGCTTCTGAACAGAACGGAATGCTTTAAAATGCATTCCGTTCTATTTGGTTGCATTCTCATTCCGTCATGGGATGCGGAGCAAGACGGATCCGTCATGACCCACAATGCAAGTCAATTTCTCTGACATAATCAGACACAATGAATCCGTCTCCCATTGACCATCGTCTTGGCTGTGTTAAAGATAATACAACCGGATACGTTCATAACGGAAGCTGATGGTTGTATTATCAGTAAAGGAAGCGTTGTTGCTGGGCCCTGCCGGATCCAGCTCGGTCACATTGAGCTATCCAGGTGTTCATTTTTCAGTAGTGTATTACCCTCCCAATAAATTCCCTCCAATGACTTTCTCTAGAATTTATGGATAAATAAAAAAATGCACCTGTCATATATAACAGAAATCTAAATTACATTATTGTCACTTTAGTGATTATGCATGGACTTCCAGGTTGACGTTTGTTCATGCAGATTTTAGAGCCAAAACCAGGAAGGGATCATACACTTTGGACACGTATAAAGAAAAGTCTTACTCTTAGGCTACATGCACACAAACGTATTTTGTTTCCGTGTCCGTTCCGTTTTTTTTCACGGATAGGATGCGGACCCATTCATTGCAATGGCTCCGCAAAAAATGCTGACAGCACACTATGTACTATCCGCATCCGTATGTCCGTTCCGTAGCCCCGCAAAAAAAATAGAGAATGTCTGTTCTTGTCCGTTTTGCGGAACGTCATCCTTTTTTTTTGCGGATCCGCAATTTGCAGACCGCAAAACACATACGGTCGTGTGCATGTAGCCTTAACCTGTTTTTATCCACTCCTTGCTTTGACTTGAAGAACTGCAAAAAATCTTGAACTTGGAAAACCCAGCCTTATGCTTTGCTAATTATAGTACTAGAAATTAATTTCAAAACTAGATATGGTATTAGCTTTTGCTGGTTAGATACAACATGTAATTTGGGCTGTGTTAATCTAAGGGCAGATTACCAGAATTAGATTCCATTATAAAGTAATACATTAAATTCTCCATAACTATCTTTAATGCTTTCCTTTAATCGTTATTTCACCCTCAGCTGAGTATGCTGCCCTTCTTAAAAAGTCCTTACAGGCATGAATTTGGCTCTGGCATTTTTCAGCAGTAAAAAATGCATTTTTTGTGGGGTTTTTTGTGGACACAGTGGCCGAGATTTACTAATCCTACAAGAGGTGTAAACTTAGACCTGCACCACGTTTATCACAGTGGCTCTAGCTTAATAATAAATGTTGTACTTGGAGAGACACGCATCTCTGACTCTATACTATTGGTTGGCTTACTTTAAGACAGAATTTTATACCAGAATTATGGTGCAATTTTGGTGCAAAACATTAACTCTCCACACCGGCATGACCCCAGATCAGGGGGTACTTGCAAATTGCTTTTTAATGCGTGTTATGCTATTTAATATCAGGTTTTGGTCTGTATACCGATAATAGTTATGGATGGAAGTGACAGAGTTGACCAACTGTGAAACAGCCCCTAAAGGAAGTTTGGTTGTGGACCCCAGTCTAGTTAAGGTCAGTTGTGAGTCAGTAAAAGAAGAGGGAGGAAGCATCTTCATGTACTCCCTCCACACAGGAATGGATTAAGGTCCAAAGAATAATCTTCTCTGAAGATTATCTACTGAGTGAAAGACCTCATCATTGTTCTACAGTACTCAAGAAAGAGAATGAGCATTGGAGTCTGTAAGGTATCCTGCTATCTAAGCTATTTAGACTTTACTGCAGTGAGGGGAATACTGTTATACTGTTAAGACACCCTTTTCATTAGTACATTTGGCCAATCGTATCTCTAAAAAAAAAGTGTAAAGTATGACTCAGTTACAAACTACAGGCACGATTGCAAAAGTGAGATTAACAACTATAGATTCTGCAGGAACAAAAAGAGAGGAAAGAGTATGATAATTTACATACTTGCTCAAATCCATCTGGGGAGATTAACACTGTATATGGTAAGAACTGTGGGGCACATTTATTAAGACCGGCGTTTTAAACCCCTAAGCTGACGGTTGTTTCACCGAAGTTATGAAGAGGCGTCGACCTCTTCAAACCTTCTGCAGATCCAATGCCAGTTCTAAATGTAAGACAACTTCCTATCTGTCTTACATTTAGACCTTTTTCTATGCCTGAAACATAGTAAATGGTAAATGAAACAGGCCTGTCGGTCTATCCCCTTCCCCACCCTCGTCACGCCAACTTATTTAGACCCAGTGTGAGCGGGCCGAAGTAGCAGATCACAGCGCAACTAGCTGTTACACCACAATCTGCACCTAAAATTCGCCTAATAGGCATATTTCAGCTTAATAAATGACCCCCTGTGTTTTTGCTATTGTTGGATGTACTACAACTACTATTTTGCACTACAGTAAAGAGAGACACTTATTCTGTTAAACGTGGCCTGGTTACTGACTCCTGCACCATAAGCTGGCTCCAGCTCCTCCTGGGCCAGCTGCACACGCATTTTCTGCTAAGCCCTTCCCCCTTTCCATAAAGCCCTGCCCCTTTCAAGCAGGTCAGGGAAAAAGTATAGAACCCCTAATTGTGCCAAATTGCACTAGAATTGTGCCAGTTTCAGACACTTTTTAGACAGAGTCTAGGTGCAGACACATTAGTAAATATGAGCAAGTGTATTTGTCTATTAGCATTTTCTTCATGCCATTTTTCACCTGTAGAGAAGGTGCCTGAAAACACCAAGAGCTACAGTATGCTACCAGAAAGACAAAAAAAATGCCACCTAACGAACAGAAACACCAGTAGGAAAAAATCTCTTATGCCTTCTGAATGTCATATTTAATATAGACCTAAAAACAAAGAAAAAAGTCCAGAAAAATATCAGCAAAAACCCATGTATAAAAGCACCCTTACTTTAGTACTTTATGATGGATTGTCCCTACTTAAGAAACATCCTGTGACAGAATATAGTGCAGTGATGTTACTATGTGCAGTACCCCAGACATAGAGGTATCTGCAAAGTTTTATTTTGTCATGTTTTTACCATGTTCCTGTTTACACTGTACACCTGCAGATGAGTTATGGCTGGGACTTACCACCCCATTCCTTCCCTCTTGGAAGAGGTGGACCACTCCTATTTCCTGCCAGGAGGGGTAGTCTAGACTAGTTAGAGTAGTGAGGAGTGTGGAAGCACATGCTTGAGCTTCTACTCCAAGTGTCTTAGGGACCAGTCTGTGAGACCATTAATCCAGAGAGACTGCAAGAATACCAAAGATACCTGAAAAGCTAGAGTGTTTACTGTCAGCAGAGTGACCAGAAAGCCACAGCTTTACAGACCCTGCTACAGGTGAGGGACTACAGCTCAGATACCCATCACCTAGTTCACATACAGGCCAGACCAATTTAGAAGCTAGCATTTTCATAGTGGACAACCATTGCCACAAATGCCATACAAATCAACAAGACAGAACATCAGAGGTGCCATCATCTGCCATTTTGCCAGCCACCATACCTTATCATCTGGGAAGAGAAATTGCACTGTATACAACTACTGCTGGGTGTACTTTTTTCCATTAAGTAAAGATACACTTTTATACTTATACTTCTGGCCTGATTCATTATTCCACCTTTTCACTGTACCTATCCCCAGGGAGCAATGGCCAGAGGGAGATCACAGTGACACATCATCTCATAAGTGCCACTATCACACCCATGCTCTGTACAGACTCCTCAGGGGCTTACTGCATATGTCTGACACTTCAGTTTGCTGTCACTGGATGGCTTCTCCTAAGCTCAGATAACTAGTGTAACATTTTATAAAATAATGAACCTATTGTGATGAGTATATCCGGAAACTCTCCAAGCTGCATTTCTATCACAGTAATGTTACCATTGAAATATCAGTAGCTTAGAGTACAAAGTAAGCCAGGGGTATTAAAATTACTAATAAAAGGAAAATCATAGCAGACAATAGTTTATAGCTTTATGTTAAGTCATCAGTATATTATAATGCCAGTTCCATAGCTGCCTGCAAATTAAAATTGGTCCTAGTTTTGAATGTTAATGCTTTGTATTAAGTTATGATCTCTGATCGCCATCTAGTGGCCTATAGTGATCATGATCCATTGATATACACATCAGTTTAAGTGACAATAAACACAATTTCATTTACTCTTGTCTCAAACCTATAGATGTCCCCTCCTCAGAAGGGATTGTTTCTCGTTTGACCTCAGCTCATTTTTACCACAATTTCACTTAATATATCCCCCAAATGTCTTCTAGCTGGCCTTCCTTGGTACACAGTATATAGTATTGTAATTATATATGTTTTGCTGGTGTTAGGTTGGGTTCATATTTGAATTTGTGTGCTGCATTCATTTTGAACTCATTCAAAAGCTGATATCTTTTTCCATCAGTGTTTTCAATAGAGAACCCAGTGATTAAAAAAAGACCATGGTGGGACTGATAAGAATTGATACAAACTTCTGTACTTAGACAAGTATTCCCATCATAGCCATGTATGGCACATCTGCAGGAACAAGCACCTATCTCCAGAACAGGCTCTTTATGTTCATTTCTATGCTAGCATGCTTGCTCAGCTCTATCTGTAATTAATGAAGAAATTAACGGAGAGATAGATATATGTACATATGGCCTCCTTTATGTCCATTCCCATCCTGAATTGGTGGTGAGTGGTGGAACCTGTGATTGTGCCATAAACATTTATGTTACTTTTTTGCTAACTTTGGTTAGTTAGCTTCTTTGGATTTTAAGGGTTTGTTAAGTTCAGCAAATGGCAATTATTATATAGGAAGTCTGTATTCGGCGCACTCTGTACAGAGCCTGTTAGTAGGGTTCTACTCCGTTAGATGCAATAAAATAACAGCAGCCTTAGAGATCGATGTTTAGGTATATTTATTGATGTTGGATTCACATGCGACAGTATTTATAACGTTTCGGCATACAATTGCCTTCTTCAGATACTACAGAAAAAGAAAAATTCGTAATCATATTAAACATAGAACATGAAAAAGGATGATCAGTGATCGTACAATGTTACAAAAAAGAAAAAGATAAATATGGCATACGCATCGTACAAGCGGAAATATCAAAAAAAGGAGGATATGGTATAGATAGCAGCAGTATACATAATCAGGACATCGTATTCTGAGCAGTATGTGGCACCAAGGAATCCAGACAAGCACAATGGAATATGAGTTAATAATCATCTCTGGTAAACATATATGTACCAATGGAGCATACTGTAGCTTATCTGTAGACCATATATTAAGGAAAAAAAGGTTTGATTGTTCTCCACATCCACATTATTGTTATCGTATGTAGGATGGTTATTGTGGTACTTGTAGTCCGTTGCTGGCATCTTCCATTGTATGCATTTTTTGCTGTTGATTACCCCTAGCAACGGACTACAACTGCAGGATGTACTCCCCTATATACATGCACAACTGCATATGTGTTGAGCATATCCTGCTTGTTAAACACCACACCACGTTTTCTAATGGTTTGTATAATATGTTTGGAGGTGTATAAACTCCAATTTAAATGTGCCTGCTTTTCATCTACAGGCTACATTCAGGTGCACCTGGCAGGCTCTGGGCCGTATCAGCCGTTCTCGGGTGGGGCTCATAGGCACCTCCCACCTCCCATTGCAAGCATGGTTACATGCTGGAGGTCACTGGTGAGCTGTTTGTGAGTCAGGCCTTGCGCTCCCATAATGCCCAACGGCCCCTGGTATCGCCCATACGGCACAGGTAGGTTGAGTGGTAGGGCCTCGGGCTACTTGAGAGACCTTGACATGGTGTCCGAGCTTAAGACATGTCCTCCTAGTAGGATATGTCGAACTAACCTCTCAATTTTAACATCAGTGTGAGGGTTTAGTATTGCCGCAGAGTGCACCTGCCTTTGCTATGGTTATGAGGTTGTCGTTAGGTCAACAAGTCAGGAGGATGACCAGAGTGAGGAAGTGGAAGAGGAGGCGCTGGACGATGAAGTCACTGACCCAACCTGGGAAGGTGGTTAGCCGAGCGAGGACAGCAGTAGAGAGGGGGAGGGATCTGCAGCACAGCAACAGCCTGGAAGAGTACAGAGTTCAGATGTCCATACCCCAGGCCTTAGAACAAAAGCGCAAAAACCCAGCCACACACCACATTTCCCTGACGACACACTGGGTGAATATTGTGGAGGCCTGGAGCCAGTCGTACCCTGGAATGGCACAGGTGCTAACGACGCCAAGGATTTCTACCACCACCTACATTAGTGGCTGCAACTTCCCCTTTACCTCCTCCACCTCCTCCTCCACTTCCACCTCTGAATTTTCTTCTTGCAGCACCAGTCAGCCATCAGTCAGTAGCTGTAAGCAGTGTAGCACTGCAGTGCGGAAGCAGCAACAGTCCTTGCTGAAACTATTTGCTTAGGTGACAAACAGCACACCGCCACAGAGCTGCTCAACCTACAACCAGGCATGGTTGTGTCTGATAATGGCCGTAACTTGGTGGCAGCTTTGGAGCTCGGCAAGCTCACACACATACCATGCCTAGCCTAAAAGTTAGACTTAGTGGTTCAGTGGTTTCTCAAAACCTACTCCAATTTGCCTGAGGTACTGCCAGCTCACCGACTGTTGTGCCACCTGAGCACGTGCTGGAACTCCACCTTCCACATGTTGGCCAGGCTTTGTTAGCAGCAGAGGGCAGTAGTGGAATACCAGCTGCAACATGGTCGTCACCTTTCCAGTCAGTTTCCGCACTTTACAAGCAACGAGTGGGCATGGATGCAGGACCTCTTTGAGGTTTTACGCAACTTTGCGGAATCAACACAGATGGTAAGCGGCGATGCCGCTATTATCAGTGTAACCATCCCACTTCTGTGTCTACTGAAACGCTCACTGCTCACAATAAAGGCGGATGCTTTGCATGTGGAAGAGGTGGAGATGGGTGAGGACAGTACACAGGCCAGACCACCCTCATTTTGTCTTCTCAGCACGAATTGGATGATGAGGAGGAGGAGGAGTAGGAGACGGTTTCCTCCGTTACAGAGGGTAGTACCCATAGCAGGTTTATTCCATCTGTTGTGGAGAGGACTAGCAAAATGGTGCAATACCTGAAGGTCCTTGTGGAAAAATTGCTCCAAAAATTTCCAGCTGACAATGCTGGCGGCAGAGTACGTAGTTCCTTGGGCAACTGAGGAGGGGAGACGAGGGGAACACACAGCAGTTACAACAGAGGCAGGGCAACACTCTCCAAGGCCTGGGACAGTTTCATGACACTCTGCCAGCACCCTTACCCTGATTTGCGGCCTACTGTCACAAGGAGGGAAACATTTTGGAAGATGGTGAAGGAGTACGTAGCAGACCGTGTCTGTGTCCTCAATGATCCCTCTGTTCCTTACAACTATTAGGTGTCCAAGCTAGACATGTGGCACGAACTGGCGCTCCATGCCTTGGAGGTGCTGGCCTGCTCTGCCGCCAACATTTTTTCACAGCGGGTATTTAGTGCCGCTGGGGGCATAATAACTGAATAGCGCATATGCCTATAAACTGAAAATGCTAACCGGTTGACTCTTATAAAAATGCACAAGGCCTGGATTGCCCCTGATTTAGCTACTCCACCAGAGGAAAGCGCTGAACCTAAAGGCACTTTAAATGTGGCTTTTATGGTGTATTGAATACACTGCATTCCCATGCACCCCTCCCCTCACAAAAAAGGGTATATGGTTCAATCTTCCTTTTCTCGTCCTTCTCATCCATCATATCAACATGCTTATTAAGCTGCCCTCACAACTAATGTTTTAGAGGGTCAGCTCAGCAGCAGGCCCTCAATCATTATTTTTTCGATGGTCAGCTAAGCAGCAGGCCCTCGACCATAATTTTTTCCATGGTCAGATCAACAGCAGGCACTTGCACTCAATGTTTTAGAGAGTCAGCTCAGCAGCAGACCCTCACCAATAATTTTTTTCCATGGTCAGATCAGCAGCAGGCCCTCGCCCCTAATGTTTTAGATGGTCAGCTCAGCAGCAGGCCCTCACCCATCATTTTTTCCATGGTCAGATCAACAGCAGGCCCTCGCCCCTAATGTTTTAGATGGTCAGCTCAGCAGCAGACCCTCGCCCCTAATGTTCTATATAGTCAGCTCAGCAGCAGGCCCTCACCCATAATTTTTTCCATGGTCAGATCAGCAGCAGGCCCTTGCCCCTAATGTTTAAGATGGTCAGCTCAGCAGCAGGCCCTCGCCCCTAATGTTTTCCATGGTCAGATCAACAGCAGGCACTTGCACTCAATGTTTTAGAGAGTCAGCTCAGCAGCAGACCCTCACCAATAATTTTTTCCATGGTCAGCTCAGCAGCAGGCCCTCGCCCATAATGTTTTAGATGGTCAGATCAGCAGCAGACCCTCACCCCTAATGTTTTAGATCGTCAGATCAGCAGCAGGTCCTCTCCCCCTAATGTTTTAGAGGGTCACCAGCAGGCCCTTGTATGATGTGTATGATGCCCTTTTTTATGTGTAATAAAAGGTGTATTGGAATGCCGGTTTCTTGTAATTTTTCGCAGCCCTTTCACTTATAGTGCATAGGCTTTATGAGTGTAGGAGTCCCACTACCTGAACAATTGTACCACAATGTGAATGAGGCCCTTTTTTATGTGATATACAGGTTGTATCGGAGTGCCTCTTCCTTGTAATTTTTGGCAGCACTTGCACTTTATACACAAGTAAATATAATGTTTCCTAACAATTTTTCCTCTAAAATCGATTTTATCTTGGGTTTTGTGCATATAAATGTCAGTCTGTAAAATTGGCGTACTACCCGGACAACATCGTTCCCAGCAGCGACCTGGGAGTCCAAGATGCATCCAGACATCCTCCCCATGCTGTTTCTGAACCATTTCAGTGGTGTTTCCATCAATTTCTGACCATTTCATGTGAACCAGACACCCTCCCCTCTTCAGAGCAGGGGGTGCCTGGTTTAATGCTCCGGTTTCTCCCATTGACTTTCATTGTGCTCGGGTGCTCGGTAAAGCACCCGAGCATCCCAAGGTGTTCTACTCGAGCACCCGACTACTTTTGTGCTCTATCAACACTAAGTATAATGTGATAGAAAAATGAATCCAGTCTACAAAGTAAGCAATATGGACAATTACAATAAATTATTAAGTGGCTTCTATTAACTTCTTCTACATAATAAATCCTATCTGCTGAAATGAGACAACCCCTTTAATGCTAATGTGTTTGAAGAAATATAATTGTTAGGGCTCATGCACACTACCGTTGGATGTTTTGGGGTCCGCAAATTGCCGATTCACAAAACACGGATATCGGCCTTGTGCATTCCACATTTTGCGGAACGGAATGGCCGGCACCTAATTGAACAGTCCTATCCTTGTCCATATTGTGGACAATAATATATCATGTATTTTTTTTGTGGAACAGCCATGCGGACATATGGACATGGAATGCACACGGATTCATTTCCGTATTTTTGCGGCCCCGCTGGAGTGAATGGTTTTGCATATGGGCCGCACAAAATTGAACTGATACGGAAAAAAAATAAGTTTGTGTGCGTGAGCCCTAACTGTCATGGATGAAAACATTCTATGTAACGACAATAGTTTATCTCAACAAGGATCTCAAAGCACAGGGATGGTTGTGGAGAAGGGGTGTCAATGACTGCCATATAGGTGCTCATCCTCAACACTCACTAGGATTAGTTTAATAGGCAGCCAATTTATCTCTCAGTATATTTTTTTGGGATTGTGGGAGGAAACTAGAGTTCAAAGAGGAAACACATGCGAACACAAGGAGAATATACAATCTAAGTGCAAATGTTGACCTTGGTGAGATCTAACCTCAGGTCCCCAGGTAACAGTGCTAACCCTTGAGCCTCCATACACCACTACTTAATAAACATGGACTGGTTAGGTATTGTGAGGAGTAGAGATGAGCGAATCGTAGATGACGAAGTGGAATTTGATCAGAATTTCATGAAAAATTCGATTCGCACCGAATACGAATTTCCTCACACTTCTTGGTAACGAATTGCATTTTTTCCTAAAATGGCTGCTGCATGTGTTAGGACATGGAGCAAGGAACTCTGGGAATAAGGGATCACCCATACTACCATGCATGCAGCCAATCAGCAGCCAGCCCTGTGATGTCACAGCCCTATAAATAGCGTCAGCCATCTTAGATTCTGCCATTTACCGGTGTACTTAGTGCAGGCAAAAACGTCAGCAGGCGCTAGGGACAGTGGTAGATAATACTTTAAAACTTTTATTTTGCTGTATAGAAATTCAGGGAAAGGATAGGGAGGAATCATTCCACAGTATTAAAGCAGAACAGGGTTCAGTAGGGGAGTTTACAGCCTGGGAAATAGGAACAATCCTATTACAACTTGCGGCACTGACTGGGGATTTAAATTGCCATTATACAGCTCTGTAATTCCAGCAAACCGTTATTGTTATTGGGGTGCAAGTGCTGTTTGATAAAGCCATTAGCAGGGTTTATTACAAGGAAATATTTCTATGTCTTATTTGCCCTTGTGCAGTGCAGTTATATGTTCTAAAGCATTTTTTGGCTTGTATTAGTGGGGGAAAAAAGCGATTATTAGCCGTTGTTTGGAGAAGTAAGAAAATTACAGCCCTTTTTGACGTGTATTAGCAGTAAAAAAATATAAATTATTTGCCGTTCAGCGGTGCAGTTATATGTTCTAAAGCCCTTTTTGGCATGTATTAGTGACAAAAAAGGGCTTATTAGCCGTTGTGTGGTGAAGTGAGAAAATTACAGACTTTTTTCGGGTGTTTTAATTTCCTTTTTATTTATTTATTTGATCTAACAGTATGTCAGACAGAGAAGTGCCAGGCCCTGCACAGGGGAGTGGCTGAGGCCTAAATGTTTCTCGTGCAGGCACAGGTTGCAGCAGAGTAAGAGGGCGTGGCAGCAGGAGTTGCAGCGAGAGGCCTGAGTTTCCGGTGTCATCTAGTGGTAGTGTCTTCGCCAGCAACCCAGCGGTTCTTGAATGGTTAACTTGGTCATCCCCTTCGTCCCAAGTGACATCAGACACCCCCAGCCAAGAGTCGGTGGATTTGTCAGACACAACCCTTACTTGGCAGTGTGGCAGTTGTTCGTTAAGCCGCTGGAGGAGGTGAACATGCCCATCTGTAGAATTTGTGGGCAGAAGGTAAAGCGTGGCCAGGGTGCTAATGCTGGCACCACGGCCCTGCGTCAACATATGCAGGGTCAACATAAAGTGGCCTGGGAAAACAATGGCTCTGAGGTCCAGCCTGCTGCAGCAACCACTAGATCACCCAGTGGCATGCACCCGATTTCAGGCAGTCAAGGCTCCACTACCTCAGCCGAAGGGCGCTGTCTGTCCTTCCCATCATCTACTGGTCTTGATGCTCCTGCTCCTCTTCCTCCTCCTCTTCAGTCATTCCGTCGATCACCGAAGAGATTGCCAAGAGACAAGAGTATGCGTGCACTCATCCAACGGCGCAGAAGCTGAATGTGCTCCTAGCCAAGTTGCTGGTGCTGCAGTCCCTCCCTTTCCAAGTGGTGGACTCTGCACCTTTCAGAGAACTGCATTTTGCCATGTTTGCCAAAGGAACCAAATTAGCTTATCCCAACTATATGATGTGTGCAGCATGTACATAACCGTACATAATCCTACATACGTCTCTGATATAGCTGCTACACAGTGTGAAGATCTATAACATAAGGTGGACTTATATAGCATTGGACCTTTAACCCCTTCACGCCCACCACCATACATGTAAGGCGCTGTGCGGGTGTTTAAAGATGGTGCCCTCTCCTGACTACTGCAGCCGCCATAGCCACGCGTGGCCGCCTGCTTCTTTTAGCAGACACCCGCGGCTAATGTCCTGTAATAGGGTTCCATAGGAAAGTAGTAAAATCATCATAGATTCCAATGCAAGTGCATTGGAGTCTATGATAATAGCAATCAGATGATTGCATGTTATAGTTCCCTATGGGAACTATAAAAAAGTGTAAAAAAAAAAGTAAAAAAAAAATTATAAAAAAAAACATAAAAATTCAAATCACACCCCTTTTCCCAAAATATAAGTAAAAGAACTAAAAATAAAAAATAATACACATCACGGGTGTCACAATATGCAAAACTGCCCATAGTATAAAAATATATTACCCATATGGCAAACAGCAAAACGGAAAAAAGCGTCCAAGTGGCCGATTCACCGTTTTTGGTTGCTTAATTTTCTACAAAAAATTAAATAAAAAGTGATCAAAAAGTCATACACACCCCAGAATGGTATCTGGTAAAGTTCAGATTGCCCCACAAAAAATGATACCCCATACAGCTCCGTACACATAATTACGAAAAAGTTATAGGGGTCAAAATATGGCCGCCAAAAAAACAAAACTGATTTTTTTCCCCCCACTTTTTAATTTTTCAAAAACGCAAGAAAAGCTATACATATAAGGTATCGCTGGATTCGTACTGACTTGTAGAATAAAAGTAACCAGTCAGTTTTATCGTAAATTGAACTTTGTAACTAAAAAACCCGTAAAACTGTGGTGAAATCGCTTTTTTTTTTGCAATTTAACCCCATTTGGAATTTTTTTACTGCTTCCCACTACATCATATGCACTATTAAATGGTGGTGTTGGAAAGTACAACTTGTCCTGCAAAAAACAAGCCCTCATATGGCTATGTTAACAGAAAAATAAAAAAGTTATGGCTCTGGCAAGGCAGGGAGCGCAAAACAAAAACGCAAAATTAAAAAAAGGCCCGGTCCAGAAAGGGTTAAGCTACACTTCTGAGTTTTGTGATAAAACATTAATCGATTAAGCAGTATACGTCTTATACAAAGCCTTTCTTTAATACATCGAGCAGATCGCGGTTTATGAATTACACATGTGCCAAGTGGCACTATATGCAGTAGACTATATAGTAACTAATAGTAACATGTAAAATGAAACAACGTATGATCAGACTGCACTACAGATATATGCAACCAAAAAGAAATGCACAAGTCCCAAAATTATTAAAAATACATAATTTTATTATAAAAAAATTAATTAGTCACACTACAAAGACATTGGGTGAGATTTATCAAGACTGGCACATGCTACGTTGATCTTGATAGCCCCTGCTCTGCCAGAGGATGCACTTAAAGGCCTCCCTATCGTCACCAGTTACTAGGGAGGCTCGTCCCTGTCACCGTCTGCCATTGGCTGTACCCAACCACCCCACCCCCAGCCCCGACACAGCATGTTTTCTTCCACGCACAGGGAGAAGCAGCAGTGGCCGTGAGGAGACCAGGAGCATTGCGGGTGACGGGGAGCAGGTAAGTAGTGTTGAGCGCAAATATTCGAATAGCGAATTTTTTTTGCGAATATCGGCACTTCGCAAATTTGCGAATATTGCAAATATAGCGCTATATATTCGCTATTTCGAATATTCTTTTTTTTTTGTTTTAAGTTGTTAATCCTTGTTGCTCTCTGGTTGTCTTCCCGCTTCCCAAAAGCTGTTCTTACCTGTCCGGAGGATTCCTGGCTCCCTGCCCGCTCCAGTCAATGCCTGTTGCCGCTTCTGCCGACTTCCCGTGTGCATGGGAACGCCTCCATGCTAAAATGTACTGTCGGATGTGAGAATCACGATCTCACAAATTTGACTAGGTTGTAATTGCAATGCGATTAATATAACCTGAATCACTCGCATTGCGAATTCAACTTAGAGCTGGGTTCCTAATGGTTGTTGCTAGAATATAACGAAGATTGAGAATATAGTGCTATATTCGTGAATTCGTGATATTCGTTATCTTCGTTATATTCTAGCAATACAACTATTAGGAACTTAGCTCTAAGATCCATTCGCAATGCGATGATTTGTTCGCTTCGCAAATAAAAATTAGAGCTGAGTTTCTAGAATGTAACGAAGATTGAGAATATAGTGCTATATTCGTGATATTCGTTATCTTCGTCAAATCTAGCAAAACAAGTTACAACCATTAGGAACTCAGCTCTAAGTTTAATTCGCAATGCGAATATAAATTTGTGTGTCATTCGCAATATATAAAATAATGACAATTTACGATTGAATATTCGTCATATATTCGTCGAAATCGAATATTCGTCATTATTCTATATATTGCGAATGTTACGCAAATTTATATTCACATTGCGAATTAAACTTAGAGCTGAGTTCCTAATGGTTGTAACTTGTATTGCTAGAATTGACGAAGATAACAAATGTATCGCGAAATTGAATATGGCACCTCATGCTCATCACTACAGGTAAGTATATTGTATGTGAGGGGCCCGGGCATATGGGGGGAAGGCATTTCAGGGGTCGGAAAACCCCTTTAATTTATAACAACATAAATTAGGCATGTAAGGGGGGCACAACCAGAGTAGTATACAAGCACAGGAACAGGCAGCAGCAGATTTTACACAACTTTACTTCTGTAATGAAATATATAAGTCTGGGTTGTGCAGTGACACAATATCAATCTGTGCAGATCTCCACAGACCTCTGACACCGGTCTGCCCTCAGTCTCCAATAGGGAGGAGCGGCAAGGGCAATATTAGAATTTGCGATATTTCTTGAATATGTGGTAGAATATTTGTAATATATTCGCGAATATTCGTATTCTCTTGATTGCGAAAAATACGTTTTTCAAGCTGCTAGAAGTTTCCTGAGTTTATCCTGAGATTGGAGAAAATGGTTGGCACGGCAGAACATTACAATAGTTTTATATGCAGATAGAGTGCTCCAATATATTGCGCAAATTAGAATATTTTTTCCACACTACGTGCAACTTCACATTTTAGCAGGTCTGACTACCTATTACAGATTGGTGCACTATTGTTGGGAACTTGACATTGCTGCCTTCTCATTGGCCCTCAAGCAAGAAGCAGGGAGGAATCATGTGTTCAGATGGAACAAATGCTGAATATTCGAAATTGCGAATATATAGCACTATATTCTAAATATTTGCAAATTCTCGAAGTTGCGATATTCGCGATTAAAATTCGCTATTCGAATATTTGCGCTCAACTCTAGTCTCCAACTGCCCTTCTCCATTGTAATAGTATCAGCCGCTCTTGTGTAGCTGTGTTGTCTTTAACCCTTGCCTCAGTTTTCTCATCTCTCTCTAGATGCCACTCTCCTTGACGACTCTCCTCTCAGGGGTCTCTCTACAATCTTTTCAGGCTCTCCTCTCATCACTCTCCATAAAAGTTCCTCACAGCCCTATATCCTGTCAGCACCAAGCTCCGCCCCCTCCTTTCTAGCCCTTTCTACAATGTCTGACTCAGGCTGTCTGAGCATGCTCAGTACACTCTATCACATATAATAATATATTCATTCAAAGCAGATAGATGCATAACTTAAAACCAACCTCGGTTACGTATGAAACATAGTAAACAGTGGAACACTGGGTATACAAATAATAGGACAGGCTGCACTATATACCACAGACAAGTCTAACCCTCTTTACAGGCACATCGTCTTGCAGTCTATGCACCTGAACTGAAAGTGGCTTAAATGAAGATCAAAGCGCTGGTCCTGCCATCTTCGCTCCCTCATCATACCCCCTTTCTTGGAAAGTGGCGAGAGCGGCATAGAAATGCCACTTGCCACTATATTAAGTCATGTTGGCATTTTAAAAGTCATTAAAAAACATGCGGTTTTACCTATTTTCCACCAGACAACTGGCATAGGGAGATAATAAATCTCCCCCATAGGCTGCATCCTCAGAATTTATTAGCAAATACAATAAAACATAATAGGGGACATTTGTCAATCACTTTAAAAAAGTTACACATTATGGCGCACGGCATCTGTGCACCATATTTTGTGACTTTTTCTAAAGTGCAGAGAAAAAGGGGAGTGACTTTGCGGGAGGGGTACACCGCCGCCGCATTTGCTATAACTTTAATAATAAACTGGCGGAAGTTATAGCTGAAGTCTACACCAGCCTGTAGCAAAAACACAGATGACAAAAGAAGCCTAAAGTGCCAACCCTACATAGGAGAATGCAGGGGTGTAACTATAGGGGAAGCGGCTGCTTTGGGGCCCTGACCCAGAAGGGGCCCATCCAAGAGGAGGAGAAGTACTAAAAGATTTTGTCAGGGCCCCTCAACATTATTACACAATAAAATTATATACAGTGGCAGTATAGATAGTGTAGAAAACGTATGGAACAGCTGCCTGGTCTGAGAGAGCGATCTTTACTAGCCACAGGAAAGGGGGCGGCATGATAGGAAGGGGTTGTGAAAAACTTACTGGGGGAGGGGGCCCCATTCAAAAATTTGCTGTTGGGCCCAGTCATTTCTAGTTACGCCACTGAGAGAATGTAAGCACGTGAAGTACAATCAAGTAATAATTATCTCAGAAGATTAACAAACCCTGTGAATACAAACCCTACAGGAGGCGCACAATAATATCAAACGTTCAACAATGCAACAAGAACATCATAAGGATATATACAGAGAGATATGCACAAAGGGGGAGATTTATCAAAACTGGTGCAAAGGAAAACACAGCAACCAATCAGATTCCACCTTTCATTTTTCAGAGCTTCTATGGAAAATTTAAGGATTGGCTGCTATGGACAACTAAGCCAGTTTTCTTTTGTACTAGCTGGGATAGGATTTCAAATCCCAAAGAGTGTAGCACAATTTATCCAGACCCATGTAGTGTGTCAGTAAGAAATATGCTAATAATCATATATTAGTCATTAATTATATACATTTGAATAAAGTTTGTGCAGGAGTGTTACCCCCAGACGAAGGCAGGTTGCCGAAATGCACTTCAGATCAGATGAAACACACTTCGGGTCTTATCCTTTGCTCTCAATGAAAACTATGGGTTAGTACAGGCATCCTCAAACTGCGACCCTCCAGCTGTTGTAAAACTACAACTCCCACAATACCCTGCTGTAGGCTGTTCGGGCATGCTGGGAGTTGTAGTTTTGCAACAGCTGGAGGGCCGCAGTTTGAGGATGCCTGGGTTAGTATATTTCTTACTTATACACAACATGGGTCTGGTTAAATTCTGCTATATTCTTTATCAAAACTGGTGTAAAGGAAAACTGGCTTAGTTGCCCCTACCAACCAATCAAAGTTCACCTTTCATTTTTCACAGCTTCTTTTGAAAATGAAAGGTGGAATCTGATTGGTTGTTATGGGCACTAAGCCAGTTTTCCTTTACATCAGTTTTGATAGATCTCCCCCTTTGTGTATATCTATGTATATTATTGCTTATGATGCACTTGTGAAGCATTTATGACATTATTATGTGCCTTCTATTGGGTTTGTATCCACAGGAATTGTGATTCACGTGAGATAATTATTACTTGATGGTACTACGTGTGCTTACATTCTCCTATGTAGGATTGGCACTTTACTTTTTTCAGATTGTTTATACTTTGTGTGTTTCTGTATTTGCTAATAACTTCTGGGGATGTGGTCTATATCTTTGTAGTGTCTCATTTTATGTGGTTTTATTACTTTTTCTACAATAAATATTATGGGGAGGGGGGGGGGGAATTAGCAAGTCCTGTACACCAGAATTCTGGCTTCAAAAAGGCACAAAAAAGTTTTTTTGTGACTTTTTGAGGTAAATTTATCTTTTATGAAGTGTGTCTTTTTAAAAAGTCGCAAAAAGGCATGCTTTTACTGAAATAGGAGTAACATTGCACTTGCACCTAATGTATTATTACTGTGTGCCATTTTTATAAACTTAGCCCAGGTGTATATAACAAATCCATTCTAAAAACTAACCTTCAAGTTGAGGAGGCTAAAAAATCGTTTGGGGACTGTCCATCGGAGGACAATGGAAGGACTCTGAGAAGGGCTCAGGGGCAGCTACGGTGTCATTTATTAAGGGCTGCCGACAGGAAGCGTGAGTTCTATAAGCCACGTTCCTTTATTGAGGGAGAAAGTGTAAGTCATGTGCTATCAGTGGTTTCCAGGGCTCAACAAGGCTCTTCATATATACCAGAGCTGGTTGATCCTTCGGGGAAATCTTGTAATGGAGAAATATTAGCTGAACTGTGCAGATTTTATTCCACTTTATATACTTCTAGAAATAGGAATTCGGGTGAGGAGGCAATATGTTTCCTGGAGGGTTTGGAATTACCGACTCTCACCGAAGTGGATAGGGATCAATTAGAGGCCCCCATAGATTTGGATCAGTTAGGGGAGGCGTTGAAAGATATGGCGAATGATAAGGCCCCTGGTTTGGACGGTATCCCAGTAGAGATATACAAAAGATTCCCAGATGTCTTGCTGCCTGAATTATTAAAGGTCATTAAAGGGAGTCTGTCACCAAAGTTGGACATAATAGACCGCTGACATAGCTTTGTAGCATCACTTTAGATGAATGAAACGGTACCTTTGTTGTCTTCTTCAGAGCTTCACCTGCTTCAAAAACGGACTTTTATTGATATGTAAATGAGGGCTCGCAAGTGCCCAGGGCGGAGTTAAGTTCTTTGGAGCCCAGGCTGCTCGGCCTCTTTAGTTCTTATCCCGCCTCTGTCTCTGTCTCTGCCCGCCTTTCTATTGCCTTTCTTCCTCCTCCTCTGGTAGCGAACTCCTGCGCCTGCGCTCAGCTTGCCTCGGCGGGGCATGCGCACTGCGATGCCCACTGTGGAACGGCATCAATGTAGCTACTGCGCATTCCCCGGCTGACGCTGCAAACCCAGCTGTGAGCTGGTGGACATGCGCAGTAGCTACATTGATGCCGTTCCCACAGTGGGCATCGCAGTGCGCATGCCCCGCCGAGGCAAAGCTGAGCGCAGGCGCAGGAGTTCGCTACCAGAGGAGGAGGAAGAAAGGCAATAGAAGGGCGGGCAGAGACAGAGACAGGGGCGGGGATAAGAACTAAAGAGGATGAGCAGCCTGGGCTCCAAAGAACTTAACTCCGCCCTGGGCACTTGCGAGCCCTCATTTACATATCAATAAAAGTCCGTTTTTGAAGCAGGTCAAGCGCTGAAGAAGACAACAAAGGTACCGTTTCATTCATCTAAAGTGATGCTACAAAGCTATGTCAGCGGTCTATTATGTCCAACTTTGGTGACAGACTCCCTTTAATGTTTCCTGGGAGGCGGGATGTTTGCCAGCCTCTATGAGAGACGCTCTTATAGTGGTTCTACCGAAAACAGGGAAGGACCCTAAGCTACCTGATTCTTATAGACCCATATCCTTGTTGACAGCAGACATTAAATTATTGGCTGAACAGGCTCTCCAAGGCTTTATGCCCCAGAAATCAACAGCAATTAATATCCGTAGAGTATTTGCTAGTTTGCAGGTACCGGCGGATAATTGTGGTGATAGGGCCATTTTGTCGCTTGACGCCGCCAAGGCTTTCGATAGTATTGAATGGGGATATCTCTCGGCGACATTGCGCAAATTGGGCTTTGGGGAAAACATTATAAAATGAGTGCAGATTCTGTACGCTAACCCTAAAGGCCTGTATTAGGGCCAACGGTAGTGTGTCTGAATTTTTTTGACTTAAAAGAGGAACCAGACAAGGCTGTCCCCTGTCGCCCTTGTTGTTCGCGGTTGCAGTTGAGCCATTGGTGGCAGCAGTACGTCAATCGCTGGACATTAAGGGGTTTCAGTACGGCACAGTATCTAATAAGATTGCACTATATGCCGATGATACTTTGCTATTTTTGGGAGACTTGTCGGGGTCCTTGGCGGCGGCAATGGTGTTAATGACAAGCTTTGGTTCCTTGTCTGGTCTAACAATCAACTGACAAAAATCTGCATTGATGCCTGAAGATGGCCAAGACGCTGCGAATATAGAGCTGACCCATAAAATTCTGTGTGTTACGATGTTTAAATACTTAGGTGTCTGTATTTCAGGCAATATAAAAGACTTTGAAGATCTGAATATTCTTCCTCTGGTTAAGAAATTTAGGACCAAAACTAAAACGTGGAGCAAACTGTTCCTGTCAGTGGTGGGTAGGGTATACTTGCTCAAAATGATATTGATGCCGCAGCTGCTCTATGTGCTATTGAACGCTCCGGTGTGGATTCATAAGGATAGGTTCCGCACGCTGAATACTATTTTCAGGGAATTGATATGTAAGGCCTCATGCACACGACCGTTTTTTTATGCTGTCCGCAAAAAGGGGTTCCGTTGTTCAGTGATCCGTGTCCGTTTTTGCCTTCCGTTGTGTTTCCGTGTGTCTTCCGTTTTTTTTAGCGGACATGACCCAAAAGATTTTACCAAAAGACAGGCTGACAATTTTTGCCAAGTGCCTGCCAAGGGATCCGCAAAAAAACGGACACGGAACGCGGATGACACACGGCTGGCCATCCGCATTTTTTGACGGTCCCATTGACTTGAATGGGTCCGTGAACCGTTTTTCACGGACAAGAATAGGACAGGTTATATTTTTTTGACGGACTGGAATCACAGACCACGGACGCGGAGGACAAACGCTGCATTTGCCGAGTTTTCCACGGACCCATTGAAAACCAATGGGTCCGCAAAAAAAAACACGAAAAACGGCACAACGGACACGGAATCAAACACCGGTCGTGTGCATGAGGCCTAAAGGGGGCACTCCCAGAATAAAACTGGAGACTCTCCAGTACACCAAAAAATTGGGTGTATTGGCGGTCCCTAATCCGTGGATTTATTACATTGCGGCTCAGTGTCAGCACATGAAGGGCTGGGGGGAAAAAACGTTAGTAGACATGTCTGGATCCATACTGGGTTTCGCTACAGGGAAGCGTGATTTGATGTGGATATTAGAAGGAGACTGTAGTCCTCAGCAGGCGGCTTCTCTTCCCACGTGGTCATTGATGAGGAAAGTCTGGGAAACTGTTAAAGGCCTTAGGGAAGTGACGGGAGTCAATAATATTTCCCCTATTTGGAAAAACACTAAGCTCCCGGAATTTGTACGTCTCTCAGGATTTCAGGAGTGGGAGGACTGTGGAATCTACAGATTAGGAGACATTATAGAGAATACAAGGTTTAGATCATTTATGGATATACAGTCCCAGTTTCAACTACCTAAAACGAGGTTCTACCAATTTCTCCAGTTGCGTCATGCATATGACACTATGATAAAAAATGGTTTACAGGTACAGAAGTTGGACTCAATCCAAACTCTAATCCTACTTGGTGGGGGGAGGCTGGGACTGATATCTATGGTTTACTCTTTACTACTGGATACATTTCTGAATAGAAATCCTTTAGTCCGGATGCGCCAATGGGAGAAAGATGTAGGAGTGATAGCACAGGGTAAATGGGACGATATTTTAGAGTCGGTTCCATTGTCCTCCTGGAGTAAGCAGGGGAAAATATCTCAGCTCTTTATTATCCATAGGGTATACAAAACTCCAGTGTTTTTACATTGTATAGGGTTGAGATCTGATGCCTGCTGTCCACGGTGTGGTGTGGATAAGGCGGACTTGTTGCATATGTTGTGGACGTGTAGTGGACTAGATAGGTACTGGACAGCAGTGCTGGACCTTATCCCTAGGAGAATAGGGATTTGGATAGATAGAGACCCGATAGGGTGCATATTAGGATATGTTGCAGAACTTGGGACAGACGAACCCAAGGCTAATGGTCCGAGGGATACAGGCTAATGGTCCGAGGGTACAAGAGTTCATTTGCAAAGTTAATGATATGTTGGTATTAGAAAAAGTGATCTTTGCAAGGAGGGGGTGCCCGCAGAAGTTCGACAAGTTGTGAAATAAATGGATGTCAGAAAGTCCTATTGCTATATAATAGTTGTTTGGGACGTAAACTGGAGAACTGAGTGGTCCTCTCAGGGTTGGGGAGGGTAAGGGATGGGGGGAGGGTAAGGGATGGGGGGAGGGGGGGGATTTGAGAATTATAGACTCAACACAGGAGTATATATCATATTGGTTTAATAATGTTGAAATGCATGCAATGATTTATACATTCAGTTTGGTATTGTAATCAGGATGCTGTATGTATAGTAAGATATATTGATTACTTGTTACCAATTGTATTTTGAAATAATAAAAATGATTTGATTTAAAAAAAAAAAAACTAACCTTCAATAATGAATTCCCACTAAGCATTTTTTAATTGCTTTGGCATTTATGCACCTTAGGGGTCATTTATGAAATCAGATATGTCTGTTTTGTAGCTTAAAAAAGTCGCAAGTCATGGCAACTGCAGCATTTTTGCGACAATTCGTGATCCTCGTCACTTCACACAGTGGTCTATTTTTAAAAGTGAGATTATACCTGGATTTACTATAATCGCAAACAAAGTCGCAACCCACCCCAGGCAAACCCCTGGTCTACTTTTCCACCTAAGGGTACGTTCACACGACGACAATTGTCGCTTCACTGCAACATTTGTCGCGCGACATTTTGTCGCACTATTGTCGCGCGACAATTTTTATAATGGGAGTCTATGGTGTCGCATTGCGACATGCGACATGCTGCGACTGCGACGCGACAGTCGCAGAAAAACCCATCTTGAATGGATTTTCTCCGACTTTCGTGTCGCAGTCGCATCATGTCGCATGTCGCACTGCGACACCATAGACTCCCATTATAAAAATTGTCGCGCGACAATAGTGCGACTTTTTGTCGCGCGACAATTGTCGTCGTGTGAACGTACCCTAAAGGTGCAAACTACATAGCACTCACTCGTTCGTTCGTAAACTTGGTGCAGGCACATAAAGTAAGGTCAGACTGAAAACGGACATAAAAACAACCTTAAATGATAAATGACCCCTTTGTTTTTTGGTTGATTAGCCTTGTTTTAGCCTATTTTGTGAAATACTTACCGTATATTGTTAGATGCCTGACTAGTTCACCTTTGTATGGAAAGTCCTTAAAACACACCTGCCCCCGGAGCCTAGATTAACTGTACTGTTATTTACTCAACATGACATTAACACAGTGACAATGGTACAAGTATGTCATGGAAGGCTAAAAATATGCCCTATGTACTTACAGCTCCAACAATCTGTAATTAACGAAAACCTCGTGAGAGCTGTAATGCCAATACACTGTAATTGCTGATGGATTCTAGCTTATACTTGTACCTTCATTCATTCCACCTTACTAATTATAAGGGAGTTTAAGATGAAATGTAAAGGACTGAACAGAAGTCTCCAATCAGTCCGGAAGTGAAGTGAATCGGTCCCGTGTGAACTGCAGATACAGCATATGTAGCTCCTGACATTTAGGAAAGGTAGAAGTCAAAATGGTCTCATTTGTTGGAATGCATCCTGTGGAATGCTGTCTAGCAAGAAAATATAGAACAGGGGAGCAACCTTCCTCTCATGTACTGGTCAACATGATTAGCTGATAATTGGAGATGAACACATACAGTAGACTAGAACATTTATGAAATAATCAGGCCCTGGTGTGAAAACAATGGTTTTCCTGTCACAATTCAGAATGATGAGAAGCTGATGGAGCCCCACAGCCAGTTAGTGTCAGTGTCCCAGTTTAAAGGGGTTTTCAGGGCTTTTAATATTGATGACCCATCCTCAGGTTATCAATATCAGATCGGCGAGAGTCCAACACTCGGCACCCCCGCAGATCAGCTGTACGGGCAGACGGCGTGCGCAGCGTGCATGTGTCGTCTCCATCCTAACTTCCTGTCCGTTGTTGTATGTCTATGGGACAGCAGCAGCAGAAAAGGGAGACGGCACATACACACTGCACGCGCCGTGTCCCAGTACAGCTGATCATCGAGGGTGCCGGGTGTCAGACCCCCATCCATATTAAAAAGTCCAGAGAACCCCTTTAAGGCTTATTTTACATTTAAGGCTACCTTCACATCTGTGGTAAAAGTGTACCGGTAGCCTGTTTAGGCAGGCAAGCAGAGGATCGTCCGGACACAAACTGCAGCATGCAGCGGTTTGTATCTGGTGGGTTTTCCACTTCTCAGCCAAATGCAAACAAAATGTCTGCCAAACCCCATTAAACTTTAATGGGGCCAGGGGACACTGTGTTTGCATCCAGCAGCGCCGGATCCTGACACACACAGTAAGGATTTCGCCTTAAGCCATGCCAAAGCTCACCCAATCCATATCCATGTGCACCCAGTCTGCTTTGTGGCACCAAACATTAATAGAGGCCCTTTGTACACCCACACAGTAAGGGCTCATTCAGATGGCCGTATGCTGTCTGCAAAAATGCGGATCCGTTTTTTTGTGGATTAGATGCTGTCCCATTCACTTCTATGGGGCCTTTTCTTCCATTGCATGGCTCAGCAAAACAAATGAAACATATCCTATACTTGTCAGTGAAAATCAGGACATGGCCTCATTGAAGTTTATGGGTCAGCAAAAAAACGGAATGTAATCTGTTTTTTTGCGGACATACTGAACTATCCACGAAAAAATGGATCCACATTTTTGCGGGCAGCATACGGCCATCTGAATGAGCTCTAAGTATGTACCATTAGTGCCTCCCCCCACACACAGTAAGGGCTCATTCACACAAACATTTTTTGCTATCCGTATCCGTTTTTTGCGGTCTGTATACAGAACCATTCATTTCAATGGGTCTGCAAAAAAAAAACTGAATGTACTCCGTATGCATTACGTTTCCATTTTTCCGTTCCGCAACATTTTGAGTAAGTTCTTATTATTGTCCGTATAAAAAGCGGAATAACTACGGAACACATGTCCGTATGTCATCCGTTTTTTGCGGATCCATGCTGTAGAAATGCTATGCCCAGCCCATTTTGCACATGTGTTTGGTGTTTGCAATGATTACAAAGTTCCTGTTTTTGCGGAAAAACGGAACCAAAACAGAACGGAAACACAACGGATCCAAAAAATGGAACAACAAGTCGTGTGAACAAGCCTTAAGGATGTCCCCTTAGTGCCTTCACACAATTGTGACACCTCTTGGTGCCCTCCACACAGTAATGGTGCCCTACAGACATTAATGATGCCCCAGTATAATGGCCCCAGAAGTGGTACACACACAGTGTGATGCCCCCTTAAAGAGCATCTATTAGCAGATTTGTACAGTGCCTTGAAAAGGTATTCATACCCCTTGAACTTTTCCACATTTTTCTCACGTTACACCCACAAACTTGAATGTATTTTTTGGGGATTTTATGTGATAGAGAAACACAAAGTAACAAGTATATATGAAGTGAAAAAAAAATTATACATGGTTTTCAGAATTTGTAATAAATAAAAAATCTGCAAAGTGTGGCGTGCATTTGTATTCAACACTCTTACTTTTGTATGACCACCTTTCACTGCAATTACAGCTGAAGATCTTTTGGGGTAGGTCTCTACCAGCTTTGCACATCTAGAGGCTGACATTTTTGTCCTTTCTTTTTTATAAAATAGTTCAAGCTCAGTCAGGTTGGATGGATAGCATCTGTGAACAGCATCTTTCAAGTCTTGCCATAGGTTCTCAATAGGATTTAGCTCTGGACTTTGGGGCATTCTAACACATGAATATGCTTTGATCTAAACCATTCTACTGTAGCTCTGGCTGTATATTTAGGCTCATTATCCTGCTGGAAGGTGAACCTCCACCCCCAGTTTTTTAGCAGCCTCTACCAGGTTTTCATCCAGAATTGCCCTGTATTAAGCTCCATCCATCTTCCAATCAACTCTGACCAGCTTCCCTGTCCCTGCTGAAGAAAAGCATCCCTGCAGCATGATACTGCCACCACCATGTTTCATGATGGGTATGGTGTGTTCAGGGTGATGTGCGTTTAGGCCAAAAAGTTTAACTTTGGTCTCATCTGACCTTCTTCCACGTGTTTGTTGTCTCCCCTACATGGCTTGTAGAAAATTGCAAACGGGACTTCTTATTGCTTGCTTTCAAAAATGGCTTTCATCTTGCCACTCTTCCATAAAGGCCAGATTTGTGGAGTACACACCGAAAAGTTGTGGGCGGATTCTCTCACCTGAGCTGTGGATCTCTGCAGTTCCTCCGGAGTTCAAGGGGTATGAATACTTTTTAAAGGCACTGTACCTATAAAACAGGACAACCTGTTGCATGTGCGTCTGGTAGATGAAGACATCTATTTTGGTCCCATGTTCATATGTGCCTGCATAGCTAAGAAAAATATATGCAAATAAACGTTGATTTTTCTTTGCAGGATCATAGGATCAACACAGAGGCCTTCAGCTGCCAAGCGCATATACAACAGGCCAGACAATTTTATAGATACAAATCTGCTGACAGATGCTCTTAAGTGGCTCCCTCACAGTATGATCCCCTAATACAGTGGTGCCCACTTAGGTGGCCCCCACACAGTATGATGCCCAAATAAGTGGACCCTATAAATACCTCCCACACAGAGTCATGTCTCCATATTACAAATTGAATGCTCCCTCACACTACTTTTCCACAGAGAACAGAGAAGAGCAGGTCTGCTCCATTCTCCTTTCTGAGCTATCTGTTGCAGAATATTGAGGGCAGTCAAACCACAGTCCAGTGTAAAGGCCACAATGGTCAGTCAAAGTCTAGTGTACATAATGCTGTCATGCAGTCAATTATGTGCTTTTATCTAGGACTATCAAGAGAACGTAGAGCTTTCTGACAAAAGTGTTGATAAGGAGATTTTTCAAGACTAAGTAGCTATGTCACAGGAGATAACTTTACAATTGTCTTCTTAGCATTTGCTGCTCAACCGGGTTGGCCGCATGTGCTGTAAATATTGCCACTGTGGCTCAGACCGTACATGCACCCATTCCTTGATTATTGTATAGAGCATATCTCTATGAAATGCCACATGACCTTGTGACATGACAGCTACATCGTATGGATCTGGTACTGGGGTCAGGTAAACATTTCTTCCTATTACTTGGTAACAGAATTGTACGTGGAATGGGATGGAACTGTCTATGGGCTAAGCTTTGGCTACAATGTAAATGCAGCTGCAGACTGACAGAGGGTGCCTTACATCCATGTACGTGTAACACTGTATAAACACTAATGTGATACCTGCATTTATTACAGTGATGAAATTGTGATCGTCCTTCTGTTATTCATATCAATATATTATTTTTAAATTATAACATATTTGCACTTTTCAAGTGGTACCTTGGAACCAAACCCGAATTCAGGAAATGTTTTTTTAAATACAAATTAATTTATGAAGTTATTGCACGAAGTCTCGCGAGACTCCACAAAGTAATAAGTTCAGCTCATCTGAGCCAATACATTCTAATACTGTATGGAGCTCCTGCTCTGTACAGTATTAGAACTAATCGTCTATAAAACAGAGTTCAAATCAGTGGCACTACCCTCATGACCATGACACATTCAATAAACATTCAGGCTTGAGTGCAGTCCCAAACTTCAAGTATTCCAGTTTCAAGCGGTGCACAGCTCTACTTTACAAATCCACAAATGCTTGTATAAAAGATATAACTGAGCGGCACTCACCATCGGAGATCCATAAAACGGTATCTTTATTGTAGCAACAGGTTACAGTGTATCCACACCATGAGGTAGACTCCTCATGCCAGCAAGCGGCAGTGATGGCCGTTTCTAACAAATATTAGTATTAGAACTAAGTTTTATGCGAATCGACTTTGGATGTTTCATCCGAAGTCGATTCGCTCCTCCCTAATTATGATGGTCCATATTGCCTCCTTTGTTGGCTGTAATCCAGCAGAGGTGGACCTGCTTGCACATTATAGGAAAAAGCACCAGCCTAAGTGTGCCCCCACGATCCCAGCCACCAGAGAGGCCAGTGCTATTTCCTATAGTGTGTAAGCACAACCACCGCTGCTGGATTGCAGGGTGGTCATAACCATAGATCCGAGCGGTGTATAATGTGATGGAAAAATGAGTCCAGCCAGAAAAAGAGGCAAAATCGACAATAACAATACATTAAAAAGTGCCTTGTATTAACTTTCTCTACATACATTTACTGAAGTGAGTCAACCCCTTTAAGCCATGTTCTTATCAAACTGATGAGTTTAGCTATATTGTTCATGAGCTGCTAGGAAAGTACAGATGCAGATCTCTGAAAAATGTACTTGCAACAGCCTGAAAATGCAATAACAGTAAAAGTTGGAGCAAAAACTGTAAACAATGTTTAATAAGCATAACTCCTACAAAAAAATAAAAAAAAAATTGACCAAAATGAGTAGAATGCAATTATTTCAAAGTGCCCCATAGGTGTCCATAACCCGTAATGATATTAAACTAAATAAAAAAGGACAATATATCATACCGATGAGATTGTATTTTTCTAGTTCAATATTAAGACTATTGAGCACTACTTATCCAATCCCTGGACTACTGTTATCACATGTTATGTCTAGTATCAGAGCAATGTCTTTCTTTTCCTTTTCTGATTACTGATATTACTTCTATGTGCAGTTTACTTATAGGAGCAGTCCACAAGTATTGTCACACTTTATAGTAACTGTCTCTTTATTACTTCTTCTATGTCACCAGCCATCATCACTATTACATCTCTCATTTCACTACTTCTACCTACAGTATACTGTAAGTGTCCTCTACTACTTCTCCTATGTCACTGCTCCTACTACTACCACCACTACTGTAGTACTACTCTTATATCCTGGTGAGTATGTCTGTAATCCAGACCTGTAGTGCTCAGTATGAAAACTGCAATCCTTTATCAGTCTATCTAATGGGGATGAGGAAATGACATTCTGCCCAGTATAAAGCGGATAAATACTGTATATCACTTTCTGGTCATAGCGTCACTTTACTACAGACAGAAGAATCAATGGTGAAAGGTATTTATGAAGGCATCCATTTCATACTGGGCAGACTGGTGAGAACAGGACATTGCTATATGTGATATTTCATCTGATTGATTCCTTCATGTCAGATGGCATTATAGGTATTGCCAGTTTACAGTATGAAGTGCAGCTGGCTGGAGGTCAGAGGTCATGGGACTGGCATATGATTGGCAGCTGGCATATGATTGGTCACTACTGGCACATGCACAGTTTGATTTGAATATCAACTGCCCTTTTCAGGAGATTCTGCAGAAACTGCTGATTTTCCGACCGAGCGAGAAACGTTTGTTGAGCCCCACAGGCACCTTTACAGGTTTCTACCCCATTCTGCTGGACGTCTATCAGTAAGAGCTGCTCTATATACTGTACATCACACACTACACACAGGACAGTGTACTCCCATCATCTGTACTGAGCAGGACCATTCATGGTTGGATCTCATAGTACATAGCGTTCTCCTCCTCTACACTCTGTAATGTATATTCTAATGGGATTGTTTCTTCTTCATATAATCATCTCAGATAATGGAACCTAAGTCCAGTTAATTAGGAGATAGTGAATTGTAGTGACCTCCAGTTAGGATGTTGGGGGTAATAGTCCTAAACCTCTTCTTACAGGGTATTCCAGGCTTACACATTTATGGTATATATATGTGCACCTTATTGCTCCCATACACTTTAATGGAGAGGGCCACACTCAAGACAGTCCGGTGCTGGGAACTCCGCTCTTCCCATGAGATCACTGTGACACAGTAGAGATTTCATCATTATTTTGTAGCCATAATGTTGGGAGTAAATCAAAGAAAGAAAATCGGATTAACCTATTGGTTTACAAATATAGACACAGAATAGTGATTAAATCTGCACTATGTGAATGTGGCCAAACTTTCTTAAACTTCAAAGGGAGGGCAGAGAGTAAGCAGAGCCACCTCTTCATTTACTTCTATGGGGAAAGCATCTGACATTAATTGACAGACAGGGGTCACTAGATTCTTAAGAATACATAAAGGAGGTGCTGTATGATGAGCTATTGGGACACAAGGGGCTCATAATCTGCTCTTATATCTGTACCTTCTACAGCAGAAATCCATGAGGACCTGATACTGAAAATATATTAGAAAGTTCACATATTTTGGTCAGTATTAAGTATTAGTATTTGTAACCTAATATCAGGAGTGGGTCCAAAACACGGAAGAAGATCTTTCCATTCTTCTTTTTCTTTGTATCTTCCATTCTTGGTTTTGGCTTATAAATACTGAGAAAATACTGAGCAAATACTGACCGTGTGAAAGTAGCCTTAAACTGCTATTTGGTCTATATAACATATTCATATCACTGCATTTAAATCTTTTACATCTTGTTACATTTCATTCAAATTGTATGTAGATGGAGAGCGACAACAGCATGGATCCCTTTGAGGAGGACGAGGTAATTGCCATGTTTGTGTTGACTTTCATTTCTCCTGTAGATACAAATAAAGAGTTAATATACTAAGGTGTGGAAAATGTTATTTTTATACAAAACCTTCTAGTCTTATTAATACTTTATATAATAGCGGTTCTATAGGACTTAAAGGGGTATTCCTATCTCAGACAATGGGGGTATATCACTAGAAAATGCCCTCATTGTCTGATAGGTGGAGTCCTCACCTCTGGCACACGCACCAATCTCAATAACGGAGTCCCAGAGTGCGCACCGTGCATGCCTGACCGCCCTCCATTCTTTTCTATTGGACCACCGAAAAAAGCTAAATACTGAATGAGCGATTTCCGTCAGCTCCATTGCAGAGAATAGAAGCATTGCCCATGCAAGCGCGATGTGCTGCCATTCATTTCTATGCGGCCAACGGAAATTGCCGAGCCAGCCCTTTGCTATTTTTGGCAGCCCCATAGAAATTAATGGAGGATGGCGGCACGTGCGCTGTGCAGCATCCAGGACTTTACTAGATCTGTTTACAAGATTGCAAATGATTTTGTCCTTGTATCGCCAGATCAGAGAGGGTATTCTTTAATATGAGGCAGGGGCCAGGGCATATACCTGCAAAATATGAATAAAAAAAGCAGTGGTGTGACTAAAGTGTTTGGCACCTGGGGCGGGACTTTTCTCTGGCAACATTGTGCCTCTCACAGTTGTTATGCCTTCATTTTTCCCCATCACGGAAGTTAGGCCCACATTGCGCCCCTTCTGTGCCCCCTCATTGTTAGGGCTCATTCAGATGGCCTAGTCTGCATCTTTTGTGTCCACATTGAAATGAATGGGTCCACAGCCGTTCCGCATCCATGGGTTCACACATAAATTATCCCCATTTATTAATTCTCCAAAGCAAAAGGGTCATACGGTTTCCCACTATCAGTAATGGGTGGGCAGGTTTTATCGGATTCCATAAAATACATAAAAATACATAACAAAATCCACATAGAAAAACTGCCATTTTAATATACCTACCCTTAAAGGGGTATTTCCATCACACGGGTTCATACTTACCTGCTCCAGGCGCGCCATCCACTTCCTGGTTTCGGCAGGGGGCGGGCTTCATCTTGATTGAAGTCTTCTTCCGGCCGGGCCGCGCGCTGCACTGAACGCACACGCCGCCGCTCATGCGCAATGGGGACTTCTTCCTGGCAAGTATACTATACTGGCCAGGAAGAAGTCACCATAGCGCATGCGCGGCGTCGGCGTGCGCTTTCGGGACCGCGCGTGGCCCGGACAGGAGAAAAGAAGAAGTCTTCTGCGCAAGCGTGACCACCGGAATTCCAGAGAAGAGCGGTGGCCGTAACCAGGGGAGACGGAAGACAACAATCAGGTAAGTATAGCTTAATTTTCTTGTAATGGGTGGGAATTAGTTAATTAAATATATTTAGAAAAATGATCACTGTTAAATCATTAACAGATTTAACAGTGATCATCGAGATGGGAATACCCCTTTAAGCTTCCTGCCATGTGAACATACCTTTAGCCTAACATTTAGATCATTACTATGAGAACTCACATTTGATACACTATTAGGCAATATAATTATGTTTTTTTTATATAATGTAACGCTGAACACTAATATTTAGTTTACTAAGTAGAATATGCTCTGTTCTAGGTCACTTATATGGAGGACATGAGAGAGATGCTGCGGATGTTTGAGGAAGAAGTAAGTGATGTCAGCAGATATTCATATTTCTCACATAAAATTGTATATCCAGAGGTAATAACCATTAGATTTTTATTTATCACAAATTGTACCAGTTTTAATGGGTTGTCTAATGTGTCTGAGGATATCTAAGGAAATAAATTGTATTATGGAAGTGGATGTGGAAAAAGTGTCAACAGTGGAGTCAACAGATTTGGCTTTGGGCTAATAGGGGAAGGTGCTGAAGTGCCTCAGGTTTACCAGCCGGACCCGCCAGGGAGAAGGCAGCGGGAGGTGGGTTTAAGTAGCTGGACGAGGTAAGAGAAGCAGCGGTTGCCCCCAGCCACCACTGTAACTAGTTGGACATGTTGGAATTGTATTTGTCTACACCATTGTAGACCAGAAGGAGTTTGTGACCAGTTTTGGGACAGATGTCATTGACTTCTTTATCTGGGTTTATCGGGTTTCCTCATGTAGTATACTACATCTACTCATTTGTTACATAGACAGCAGTTTAATCATTTTCATCCCTATTTGCTTGATAACTTTTTTTATTTACAATATTTAATTCTGTTTGGACAGATAAGAGAAGATGGACTGAAGATTCTTGAATGCTACGTAAGTGATATTACAAATAAATATTTTAAGGCACAATGGGGTACATTTATTAAGACCGGCGTTTTAGATGCTGGTCTTAATATAGCCCCATCACTGGCGGTGGATCGCCAAACTTATGAAGAGGCGTAGGCCTCTTCATAACTTTGGCATATCCTGTCTGCTTCTAAATTCAAGACAGCTTCCAAGCTATCTTTCATTTAGACCTTTTTCTATGCCTAGACGGGCCTATTGGCCTTTCCCCTTCCCCTCCCACGCAAACTTTTTTAGACCTGGCATAAGCGAGAAGTTGCAGATGATCTAGGCCAGGCATGCTCAACCTGCGGCCCTCCAGCTGTTGTAAAACTACAACTCCCACAATGCCCTGCTGTAGGCTGATAGCTGTAGGCTGTTCGGGCATGCTGGGAGTTGTAGTTCTGCAACAGCTGGAGGGCCGCAGGTTGAGCATGCCTGATCTAGGCTTTAAAAATGACCCCCAATATACCCATTAAGTCTTCCATTTATATTTGATATCTTCCTGTATGGGCCAAAAAGGCAATACATATGATGAGACAATGCCTTTAAAACAGAAAACTTCAAGGTATTGTCTTAAATAAAAAGAAATCTGTGTTTTTTTCTAAAATCAAATCTATCTGGGTCCATAGAATGTGTCCAATATTGTATATCAGAAATATAGAAAAAGAGTTGTACTTACTATCTATCCCCGTACGGCAGCATGCAGACTCGTGGGCAGGCGGCAGATTAACATCACTCCCTCTGTCATGCACCGCCTGCCCCGTCTCCCACTTTATGAATGAAACAGGGAGGCGGGGCAGGCGGCGCATGACAGAGGGAGTGATGTTAAGCTGCTGCCTGCCCACGAGTCTGCATGCCGCCGTAGGGGGATAGATAGTAAGTACAGCAGGTCTTTGGGCTCCAATAGGATAAAATACAATAACTCTACATTAATTCACTACACAGCTGCGGGGCCCAGTGTATTAGAGGAGAGTAACTGCACAGGGCCCCGCCACGAGTGTCCCTGCCTCCTCCCTCCACAATGATACATTACAGGCCAGCGATCTATCAGTGTAATAGTGTTGGGGGATATATGTGGATGAAACTTATGGGGGAACTCTGTGGCTGACACTTATGGGGGAACTCTGTGGCTGACACTTATGGGGGATCTCTGTGGATGACACTTATGGGGGATCTCTGTGGATTACACTGATGGGGATCTCTGTGGATGACACTTATGGGGGATCTCTGTGGATGACACATATATAGCATAAGATGCTGTATATGTGTCATCCACAGAAATCCCCCATAAGTGTCATCCACAGAAATCCCCCATAATACTATCATCCACAGAGATTCCTCATAATAGTGTCATCCACAGAGATCCCCTATAATAGTGTCATCCACAGAGATCCCCTATACTAGTGTCATCCACAGATCCACCATTAGTTCAAAACCTACCAAAAGCACACCTTTTGGTTTAAAATATTTTCTTTCTTATTTTTCCCCTCAAAAACCTAGGTGTGTCTTATCATCAGGTGCGTCTTATAAAGCGAAAAATATGGTGTATATATATATATATATATATATAATTCATCATTTTTTATTATATCTAATGTTCTAGAAGTGACGCTTTACCAACCATGTATAATTGAGACTTAATTGGAAAAACACTGATCCTTATCTGTGTTATCCTTATATCTTACTGTTGATGATAACGGGCTTGTCTGATCTCTATAGTTATGTTCAGGGGCCATTTTCTCCTATGACTAGCTGATCATGAAGTGGTATCTTACAGCATCCGCTGTCTTATGATTTGTTCTTCACACTAGGGGCCCTTTGGAGTCACACACCATCCTAATAATTCACCATCCATAGATTCCTACAGAGAACTGTCCTTTTTTAGAAACTACATTCTGGCTAATAGAATGATAAATGATTATGCCCCCCATTAGATTACTTCTATATCCCCTTTAAGACGCCATAATTGTATGTAGAAGAACTAAGAAATAAGTCAATTATTATGTCTATCACTGCTCCAATGATAAAATGTAGAAAAATATGGAAAAAGACTTGAACCCCTCATAAAATCTAATATATAATGTTATATACAGTCTGTTTTATCTTTTTCTGTCAATAAGGATGAAGACGGCAAGGAAGATTCTGAGGACGGGGTAAGAGCCTCGTTTTCTCTACATTGTAAAGTATTCCGGAAGAATGTAGGTAATAACAGTGAGAGAGGAGCTAATTGTTACCTGTTATATTGTAGCCCATCTTCATGAAGCTGGACGATGGCATAAGGATCTCCTTGGATGAAGTAAGTGATGGGAAATGCTGCACTAGGAATGAAACATTGAAAATGTGCGAATATTTTAATATAAATCTGTATTTCACCCTCCATTGTCCTAAAAGCTGGTGAAATGAATTTAGTTAATAATAAATAATAATCCATAGGATGAATAAGATGTAATTATTATGTATATATTGTATTGAGCAGTTACATGGGGAGCAATCATTTTGCTGATGTCACTGTCAATATGGAAGTTATCTTGCACATGATAATTCATTCTTTATGTAGAAATGCATGAGGTCGATCTTACAGTATTTAATCTCATTGAATTGTGTTTGTAGGAGCATCTTTCACTACAGTCATACACAGAGGAAGAGGATGAAGAAGAAGGATATGAGTCAGATGGAGAAGCAGATGAAGAGGAAGAAGATACAGAAGACATCGGAGATGGCGAAGAAAGTGATGAAGAGGAAATGGAAGAAAACTGGGAAGAAATTGGAGGAGAAGGAGACAAAGATGACAGTGAAGAAAGTGAGGATGAAGATGAGGAAGAAAGTGAAGTAGGAAGTGAAGGAGACATAGAAGGTAGCTATGAAGACCAAGAAGTGGATGAAGAAGAGATATCCTGTACCAGGTCCTGCCTTCCAGTAAGGCAGATGATGAGAAGGACACTGACCAGGATCACCACTTTCATCCACAGAGTCATAGGATTAATTTAGTACAAGGTTATATTTTATATAACCCTTTTCTCAGGTAAGTTAAGGTAAGTTAAGGTACCTAAGTTTAGTTGAAATGAAAAAAATATATAGTGTTAAAGGAGAATTCTGGATAGATTTAAAGTCTACCAGAAGATATTAAACATAACAAGCACTGCCTACCTCCACTGACCCACCACAGCTGCCATTCCATCCCTGCTTCAGTCCTCACTGCTCTGTACTTCTATCCCAGTCTTACACATCAAAAATGCTAGGAAAAGCCAAGTCAATCAATCATAAGCTAAGGCAGGTCACCCTCCCTAAGGCAAGTCATAGGCCTAGCAGGCCATTCCTAGCATTACTGGGATGTTGAGCTGAGATAGGACGTACAGAGCGGTCAGTACCAGAGCAGTTGCAAGAGATTGGTGAAGGTGAGGAACGATCCGTTGTTACTTTTAATATCTTTAGAAGTAGATGAAGAAAAAAATTACTTGAACCACCTCCTATATAATGGACAAAGACCAGGATTACTACCTTTAAAGCTATTATTTAGTATATATTTTACATATTTTATTTTATATAACACTATTTCTCTTTTCTCAGGTAACTTTAGTTGAAAAACAAATGTGGTTTAGATTATAAAGGGAACTTGTCACCATAAAAATATAGTTGTGTTATGCAGTCTGCAGGCAGCATGTTATAGAGCAAAAGGACTTAAGCAGATCGATATAGATTGTTTTATGGGAAAAGCTTCCATATAACTTATATTTCATTGATTTCCATATCTGCTCATTCTGGGCTTTAACGTCAAGGAGGTTGTGGTCCTATCAGTGACTGACAGCCTTCCCTCTATGACTGTGCATACAGAGATAGCTGTCAATCACTGATAGGACCGCCTCCTTGACTTCAAAGCCCAGAATGAGAACAGATTACATATATATATATACACATTCTTCTGCTCTATAGCATGTTAAGTTTGGCTCAAATATATTTAACATGACATCTTCCCTTAAAAAACAGTTTTAAAGTGTTTAAAATAGTAAAGAATTTCGTCTTACCTCCACCAATTCACTGTAGCCACCAATTCACTGTAGTTTTGGTCCCCACTACTCTGCACTTCTTGTCCCTGCTCAACACACCGGAAACGCTAAAAAACGCCAGCTGCGCTAAACAAAGGCTGAGGCGGGCCAATCCCAAAGAGAGCGACTGGCTTAGAAAGGTCAGGACAAGAAGTGCAGAGCCATAGCTACTAGAGAAGTGGCAGGGAATTCGTGTAGGTGAGTCTTTGTTATTTTTATTATCTTTAGATATAGAGAAAAAAGAAAAAAAAATCTTGCACCCGGTCCTGCCTTCTAGTAAGGATTATAAGGGCAAAGACCATGGGATGGCTTTTTTAGTCTCCAGAGGTGTAGGTTTTATAACACAGTATTATATCTTATATAACCATTTTTCTTTTTTATAGATAAGTAGATTTAGTTTAAAAATTAAACAAAATATAACAATTGATTTTTTAGAGGTTTTCTGGATAGATTAGTAAATGGGCCAGAAGATGTTAAAAATAGCAAAGAATCTTTACTTACATCGTAACATCGTCTAACACTTTTTTAAAAACATCTCCCTGGAAAACCACCTTAAAGTAATTTGGGAAATATATATGTGTAAGATTTAAGATCAATACCAAATAGCTGGAACATAAAGAAATAAGAGTTAATTGCATAAAAATAAGATACATAATATACTTGTTATATAAATTAATAACAGATATATTCAGAAGATATAAAATAGACCTGCCTGAATCAACATTTAAGAACATTCCTAAGGGCTCATACAGATGGGAATATGTTGCTTTCTGCATCTGCAATTTTGCGGATTAGATGCGGACCCATTCACTTCTATGGGGCCCCAAAATATGTGAACAGCGCTCTGTGTGCTGTCCGCATCTTTACTTCCATTCCACGACCCACAAAACAATTAAAACATACTCTATACTTGTCAGTAAGAATTGGGACGTGACCCCATTGAAGTCTATGGGTCTGCAAAAATGTAGAATGCAATAGGTTTTTTGTTGCGGACATGCTGAACGGACCGCAGAAAAACAGATCTATATTTTTGCAGACTGCAAAAAACATACAACCATCTGAATGAGCCCTTTTTCAAATCCTCTTAAAAAAACTAGAGCTCAACTGACCACTAATGATTCCCCCTGAATCAGACACTAGATAGGAGAGGCAGAAGACAGCAGAGAGGTGGACAGAGCACCGTTACTGGCCCGACCGCTAGATAATGGTAATCTTCCTCTCTGTACATTTACATAGAATCTCCCTAAATAGAGCATCTAACAAATATTATCTGGCTGGTTATGACATAAACCAGCTCACATATTTCTGCACCATAAAATACACTAAGGTGCCAAACAAGTCACTGAAGAATGCTGAGAAGCATCATCTATGACAAGGCAATGCCTGACTGGTTTATGGTGGAGTTTGCTCCGATCTGAGGGATGTGGTTTAACAATTAGATAGCTCCCTCTCTGGCGCTCCTGTTGGAGGTTATCATCATCTAGAAGTAGTGATAGTAACATCGATCTCCGTCTCTCCTATCTATAGCCTGATTCAGGGAGAATTGCTTGTGGTCAATTTAGCTCTAGATTTTTTATTGTTTTTTTAATAAATTGCATTTATATAAGTTCATTCAGGCAAATCTATTTCTCAACAAGGAACATCTTATATTCAATTCAAGATAAAAACAGAATGTTAGAAAGAGGCAATATTTGATAGTTGTAGATGACATAGATACAAAATAAATTAGATAAATATCACAAATAGATGTAGATAGAGACAAGAAATATAGATATAAAGTGTATTTAAGATATCTCTAGGATTGGGATAAGGTCTCATGCACATGACAGTATCCGTTTGGCAGTCCACAAATTGCAGATCTGTAACGTGTATCTGCATTTGTTGTTGACCCTTTGACTTTAATAGGTTCATGGTCTTCATATTGCGGACATTTTTTAATCTTTTTGCAGAACGGACATATTGATAAGGAAAGTACATGAATCATCTGTGTGTCTTCCGTATTCATATGTCCATTCCACAAAAAAAAAAAACAGAAGATATTCGTAAAATCGCGCCACAAACCCATTGAACTTAATGGCTATGCTAGAAAACGTGAATTGCACACTGAGCATTGCAGGACAGATACAGTTGTGTGCATGAAGCTTAAGGCTCAGTTCATATCATGCTTTTGCCTTAAGTTTAATGTCTATGTTGGTGGGAAAAAGAATGCAAAAGCGTAGTACATTACACTTTTCTATCATGTAGAGTCCTGCAAAAGAACACATACTGTATGTTACGGTATATGTTTTTGTATTTTTACTTTTTTTGCAGTGGAACTTTATGGTGATGGATGCCACTGTGTTTCATCAGTCTGAGGCATCCATTTACCATACAGTGTATGTTTTTGTAAATGTTAAACTTAAAACAAAAGTGTGATGTGAACCAAGCCTAAGATAAATATGAAATAATGTATGCAGATGCAAGCTAGGCCCATAGTATTCAGTATTAGATATAATATGATATATAATGGATAAATATAATCTAGAAAAAAACGGAAAAAAAAAACATACCTTACTTTTTCCAGTAGTAGTATCATTCTAGTATAGAGTATATACACATACTAAAGAGTATGAGGAAATTAGAAGATATACATATTTAGTATATATTAGATAAATGGTTATATTAAGATATAGTCTAGTTATAAAGGTAAAAATATAAGAGATATAAGAAATATTAAGGTATATAGGAGATATACTGAAGATATAAGGTAGAATGATTATATAAAATAGTTATAAAGCAGATTAATAACAGCTTATATTTCCTATATTATCTGCTTTATAGATATAGTATAATATAGACTGTTATAGGTATATATGTGTGTCAGGGCCCCCATCCAGGGTTATCACTGCAGTGAACCAGGGATTAGCCGATCGCCAATTCTTGGGGTCAGGAAGGAATTTTTTCCCCCCACAGGGGGGTTATGTTTCGCCTTCGTCTGGTTCACACCTTTTTATGCAGTAAATCTTAAATTGTCCTGGATGGGTAAATTAGTACAAATTTAAAGGGAACCTGTCATGAAAAAACAGCATGTAAATCTGTTCACAGTACCTCCTAGTGCCCTCCAAGTGTCTCCAGAGGGACCTTTTCTTCCGAATGTCACATTTTTTGTCTTTGAGAAAATGTAGTTTTATTCAGCCGCTGCCCCGTGCGTGCAGGAGATCACGTCGGCTGAGCACAGATGCCGGGCGCAGGCGAGTTTGCTACAGCCTGTCGGGCGCATGCGCTGTACGGCAAAAAAAAGACGCGCGGCAGCCGGGACCGCGCTCCAGCCGCCCTTTACTGCGCATGCGGCCGTAGAGCGCGGTCCCGGCAAACGATCTGGCCTGTCACTCAAGAAAGCAGGGGGCGGGGAGAGGACCAGTGAAGACGACTAGGCCGCTGCCCCCATGACTTCAAGCCTGACTTGAAGCACGGGGCAGCGGCTGAATAAAACTACATTTTCTCAAAGACAAAAAATGTGACATTCGGAAGAAAAGGTCCCTCTGGAGACACTTGGAGGGCACTAGGAGGTACTGTGAACAGATTTACATGCTGTTTTTTCATGACAGGTTCCCTTTAATAATTGATAGGAATAAAAACTATTAGATTCTATTCATCGTGTCCGTGTCTTCTTTTATGAAATCATTTGAACTCTTGGATAATAAATGATTTAGTAGTGTGGTCTCTTATTTTACACATTCAGCTGTAATAAAATTCCTTCTGCCACAGGATTAGCCACAAATCCACATAATGCAATATCAATGGAAAATCCTAAAGGAAGAGACATAACCAAAAGCCTAGTGGTTTTAATAAGAGATGACACTTCAGATGGGAGGTTTTTATGATAAAAACCTTTGAGGATATCACGATCAGCAGGTGTGGACCCACTATGCCATGTGACCAACCTCCTCTAAGGGCATTGTGTAAGTGAAACCTTCCTTCTTCACAGTACCCCAGAGGGTGGGGATAGACTTTCCTGAGGAGAACAGCAGACAGCAGGTCGCTACCTCTTGAGGGGAGTTGACACATGAAGCAGCTGGCCCAAGCGGACAAGGGGGTACCAGTGCTAGGCACCAAAGGTATGGACATAGTCCACAGGCCAAGTCATAACCATGAGCAACAGTGCAGGACAGAAGGGTAAGGCAGAGGCGTAGTCCTACAAGTAAAGGGTCAGACAGGTGGCACAGATATAGGTCAGGCAATCCAGGTAAGCAATAGGAGAATAAAAACAGAACAGGCAGGGATCAGACAGGTAGCGGAATCCGAAAGACAGACATGGGTCAAGAGTTCAGAAACACATGAATGCAGACCTTAGCTAGGACACAAGGACCTATGATGCTCAGTCAACCGGGAAGAGGGCCGAATTACTTAATATAGGTGTAGGAAGGCTGGGATTGGTCAGAGCAGATCATACAGGAAATGACACGCACGCTGGCCCTTTAACATGTGCGCTACAGCAAGAAGGTTAAGAGACATGCAGAGCATATGGCTGGAAAGAGACTGCAGCAGAGGCAGCCAGAAAAGACAGTGCTCGCTTGTACAGAGCCTGGAATCCCGGCAGTGAACAGGGAAACGCTGGCGGATGACCATCACCACTACAGGAGAACAGTGCTCACCTCACATCATTGTTTATGACGTCACCAGCGAAACATTTGGAGTCATATAGATAAACAATGAACATGAACAATACTATTGAATGACGGAGAAAAAGTCTTTATAGATAACTGGACTAGGCGCATTTTGATACTGCGCATGCGCTGTGTGCTGTAATTTTATGCTACCTTCGGCTCGGCGCATTTTGCTACTGCACCGAGCCGTCTTTTCTCGCGCATGCGCAGTGGCCCAGAATTTTATGCTACCTTCGGCTTGGCGCATTTTCCTACCTGCGCCTGTGCCGAGCCACCTCGTTCGCGCGCATGCGCAGTGGCTGGAATTTTATGCTACCTCAGGCACGTTCACATCATGGGTGAACCATCCGTGCCTGCGCCGACAAACCCCCAGCAGACCAATCAGCAGCTGAGATGAAAGACGCGCCTCCCACATCACTACCGGAAGTGACGTGGGTAGCAAAAGATTCCGGGTAGCAGAAAATTCCGGATCACCGGCCAGGCTGATTGGCTCCGCCCCTTTTCTGACCTGAGTACACTGCTCCCTTCTTCCCTGCCCATGCAGCTGCCTGCCAAATAGTTTGGTCTGACTTACTCTGCTGCTCAGGGCCGGTGTGGGTGGTGGTGGTGGGGTGTTGTAAGGTCCCCTCCCTCACATCGAAATCATTACCCTAGTGCTCACAGGACCTGCAATAATGTCAGATGCAGCTGGCAGTACTCAGCAGAGGGGATGAAGGACCTGCGGTGACCTCAACATCATGTGACCAAAACAGGAGGCGGAGCTCAGCAGGGCAGTAAAGTAATGAAGACCAGCCATCCATGTGAAGAAGTATGAATTCAATGTAAGTGCCAGGGAAATGCTGGGAGTTGTAGTCCACTTATACCTCCTGTTAGGTACATTACATGAGGAGGTATGAGGAGAGGACTAGAACTCCCAGCATATCCAGCTTTTTATGTAATCAGAGTACATTACAAGAGAAGTTATAAGAGAAGATAACTACAACTCTCAGCATGTCCAAGCCATTATTATTTAATATCAGGGTACATTACAACACCCTGGATATGCTGGGAGTTTTATATCTCCTCTTATAATGTACTCTGATATTACATAATAACGGCTTGGGCATGCTGGGAGTTGTAGTCCAATCCTCTTATACGTCCCCCTGTAATGTGCTCTGATATTAAATAATAATGGCTTAGACATGTTGGGAGTTATAGTCCTCTCCTGTTATACCTCCTGCAGTAATGTGCTCTGAATTAGGGCCAGGACGATGGATAGGGGAGTGCAGTCATCCGCCTAGGGCACCACCATAAAGGGGGGCGCACTCATGGCCATCCAACTTCACAAGCCTCAGGCTGTTAGAACTGAGCAAGAAGCCGCAATTACCGTATTTTTCGCCATATAAGATGCACTTTTCCCCCCCCCAAAAGTGGGGGGAAAATGGCAGTGCGTCTTATAGGGTGAATACTACCATTTTCCTATAGCTAAAGCCGATACATCGCACAGCCTGCGATGTATCAGCATGGAAGGAAGAGGGGGCGGAGCCTGGCAACACGTGGCGGGCGGCCCGCCGCTCACAGCGTGACTGCTTTCATACCATTTATAGTCTTTAATCATGTCCCCTTATTCCCTATAAGCCCAATACAGTAGCGCTCTGCTAACCTGCTATAACGATCCTCTAGCAGTCAGAGCGGTGCGGCGGCAGGCTGCTGTGTAACGTCCTCACTGACGTCATCTGCCTGCTCCTTTCCCTTTATGAATGAAGCAGGAGGAGCAGACAGATGACGTCAGTGAGGACGTTACACAGCAGCCTGCCGCCGCACCGCTCTGCCTGCTAGAGGATCGGTATAGCAGGTTAGCAGAGCGCTACTGTACTGGGCTAATAGGGAATAAGGGGACATGAATAAAGACATTAGTAAGAGAATTATAAATGGTATGAGAGCAGTCAAGCTGTTAGCGGCGGGCCGCCCGCCGCGTGTTGCCAGGCTCCGCCCCCTAAGCAGTCACTATGGGCCAGATGTTTTAGAAAAGGGGGCATCTTTGGATGGCAATGTAATGGGGGCACCTGTGGATGACACTGTAATTGGGGTGATCTGTGGATGACACATATAGCATAAGATGCTATAAATGTGTCATCCACAGATCCAATCCATTACAGTGTCATTCATAAATGCCCCCATCACAGTGCTATCCACAGATCCCCCCATCACAGTGCTATCCACAGATCCCCCCCATCATAGTGCCATCCACAGATCCCCCCATAACAGTGCCATCCACAGATCCCCCCATAACAGTGCCATCCACATCTCCCCCACATAACAGTGCCATCCACAGATCCCCCCATAACAGTGCCATCCACAGATCCCCCCCATAATACTGTCATGCACAGACCACCATTACTTCAAAAGCACACCTTTTGGTTAAAAATATTTTTTTTCTTATTTTTATCCTCAAAAACCCAGATGCGTCTTATAGGCCGGTGCGTCTTATAGGGCGAAAAATACGGTATATCATTGCAGCCTAAGGCACTAATGGGGGGAAGCAATATATAATGGAACTAGTGGGGGGCACTACAGGAGGACATTAGAGCCACTGGGAGCATTTTGGGTATATTATTATTACTAGGGTACTGTAGGGGCATTATTATTATTTGACGCAATATGAGGGCATTGCTACTAATGGAGAGTATTATCACTATTAGGCCTCATGCACCCGTACGAGTGTATTACTGTAGTCCAGCGGCGGCATGAAGCGCACGGCGTCATAGCAACCAATGCGCTCCTGCTGTCAGCTGGATTCCAGGCAGGGATACCACGGTACGCTCACGGCCGTATTCATTAGGCCTTAGGGGCACCATTACTAATGAGGGCGGTCTGGGTGTATAGTATAGTATAGTGATTGTGGACATGGGGGGAGCAGAACAGGCACAGTATTGGGGGTAGCTTCAAGAGGGGCAGAGGTCTGACACTCGGCACTCCCACCGATCAGCTGTATGAGGAGATGGCGAGCGCTGTGCGCACATGCCGTCTCCCTTCTCTCTTCCTGCCCTGCTGCTATATGCCTATGGGACAGCAGCAGTGAACAGCATGCTCTGTCTCCTCAAACAGCTGATCGGTGGGTGTTTTCGGACTGTGTTTTTAGCACATTATTAAAAGATGTGTACCCCCCCCCCCCCCCTTTCTGATTTTGCCCAGGGCCAACATTTTCTCTAAAACAGGCCCTGCTGCTGCTTCTCCTGCAGGATGTACCTGTCATCATTACAGGTTTAAAAGCAGCAGAGCCGTGTGAGAGAGAGGGGCCCCGGCAGGGTTAGCAGCGCTTTACTACTCTGACCTCCTCACCACTGTGACCCGCAGAGCCGTGTGAGAGAGAGCGGCCCCGGCAGGGTTAGCAGCGCTTTACTACTCTGACCTCCTCACCACTGTGACCCGCAGAGCCGTGTGAGAGCGGCCCCGGCAGGGTTAGCAGCGCTTTACTACTCTGACCTCCTTACCACTGTGACCCGCAGAGCCGTGTGAGAGAGAGCGGCCCGGCAGGGTTAGCAGCGCTTTACTACTCTGACCTCCTCACCACTGTGACCCGCAGAGCCGTGTGAGAGAGAGCGGCCCCGGCAGGGTTAGCAGCGCTTTACTACACTGACCTCCTCACCACTGTGACCCGCAGAGCCATGTGAGAGAGAGCGGCCCCGGCAGGGTTAGCAGCGCTTTACTACTCTGACCTCCTCACCACTGTGACCCGCAGAGCCGTGTGAGAGAGAGCGGCCCCGGCAGGGTTAGCAGCGCTTTACTACTCTAACCTTCTGACCACTGTGACCCGCAGAGCCTGGCCAGAAAGGTATCTCCAGCATCCCACATTGCACAGCAGACAGACCGCGCATGTGCTGCAGGGTGGAAGGAGGACATAGTGAGTTAACACTGGGTCATTGGCGTGTATGTATATATACTAATGTGTGTGGATGTGTGTGTGTGCATATATATATATATACACACACAAAACACTATTCACTGCTTACCACACATCAGCCCCCCATAGACATATGCTTGAAATTCTGAAGGGGGGGGGGGGTTCAGTCCCTGCCCTTCATTGCGTAATTACTAATAGCCTATTTCTAAAAAGGCAATAGGAGGTGGAGGTACTGAACCCCCCTCAGAATCTCAAGCATATGTCTATGTAATATTATATGTGTGTGTATATATATATATTTATATGTTATACACACACATATATTATGTATTGTAAGACCTCTTCTTGCTCTGCTACATAGATGTGTAGAGCAGTGATGGCACAGGCTCAAAGGTTGAACCTGTGCCATCAGCTGTTGGTGTCGGCTATATATTGCTGAATCTAGCAGGACTGGAGTCAGCACCAGTTCTGCCATCTTAACCTGTTAGATGCTTCATGTAAACCTAAACACAACGCACATAATATGTACCCATATTGTTCTTATAAGGGCTCATGCACATGGCCATAGCCGTTTTTGTGTTCCGCAAAACACGGACACTGTCTGTCTGCATTCCGTATCCGACCCGCAAACAATGTTGATTGGTTGTGCACAAAAAGACGTTTGTGTGCATGAGCCCTTAGGTTAGTGCAATAATTGTAACGGGGGGCCCAATTCTGAGTTTTGCTATGGGGCCCCATGATTTTTATGTACGCCCCTGCTCCAGAGACATTTCATCATATGTGACTGATATCAGCCTCTCCTCTTATAACGCTCCGGCACTGATATAACCTCCAGAGACATTTACAGCGTATGTGACTGATATCAGCCTCTCCTCTTATAACGCCCCAGTGCTGTTATAACCTCTAGAGGGAAAGGGGAGACATTAATTTGGCAGCTGTCTCAGAAGGTGAGATAGTTGGTAGGCAGGGATCTGTGAGGAGGTAAGGGCAATAGGGGGACACAAGATTTTCAGGGGCTCTGTGAGGTCAGGAGGGCACAGAAATACACTGTACTAAACACTGTACAATAACTTACCTCCCTGCTGCAATGTGTAGGAGGGATGCATGGACCAGTGAGGGGACTTCATAATTCCACAACAGGAGGTGAAGGCTCAGAGTCTCTGCCAGGCAGTTTTCATCATCGCCTGTAGCCACTGTTCTTATGGGAGGAGTCCCTACCCCCTCCTCACATGGACTATCACACTGCAGAGAAGAGGGGGAGGCTGTCTTCTCTTTGGGGGTCAGTAAACTTTGACATGAGCGATGGGCTTCGTCCCCCCTCCCCCGACTTAGTAAAGTTCAATGGTTTTTACTTTAATAAACTTGCAATAAATAGTGTTATCCAAACAATACTTGTTCTTTCTCTTGGCTCCATCCAGTTAAGTTTAACTGGCAGGTGAACTTGAATACTTTGCTTTCTATCTCTCTGCTATTCTAATTTTTGGTTTCAGGCTGCTTCCTATCAGCTTCAGTTGCTGAGAGTAATCTATCCTGTGATCTGTTTTGCTGAGTAGGGGTCTTTGGCTTTATTTTTGCCTCTCAGAGGTACTAAGTCCTTTCATATACTGTATCTGGAATAGACTGCTCTCTGAGCTACTTTCCCTAGCTGAAGCACCACACCATGCTGCTTCACTCTTTTGCTGATCTCCAGTCTCAATTTCACTATAAGCTCTCTGCAACCCCCCTTTCCCCCCTTGGTGGGAAGCATTATTAGCCCACTCCTGGCCAAAACGGGGAGAATGAAATAGTAAGTTCCATTCTATCTAAAGGTACTCTGCCAGATACACTGCCACCTGCTAGACAACCGCCACAGTGCATAAAATACAATACATAACAGTTACATAGAAATATTATTAAGGGTCCATTCACACGTCCGTGTGTGTTTTGTGGATCCGCAAACACGGACATCGGCTATGTGCGTTACGCAATGTGCGGACCGCACATTGCCGGCACTATATAGAAAATGCCTTTCTTGTTCACAATTGCGGACAAGCATAGGACATGTTCTATTTTTTTCGGGAACGCGATTGCGGACCCGGAAGTGCGAATCCGCAATTGCGGACCCGGGCGGGACATCGTCTGTCCCCATTGAAATGAATGGGTCTGCAATTCTGTTCCGCAAATTAAATACACAGTTGACATTCTTTGCTAACCATTAGAGACAGTAGCTAGTTGTAAGAATAATATTGCCCCCAATGGGTTACTACTGGGCAGCTATGAGTGGCTCCTTTTTTGCTTCCTTAAAACGGGGCCCCTGACAGCAGTCAGTACCAGTAGTACTACCCTGATAGCGAACCTGCTGCAGCTGATACACACTTTTATTGTATGATAATGATAGTATGGACCTTCAGCCTGCGAAATGTAACTTCAAATAACAGACATCTGCCCCTACACTTTCTCATTATCATAGTGAGAGCATAGCAGGGCTGGAAGCTTGTGATGTCAAATTGCACACGCTGCACGTCCTGTGTCAGGACAGCAGGGTCAGTGCCCTATGCGGTGTTTGGGGCTGGGCCGTGGGTAGACAATATGGGAACAGTGAGGCAGGGCACACTGCAGAGGTATTGGCTATTGGCACCTGGGAAGTTTTCCAGCAGGGTGAATGGCCAAACCACCCCTGGTCACAAAGCGTGTTAAATCAGATCTTTCCCGGCCTACAGTTAAAGATTCGGTAGAATCTATCCTGCTATACATTACTGTGTAGTGCAGCAACATGCATAGCTAGTCCTTTCTGGTAGTGAAACAGTTACTGTGTGTCTGAATGAAATGCAGGTCCCATATATGGATGTGTGCATCATCATGCAGGCCACCAACTGTCCTAGCTAACCCCCAGCTTAACCAAAGGAAAAGCATACAGCAGCCTTCAGTAAAGAAAAGTAAAAGACGATTTTCCGCATTTTTGGTCACTGTCAACTATGCAGAGCAGGGGTTTGTACGTGGCAAAAATGGTAATATTGCACCCAACAATTTAAAAGATGATTTTCTGCATTTTCAGTCACTGTCATCTATGCAGAGCAGGGGTTTGTACCTGGCAAAATTGGTAATATTGCACCCAACAATTTAAAAGAATATTTTTCTAATTTTTGGTCCCTGTCACCTATGCAGAGCAGGGGTTTGTACCCGGCAAAATTGGTAATATTGCACCCAACAATTTAAAAGAATATTTTTCTAATTTTTGGTCCCTGTCACCTATGCAGTACAGCAAAAAATTGGAATATATCAACCTCTGAACTCCCAGACGGATTAACTATATTATTGTAGCCGACACATATGCAGCGCAGGCCACAAGGGTAATTCCTGGCCTAAAAAAATATGATTTTTCCACCACCCATGAAAAACATGGATTTAAGTAGTATATTTTAGGGTGTAGGACATCATCGTTCTCAACATCATCTTCCACCCAGTCTTCACCCCTGCCCTCTTTGTCGGTCTGCACACCGCAGAAAGCCGCAGCAGTTTGCACCTGTGTTTCATCATTATCAGAGACGTGCTGCGGTGGTCTTCCCATGTCCTCATCCTCAAACCTAAGTGGTTGGGCATCCGTGCACAAAATCTCGTCCACTTCTGGGGCAGGGCTATGGTTATGGCCCCGGGAAAGAGTCATCAAAAAGCATAAGAGACTGCTGCATAACTTGGGACTCGGATTGCTTGGCTGATTTGCAAGGGGGTGAGGTTAAAGACTGATGGGCATGGGCTGCAGGTGCCAACTCTGAGCTTTCAGCAGTGGGAAACAATGTTAAGGTACTGGAAGCACTGTCAGCCACCCAATCTACTATCGCCTGTACTTGTTCTGGCCTCACCATCCCTAGACCGGCATTCGGGCCTACCAAATAACGGTGCAGGTTACGTCGCCTACTCGCACCTGAGGAAGGTGTTTCACTTGGACCTGTAGCTGGCGCAGAACGGCCACGTCCTCTCCCAGCAACAAGAGCTCCACTAACACCACCATGACCATGTCCACGTCCCTTATTTGATGTTTTCCTCGATATTTGCTAACAGATGGTTTATCTCAGGTGTCAAAAGTCAACAACTAAGTTCACTAACAGTAAGGCAGTGCTCGTGTCATAAACAGAATACATTTCTTTAGGTCACACAACAGTATAATGGAGCAATTCAAAACAATTACTTCACTATCACCAAAAATTTGATTTTTAAAACCAACAATGTAACAGCAGAAGTTAACGGTTTAATTTGACTGTCAGAAATGCAGCGTACACCGCGAATGTGCTATCTACCACAAAACCCGTTTGTTTGCAACCAACTAAGTAAATACTGAGTTCAAAAGGTTACTTCGTCACTGCTACATTTTAAAATAGGTTTTTCATAGTTGTATGCAAAACTGCTCTGTGGTACAACAGTACGATTTTTTTCCTCCAACTACAGAAATGCAGCATATCACTGCTAAATTTTAAAAAAGGGTTTTTACCGTTGTATGCAAAACTGCTCTGTGGACCAACAGTACGGGTTTTTTACCCCAACTACAGAAATGCAGTATGCCACTGCTAAATTATAAATTAGGTAATTTTGGGGGACATGACCTGCCATAAAAAAGGAATTTTACCAGAAAATAACTAGACTAATGTACCTGACACACATGCAGGTCATATGCAGTTCCAAGGACAGTGCAGTTGCTAAAATGGCCACCGACACCCACCTCACTTACAGATGGATTAAAAATTTTGCAGTATAACCGGGCTCAGGGCTGGGTACAAATATGTAGCATAGCACCCTCAATAATCGCTATATTTCCATTATTTAACACCACCAAGTTCAACAGATTTCTTCCCTAATCTGTCCCTCACAGCAGCAGCAGCATCCTATCCCTACACTGAGAAGAGCAGAGTGACGTGCGGTGCTACGTGACTCCAGCTTAAATAGAGGCTGGGCCACATGCTGCACTTAGCCAATCACAGCCATGCCATTAGTAGGCATGGCTGTGATGGCTTTTTAGGGCAAAGTAGTGAAACGCTTGTTGATTGGCTGCCCAGCAGCCTTTCAAAAAGCAGGAAGATTCGCTGAACAACGAACCCGACCCCAAACATTTACGGAAATGTTCGGGTTCGAGTCCGGGAGCGAAAAACCGTAATGTTCGGTACGAACCCGAACTTTACAGTTTGGGTTCGCTCAACCCTAATAATGAAGATTCTAAGTAATGCATGTCTATAGCTCAATATACTGAACTCATTATTAGCATTTACTGTGAGCTGTAAAATGATGATAATTACCTCCAAAATAATCTAGTCAAGTACCTCTAGCCTGAATAAAATTGCAGACTCATCTATTTTTCTTCATGGACAAAGGAAAAAAGTCACCTATTTTTATAGACTGTCTCTACCTACTGTACAGTACATGGCAGAGCCCAATGCACAGTACGTGGACAGCTCAGTACTAGTAGAGCTGCACAGCCTCCATGCTCTGCCGTACAGACTGTGTGTGTAGATATATTACCCTCATACAGGGTATAATGGAGCACGCCACCATTTTTTTCAGTGGGTTTCTATTGAATCTGACAGAAAATCTGTGCACAATGTCGGCATTTGGAAGCACAGAAGACACCTCATATACACCTTCTATAGAAGCCCAATTATAGCTACATACGAAACAGAGCCGCAACACAGCCATATGCATGAGCCTGAAAACGTTTATTTTTGGAACATCTTGCGGCTTGTATTTTGTCTGTAGTTATTATTTGGCTGCTGTATGTTTGTTTGGTGTGCATTTGGTGGGGGGGTTCGGACCTCCACACACTGTAGAAACCACCTCATTCACAAATAAGAGACAACTGTACTACAGAAATACAAGAGAGAATCCCTCTGCATAACCCTATATACATCGTACAGTGCTATAGGTGATGTATTACAGGACTGTGTGTTCTGGTACATGAAGCCTTAGGGTATGAGAAGTGCAGTAATATTGTGATGTTTTATGGTGAAAATCTGAAATTGAATATGTAGTTTTTCCATTTAGCTGTAAGGCTGAGTTCATCTCACTGTTCAGCTTTCCGTTCTTCTGATCCGTCAGAAGAAGAGAAAGTAATACAGGATCCTGTAAAAAAAAAAAATGGTTGCATCAGTTGTTATTCATTTAAGTCTTTTCCGTCTGAGATCCATTTTTTTAGACGGATAAAAAGGACTTTTTCTTTTTTCCCGTCTAAAAAACGTATCTCAAACTGATGCAACAGGATCCTGTTTTTTTTCCTCTTCTTTTGATGGTTCTAAACAGTGATATGAACTCAGTCTAACTAAGACCCATGGAATCAATTGTTCTGATGGGCCCTAATCAGCCCAATCTGATGCTGAAGATTTAGCAAAAAGTTTGGGATTTTCCTCTCTTTATTACCTGGAAGCATTGAAATCAAATAAAATAGAAACAACTAAAAATGATAAAGATGTATTTAAGTTTAATGAAAGCAGATTTAGCATGTTTCAGAACTAAAGTTACCTAAGTAACTGAAGTCCAGTGGGTGTAATGAAGTCACGGATCAAGTCTTGGCGAGGCTTCCAGCTGTTGTCCTCTTATTGTTCTTTTCTTCTGTGCTAAAAATGATGCTATTTGCTTTCTTATCATCCGCCGCTTCTTGACATCGCAGCACGGAAGTTGTGGGAGCACATCAGTAGTTTTGAAACTATATTTCCCAGTGAGCGCTGCTCTGCTCTGAGCCGGGTATCACATTCTGTTTTCATCTCAGTTCTCTAAAGTATCTTTATTGTTGAAGAGGGTAATCGCTCTTCTTTAGTCTGCACATGCACGTATCCAGCTATTCTACGCTGGTTCATTGCATGCACTCTGCACACAACACAATCACCAGCCCGAAATGGGACATTATTGGTGATGTGCTGTCAACAAGACATGGCTTAGGAGTCTGGATGTGACCGGTGGATGTGACATCATCGCTACTGGATCACATGACTAAGTCATTTACTAAGTTACTAGCTGGGATTCTCCAGCTTTTAACTATAAAAAAGGCTCCAAGCCAAAAATCATGTCTTCATTTGTAAAGTCCGGTCCAGTTGCACTATAGTGCAAAAATCCCAAAATATGTGTCTGCTCTGAGAGCTATACGGTATTATCCCAACATTGACATCTACAGGAGATATCAAATCCAAAAATGAAAGGCTGACGGAGCCAAAGTGACTTGTGAGAGGGGCATGTAATAGAGCAGCTGTTCATACAGCACATGATGCTCCCTTCTCATCCTGATGTTAGATCTCCAGGAGCCTTCATCTTGTAGGTTATGTCGGTAATAACATGGAGGTCTGCAAACGCTCATACCTCCCTAAACATGTTCCCAAGATTTCACGTTCTTGGCATCAATAATCCAATTCCTTTCATCTCCTTCTGGTTCTTGTAGGCCAGCAGATGTATCTTATCTTCCCATGGCCTTCAGCTCAGTGAGCACCTCTCTATAAAACTGTCGGTTGTTGTTAATCTTCAACATCTTGGAGCTCATTATTTGGGTGTAGGATATGCATCGCTCCCAAAAGGCTGTCCTTGAGCCGCCCATGAGGAATGGCTTTGGTGGGTAGCCCAGCTCAATGCCGATATAGCTGTAAGTGTAGCATCCCCAAGTCAGGGCAATGTATGGAACTAACCTGGGGAATGCCAGTGATGGAGAGGCCGGCACGCTGTTCCTCTGGGGCACTCTCTGGGTTCTTGCGGGACACAGCCAGGTGGAATGTGAGGTGCCCTTGGTGTTGTAGTTTAACGTGCCTATGGCTGGGTCCCTGATGTGTCGTGACGCCAGTGCCAGTAAACGGTGGCACACCGTATTTATAGTAGGAATAACAGAGGTGCAGACTTGTAACTTGAAAACAGAATTCCAACTTTACTGAAACAGTGGAAAATACAGCAGGCAACCTCTTAACACAGTTCTTGTTGCAGAAAATAGACTTTTGTATAGTCGCAGTCACAGCAGGCTTACATCCAGCAAGGTATAACAGAGGGTAAAATAAACAGGACTTAGAGTTGCAGGTGAACCTTACTTTCTTCCTGACTTGTCCTGACTGGAATTGATGCTTCAAGGCCCCAATGCCCTACTTCTGGCTTATATCCTTGAATCTCCAGTTGACAGTGTACCTCCTCTTGACATTCAGTACCTCTTGCTCTAGGGATTGCCTCTGCTTGACTTCTGCTGACTTGCTTAGGCCCGAGACATGTGGCCCTCACAGACTCCAGGGTCTGCACTCCTTCCCAGGCCCAGGGCCTGGTGTAGACTTCACAGGCTCATGGCCTGGAGTAGACTGAACTGAGCTCTCTTTCCCTGACTGGGCCTTATATAGACTAGGGCTACCTAGCTCCCTCTAGTGACTAGAGCTGGAATTACATCCCTAGCCGGCCTGCACATGGCACATTTCACAGTAACAGGGAATTAAATACCATAAATTGCATTACATTTTATAAATAGGACTTTTACCAGCCTCCCCATAAATGAGAGGAACGACAGCATCCAAGTGACCCTTCGGTAGTGACGGGTAGTACAACTCCCGTACACTACATACCCCGCTGCTTTAAGCTGAGTACGCCCTCGTACTCTAACAGGGTACCGCCCGGCTGGAATTTTCACCTGAAAGAGACAAGAAAAACATGCAGGCATACATACATATCAGTAATCAATTCATCTGCATTGACAATTATTATCAGGTCCAGCTGGCTGACGGAGAAGTGCGGTGACAAGGGGCGTCGCTCTCTTTCTTCAGGATAAAGAGTGGAACTGGGGCGCTGACCTGGCACAGCGGATGTTAGGGAATACCAGGATAGTCCATGACAATGAGTGAGTCCATAAAAGCATATCACAGAGACTCGCACACAGGGAGTCCATCTCTGGGCACATAGACTTAGATAAAATATGTCTTAGCAATAAATACGGTCAGCAGCACATACATAAAATCACAATACAGGACTCTGACAACACCAGGGTAACATCTTCCTGGCAAGTCCTGCGTATATTTAAAGTGCTGACATAAAAGAACCCTTTTCAACCTGAAATGGGGGTTAAAAAGGGATAAGGTGCAAATAAAAGCAACTTGGAAGTATTAAAGTACTTAACGCCACAATGTTAGCAGCAGGCAGGATGTCCCGGAACAGAAAGAGGCAGGCTGGGAGCAGTGGTTCCACAGTGGCAACTTATTTGTCAAACATGCCACCGGCCGTGGGGAACTGGCAGCAAGCTCTACCAGCCTGGCAAACTTAAAGGAACAGTTCCTGCAACAAATATGATGTCCCTGTGAGGATGAGCAAAAATGGCCTAGCAGGCCTGCTCACAGGTAGGTGTCAAATGAGCCCCGTTCGTCGGAGGTAGTGCAGCCCTGTGCTGCAGGTAGTCTGGGCCATGCACCAGGGCCACTTGGAGGGGTGCCCACCACAAAGAATGGGCTGGAAACATCACCGGTATTGGGCCTACCCACCTCATTGGCCCGCTGGGTTGCGGACACACAGGAGCTGCTGGTCTCGGGACACGGGCCGGCGCTGGGGTAGACACTTCCTCTGGCCGGGACATAACGCTCCCGTCACGGCGGACTCGGCTCCTGGCATAAGTCAATTTATCCGCTGTTACACGGACCTTGGGTGGCTCAGCGTTAGCGGTAGGACCTTGGACTACGGGTTCGGGTGGTACAGGGGTCACAGGTAACTCACCACCGCTGGACTGCTGCGCTGTCTTCTTAGAATCTGCCACTTGCCGCAGGCCATCCAGGTAAGCCTGTAAGGAAGCGATCCGCTCCTCCAGGGCGGAGATCTCACTGCTGGATTCCGGCACACTTGCAGCAGGCTCAGATGAGGTTCTATCCTGGCGGTTCTTCCGCAGGTCATCCATGGCTTCACTGAACTGGGCCATCCGCGCCCAATCAGCGGCTGTCTTCTCTCGTCGCGGCAGCTCTGGAGAGGGGTAAGGACTGGGAGGCTTGTCCAGGATCGTCGGCTGCCAGAAAATGTTCGGGCCGAGAAAGGAACTCTTCTCCTGGTACGTATTCCGGATGGGTCCCGGCGGGTCCTCTGCCTCCACCGGATCTTCTGCTTCTTCCCAGTCCTCCGGTACCGGTCCGGGACGGGTCACCGCAGTGGCATATGGGCCTCGCAGGCCCTCTGCGGGAGTGAACTCCACTTTCTCTCCGACCGCTAGATTATGCAGTCGCCCGGGAGATAGCTGCGCTTGACGGACCGGCGATTCACATAATAGTCCCGGTTGGTGCCGGTTTCTTGGATGAATCCAAATCCTCTGACCTTGTCAAACTCCAGCACCACTCCGGTGCGGCGTTCGAGCTGGGGCTTGCTGTCCCTGGAATCCTCATAGATCCGCTTGGTGACTTCCTCGAAGTATTTCTTCTGAGTGGTGGTTTTTAAAGTTGCCGCCACTCGGATCTCGGCCATCAGGGCCGACCACGCGAGGTTCCGCGGGAGAAAGCCTTCTCTGCGGGTGAAAACGGCAGGGCTCGGCTTGTGGCCATGGACAGGTCTGGGCCATGTCGCTGGGAGTATACGCTGGGGCGCAGGGCGCTCCTTAGTTGCTCCTGGGGTCGCCTCCATTGCACCAACTACGGCTCCGGATCCCTCCGATTCAGGTAGGAAACCCCGTAGCAGGGTGAGCCACTGTTCCAGCAGGCTCCACCCCGTCGATTCTTGCACGCCCCTAGGTATTCCAGTATAGGGTAGGCGGTGTCCATATTATAATCCTCAAGGGAAGGCGTTACCTCCAGGTCGTCTCCTCCTCCTTCTTGGAGGGTTTTGGCGCCAAATTTTCGCGCCACTGAGGACAGTGATGGCGCAAGAAGAAGTCCAATGGCGCCGGCGGCCATCTTGGACGCCATGATGCATCAATTCAATGACAGCAAGCAGCGGTAGTAAAACAGCATAAAAGTCCACAAAAATGCACTTTGAAGTGGCGATTTTCTTCCTCTTGATAGCGCAACACTGCACAGCGCTTTCTGGAAGTTTTTGGGACACTTTTCTGTACGTTTTAGGTCCACAAAGTTTACTTCAAATAAACAGGCGTTTTGTCACTTGGCAAACTGGTTAAGGCACAAAGTTCACGTTTTTGCTCACAGTCCGTAAAACGTGCGTATCCTGTTCGTGACGCCAAAATGTAGCATCCCCAAGTCAGGGCAATGTGTGGAACTAACCTGGGGAATGCCAGTGATGGAGAGGCCGGCACGCTGTTCCTCTGGGGCACTCTCTGGGTTCTTGAGGGACACAGCCAGGTGGAATGTGAGGTGCCCTTGGTGTTGTAGTTTAACGTGCCTATGGCTGAGTCCCTGATGTGTCGTGACGCCAGTGCCAGTAAACGGTGGCACACCGTATTTATAGTAGGAATAACAGAGGTGCAGACTTGTAACTTGAAAACAGAATTCCAACTTTACTGAAACAGTGGAAAATACAGCAGGCAACCTCTTAACACAGTTCTTGTTGCAGAAAATAGACTTTTGTATAGTCGCAGTCACAGCAGGCTTACATCCAGCAAGGTATAACAGAGGGTAAAATAAACAGGACTTAGAGTTGCAGGTGAACCTTACTTTCTTCCTGACTTGTCCTGACTGGAATTGATGCTTCAAGGCCCCAATGCCCTACTTCTGGCTTATATCCTTGAATCTCCAGTTGACAGTGTACCTCCTCTTGACATTCAGTACCTCTTGCTCTAGGGATTGCCTCTGCTTGACTTCTGCTGACTTGCTTAGGCCTGAGACATGTGGCCCTCACAGACTCCAGGGTCTGCACTCCTTCCCAGGCCCAGGGCCTGGTGTAGACTTCACAGGCTCATGGCCTGGAGTAGACTGAACTGAGCTCTCCTTCCCTGACTGGGCCTTATATAGACTAGGGCTACCTAGCTCCTCTAGTGACTAGAGCTGGAATTACATCCCTAGCCGGCCTGCACATGGCACATTTCACAGTAACAGGGAATTAAATACCATAAATTGCATTACATTTTATAAATAGGACTTTTACCAGCCTCCCCATAAATGAGAGGAACGACAGCATCCAAGTGACCCTTCTGTAGTGACGGGTAGTACAACTCCCGTACACTACATACCCCGCTGCTTTAAGCTGAGTACGCCTCGTACTCTAACAGGGTACCGCCCGGCTGGAATTTTCACCTGAAAGAGACAAGAAAAACATGCAGGCATACATACATATCAGTAATCAATTCATCTGCATTGACAATTATTATCAGGTCCAGCTGGCTGACGGAGAAGTGCGGTGACAAGGGGCGTCGCTCTCTTTCTTCAGGATAAAGAGTGGAACTGGGGCGCTGACCTGGCACAGCGGATGTTAGGGAATACCAGGATAGTCCATGACAATGAGTGAGTCCATAAAAGCATATCACAGAGACTCGCACACAGGGAGTCCATCTCTGGGCACATAGACTTAGATAAAATATGTCTTAGCAATAAATACGGTCAGCAGCACATACATAAAATCACAATACAGGACTCTGACAATACCAGGGTAATGTTATCCTGGCAAGTCCTGCGTATTATTAAAGTGCTGACATAAAAGAACCCTTTTCAACCTGAAATGGGGGTTAAAAAGGGATAAGGTGCGAATAAAAGCACAACTTGGAAGTATTAAAGTACTTAACGCCAAAATGTTAGCAGCAGGCAGGATGTCCCGGAACAGAAAGAGGCAGGCTGGGAGCAGTGGTTCCACAGTGGCAACTTATTTGTCAAACATGCCACCGGCCGTGGGGAACTGGCAGCAAGCTCTACCAGCCTGGCAAACTTAAAGGAACAGTTCCTGCAACAAGTAAGATGTCCCTGTGAGGATGAGCAAAAATGGCCTAGCAGGCCTGCTCACAGGTACGTATCAAATGAGCCCCGTTCATCGGAGGTAGTGCAGCCCTGTGCTGCAGGTAGTCTGGGCCATGCACCAGGGCCACTTGGAGGGGGTGCCCACCACAAAGAATGGGCTGGAAACATCACCGGTATTGGGCCTACCCACCTCATTGGCCCGCTGGGTTGCGGACACACAGGAGCTGCTGGTCTCGGGACACGGGCCGGCGCTGGGGTAGACACTTCCTCTGGCCGGGACATAACGCTCCCGTCACGGCGGACTCGGCTCCTGGCATAAGTCAATTTATCCGCTGTTACACGGACCTTGGGTGGCTCAGCGTTAGCGGTAGGACCTTGGACTACGGGTTCGGGTGGTACAGGGGTCACAGGTAACTCACCACCGCTGGACTGCTGCGCTGTCTTCTTAGAATCTGCCACTTGCCGCAGGCCATCCAGGTAAGCCTGTAAGGAAGCGATCCGCTCCTCCAGGGCGGAGATCTCACTGCTGGATTCCGGCACACTTGCAGCAGGCTCAGATGAGGTTCTATCCTGGCGGTTCTTCCGCAGGTCATCCATGGCTTCACTGAACTGGGCCATCCGCGCCCAATCAGCGGCTGTCTTCTCTCGTCGCGGCAGCTCTGGAGAGGGGTAAGGACTGGGAGGCTTGTCCAGGATCGTCGGCTGCCAGAAAATGTTCGGGCCGAGAAAGGAACTCTTCTCCTGGTACGTATTCCGGATGGGTCCCGGCGGGTCCTCTGCCTCCACCGGATCTTCTGCTTCTTCCCAGTCCTCCGGTACCGGTCCGGGACGGGTCACCGCAGTGGCATATGGGCCTCGCAGGCCCTCTGCGGGAGTGAACTCCACTTTCTCTCCGACCGCTAGATTATGCAGTCGCCCGGGAGATAGCTGCGCTTGACGGACCGGCGATTCACATAATAGTCCCGGTTGGTGCCGGTTTCTTGGATGAATCCAAATCCTCTGACCTTGTCAAACTCCAGTACCACTCCGGTGCGGCGTTCGAGCTGGGGCTTGCTGTCCCTGGAATCCTCATAGATCCGCTTGGTGACTTCCTCGAAGTATTTCTTCTGAGTGGTGGTTTTTAAAGTTGCCGCCACTCGGATCTCGGCCATCAGGGCCGACCACGCGAGGTTCCGCGGGAGAAAGCCTTCTCTGCGGGTGAAAACGGCAGGGCTCGGCTTGTGGCCATGGACAGGTCTGGGCCATGTCGCTGGGAGTATACGCTGGGGCGCAGGGCGCTCCTTAGTTGCTCCTGGGGTCGCCTCCATTGCACCAACTACGGCTCCGGATCCCTCCGATTCAGGTAGGAAACCCCGTAGCAGGGTGAGCCACTGTTCCAGCAGGCTCCACCCTGTCGATTCTTGCACGCCCCTAAGTATTCCAGTATAGGGTAGGCGGTGTCCATATTATAATCCTCAAGGGAAGGCGTTACCTCCAGGTCGTCTCCTCCTCCTTCTTGGAGGGTTTTGGCGCCAAATTTTCGCGCCACTGAGGACAGTGATGGCGCAAGAAGAAGTCCAATGGCGCCGGCGGCCATCTTGGACGCCATGATGCATCAATTCAATGACAGCAAGCAGCGGTAGTAAAACAGCATAAAAGTCCACAAAAATGCACTTTGAAGTGGCGATTTTCTTCCTCTTGATAGCGCAACACTGCACAGCGCTTTCTAGAAGTTTTGGGACACTTTTCTGTACGTTTTAGGTCCACAAAGTTTACTTCAAATAAACAGGCGTTTTGTCACTTGGCAAACTGGTTAAGGCACAAAGTTCACGTTTTGCTCACAGTCCGTAAAACGTGCGTATCCTGTTCGTGACGCCAAAATGTAGCATCCCCAAGTCAGGGCAATGTATGGAACTAACCTGGGGAATGCCAGTGATGGAGAGGCCGGCACGCTGTTCCTCTGGGGCACTCTCTGGGTTCTTGAGGGACACAGCCAGGTGGAATGTGAGGTGCCCTTGGTGTTGTAGTTTAACGTGCCTATGGCTGGGTCCCTGATGTGTCGTGACGCCAGTGCCAGTAAACGGTGGCACACCGTATTTATAGTAGGAATAACAGAGGTGCAGACTTGTAACTTGAAAACAGAATTCCAACTTTACTGAAACAGTGGAAAATACAGCAGGCAACCTCTTAACACAGTTCTTGTTGCAGAAAATAGACTTTTGTATAGTCGCAGTCACAGCAGGCTTACATCCAGCAAGGTATAACAGAGGGTAAAATAAACAGGACTTAGAGTTGCAGGTGAACCTTACTTTCTTCCTGACTTGTCCTGACTGGAATTGATGCTTCAAGGCCCCAATGCCCTACTTCTGGCTTATATCCTTGAATCTCCAGGTGACAGTGTACCTCCTCTTGACATTCAGTACCTCTTGCTCTAGGGATTGCCTCTGCTTGACTTCTGCTGACTTGCTTAGGCCCGAGACATGTGGCCCTCACAGACTCCAGGGTCTGCACTCCTTCCCAGGCCCAGGGCCTGGTGTAGACTTCACAGGCTCATGGCCTGGAGTAGACTGAACTGAGCTCTCTTTCCCTGACTGGGCCTTATATAGACTAGGGCTACCTAGCTCCCTCTAGTGACTAGAGCTGGAATTACATCCCTAGCCGGCCTGCACATGGCACATTTCACAGTAACAGGGAATTAAATACCATAAATTGCATTACATTTTATAAATAGGACTTTTACCAGCCTCCCCATAAATGAGAGGAACGACAGCATCCAAGTGACCCTTCTGTAGTGACGGGTAGTACAACTCCCGTACACTACATAAGCGATGTAGTAGCAGGTTAGGAGTGATGCTTGCAGCTCATCCAAGCTGTCTATTTCTGGAGAGATGAGGTCCCGGCAAAGCATGTAGAGGAACACCACGCTGCCTGAGCTCAGGAACTTTTTGCTTTGGTAACCAGCGACAAAGAGATGGGTGTCAATGTTCCTTAGCCATCTTACAGGCCATATAGTGGAAGGTCTGAGCTTAGAACATCTCTGATGCAAAAAGAGCCTGAGACACCTCAGGAGCTCATTGGGTGGGATGTACGGCTGATGACAGCTCTGAGATGCTTTTGGAGCATCAGTCTGACGTCGCTTGGCTGGTATGTCCGGGGAGCAATGGCGTCTTTTCATGGACTTCTTCAGTCTATTGTATGCCATTGGTAAATAGTCGTTCAGACTTCCTTCAAATACAAAAATCCAATGTATACATTATAAACTCGCAAGCCGAGACATCAGAGACCATGAGATACCAGATAAGGCTCTGGTTAAATGACACATGCAAAACAAAAAACAAACGTTCATTCATGACATATCCAAAGGACAGGCCACCAATGGGATCGGCATCAATCAGACATAGCCATGCATGAATTGCTCCCTCCATTTACTTCTATGGGAGTTCTGTTTGGCTAATCTCGGACTTTCCATAGAAGTGAATGAAGAGAGCTGCAATAGTGTGGCCACCTCTCCATACAAGGCAGCTGCAAGACAGGGCTTCATTCCCAAGCTGAGATCTTAAAAAATGCAGGGAATTGATGCAGAGAGTAAACTGAAAAATTGTATAACTTTTTATTATACACCAGAGAGGTTTAAACCATTTTATTCTAGAAGTGCTTACATAACAATCGCAAGCGGTCTGGTTGTCATGGTAACATAACTTTTCTACCTGTAGTTTTTAAATTGCCATCATATATTTGCTTACACTCCGTACAAAAGTTGTCTAAAACAGCTGGCACTCTCTCTAAACAGGTCACTGTTAGCTCCACTAGGGGAGCTATTGCATACATATTTATACTGCTCCCATTGAGGTGAATAGGACCTGTATCAATATGTGTTCTATGTATCGGTCAATTAAGACATTGACTTACAGGGTAGCGACCTATAGGTGGCAGTAGGGAGGCAGCTGTCTACCTCCTACAGAATAATTTTGTATAGCAAACTTATTGGGGGGGGCACGATCAATAATGTACAGTGATTTTTGTGAGACTTTTCCCAATTTTACTCATGAATCAACATGTAGACAAGTGGGTGGGACTTAACTTCCCATAGCCTGACAGATTTACTCTAAACTATGCTGACAGATTTTATATACTATAAACTATCCTGACAGATTTTATATAAACTATTAAAACTAGAAGATGAAACGCAGTTCTCTGATATCTGGCTGTATATCCGGTTGTATATTCCATGTATTACACTTTACCTGATCCGCTCCGGAGATCCCTTTAGTCTTAGTGAGGAGAAGAATTTCAGTAAACACTCTTTCCTGTAATATGGCAGGAATCACACGGCAGGTAAGTGGTCACTTCACCTATAATGTATGACGTATGAGGACAGGCTGCGTGTAATTCACATTTTCTGGCTGTCAGTGTTCTAGAACCTGATACATAACAATAGAGAACAGTCTGGTTACTATGACGACATCACCGCTCATAGTTACTGCAACTTTATTTCTTAAAGTGGCGCTGTACTTTCATTAAACTATTGATAAGTTGTACAGTAGGGACACAGGGCGGGGGTCTGAGTGCTGAGACCCCCACGGATGTCTAGAATAAAGGGAGAGAAGCGTGCACTTAGCGCGTTCTCTCTCCTCACTGCAGGACAGGAAGTGAGACAGACACAATAGAAAGTCTATGGAGCCTGTCCTGTGCAGCAAGAAGAGAGAGAGAACACTAAGTACACACTTCTCCTCCCTTAGTCTAGAGATTGTGGGGGGCTCAGCGCTCAGACCTCCACCAATCTAAACTTTTACTACGTCCCTATAACATTTCAAAAGTTTAATGAAAGTACAGTACCACTTTAACCAGAAATAAAATTGCAGTAACTATGAGCAGTGATGTCCTCATAGTAACCAGACCATTCTCTTCTGTTATGTATCACATGGCACCATTTTGGGTTACAGATAACTTACAGAAAACTTGGGAATTTGGGAAGGAATGGAATAAAAACAGCAAATTTTTTTCCACTATTCACAGTTAATACTTTTCGACAATAAAATTACTTTAAAAAATAGATATATTTTTCGTTAATGTCACCATATTCTGAGCCATAACATTTTCTCCTTCTGGTAGAGATGTGTGAGGACTTGTCTTCTGCAGCATGTAGATTACATTAGTCCTTGTATATGTGACATTTTGATCACTTTTTCCTCCTGTCACGGTCTACATGTTTAACTATGAGAATGCACCGTATCACACAACCTCTTTAATTCACTTCAATGGGAGAGGAAGGTGTAATTACACTTAACCGCCACTACAGGGAGACAGCATGCAATTTAACATTGTGAAGGAGGGTCTGCACAATCATCAAGGTCTCTTTAAGCAACTGATTGGGGAATCAGACCCCCACCAATTTAATACTGTAGGTTATCCATATCAAAAAACCAGAGGACCTCTTTAATATGTTCTAGCAGCGGGTTCAAAAAGAGGGAAGGCGCTAGGTTCCTGCACTGCCGGACAGACCATTATAACAGCTGTTTCAGGATTGTGCAGTGTGCATTATCACCTTACAAGTTTGTAACATGTCTTTTTATAGTACAGACCCAGCATTGTGAAATGCAGAGTACACAGTAGACATAAATATTACCGCTTTTCCTACATTGTTATATTGCCGCGGGGTGGAGGTGGGTGATGGTAATCACATTTAATTTGCAATGTGTGTTTTATACAACATAAATATCTTTTTTGACACAGCATTAAAAAACACAAATCACACAAGAGACAGAAATATTACGGGCGCCAAATTCTCACAATTCCCAAAGCACATTGCCAATAGCAGTGTGCATTGTGTTTGTAGAAGGAAAAAGGACATTAAATGGCACCTCTGTATTTCAATTACAGTAAACAAACCTGCAATTTTGCTATAACCACCCCATAATTTGTGTAACTGTGTGCCAACCAAACCCATTACTTTTTATGTAGGAAAATTGTGAGTTTTTATTAGGCCTCATAATAAAATGTCTGGAAAATAGAAAAGTGTAAAAAATGTGTTTATTAGCAACATCAGCTCCCTGGCCAGCCATCTGGCCTACTACTACTACTAGTAGCCCACAATTACATACTACAATATGAGGGAGGGTGTGACGATGATTGTATGTTGGACAGGACCTGGCACTAGACCACTAGAAGTGTGGTGGCTGCGGTGGCAATAAAGAGTGGAGGCAATGTATGGCCAAAACCTCCAAGAGAACTGCTACGGCCAGATCTGCTTATATTGTGGTCAGCTCGGGAACTGGTTATGCTGCTGATACTCTGGGCACAGGCTTATAACGGGCCAGACCTAGGCCAAATACAGCTGCCGCTACAGCTACAGCTGTGCGAGCAACTCCCATATGGCAATTTTTCTCCACAAGGCAGCACACAAAACCACAGCTGTGTGCAAGGATTAAAATAATCTATGGGTGTTCAAACACAACCACAGGTACCAGAGCACATGGAAGTACATGTGGGAAAATAGAACTGGCCAGCATTCCCAATCAGAACAAGTCTGTCATCCTTCTCCTGGTCTTTCTGGCAGCCAATCCACATTCCTAAGCAGAACAGTGTCCTTGTCATCATCATCATTAACTTCTTCTGCTGCTCAGACTCCTCCTCTTCCTTGCACTCTGTTCCATCGTGAGACATTCATAATAGAAAGTATGAATGTATGGCCATTAGTGTAGAGTGAATTGAATTTAACGAAGAGGAATTAGATCTGAATTTCATGAAAAATTTAATTTGCCACAAATCCAAATTTCCTCTAGGTTCATGGTAATGAATCAGATTTTTTCTAAAATGGTTGTTACATGTGTTACAAAGTGAAAGTTAGAAGCTGAGGAGTGAGGGATCACCCATAATGCCATGCAGCCAGCCAAACAGCAGAAAGCCTGCCCCTGTGATGTCACAGCCCTATAAAAAGCCTCATCCTGCCGGGTCTCTGCCATTTTACAGTGAACTGAGCATAGAGAGATGTTACAGGTACTAGGGAAAGTGGTTTAAAAAGCTTTTAATTGTAGAATATGAGATAGGAACAGTGTAGGGACAGTACAGGGACAGTATAGGGAGATTGTAGGGAGAGTTTTCAGACACTGTAGGAAGAGCATAGGGAGACTGCAGTACAGTATCTATAGGACTGCATCAATCCTCTGTGTAGGCCACAGAGCTATATAATTGCATGGTGTTCACCTTGCTTAGTAAGTTAGTAATATACTCGATATTTGGGTGCCCACCTTGTTTAACCGCATGCCGACCGCCTAACGCAGGGCTGCGTCCAGGCGGCAGCAGGCTTGTTCCTCCTTGACGCGGCGGCGCGTCATCTAGCGAGAGGCGAGTTTTGCTGTGAACGCGCGCGCATGCTGCAATCGCTGGCATGCTGTAGATGCAAATATCGCATCAAACATGTGTATCAGACGCTGTTTTGTTAACAGCGTCTGATATACCTGCTACCTGGTCCTCTGATGGTCCCATTTGCTGGGATCGACCACCAGAGGACCAGGTAGCTATGTAAAGTAGCACCAAACACCACACTACCCCCCCCCCCCCGTCACTTATTAACCCCTTGTTAACCCCTGATCACCCCATATAGACTCCCTGATCACCCCCCTGTCACTGATCCCCCCCCTGTAAGGCTCCATTCACATGTCCATATGTGTTTTGCGGATCCACGGATTCGCGGATCCGCAAAACACAGACACCGGCAATGTGCTTTCCGCATTTTGCAGATCCGCACATTGCCAGAACTATATAGAAGATGCCTTTTCTTGTCCGCAATTGCAGACAAGAATAGGACATCTTCCATATTTTTGCGGAACGGAAGTGCGGATCCGCAATTCCGGATCCAAGCGGGACAAAGTCTGTCCCCATAGAAATGAATGGGTCCGCAATTCCGTTCCGCAAACAGAATTGCGGACGTGTGAATGGGGCATAAGGGTCCCTTATCACCGCCATTTAGTTAGCTACTTGTTAGGTAGTTAGCGCCAAGCGCCCACCGCACCGCAGTCACTGATTTTGGCAGAGATTTTTTCATCCACATTGATCGATGCGAATGAAAAAATCTGTGCCGTTCATTTTTTTTTTTTTCAGCCCAGAAGCTGAACGGAAAAAAAAAATCTCATTACCCGTATGCTCAATATAAGGAGAATAGCAGAAACTCCTAATGCTGGCCATACGTGTAATGATTGCGGAGACCTTTAAATGCCAGGGCAGTACAAACACCTCACATGTGACCCCATTTTAGAAAGAAGACACCCCAAGGTATTCCGTGAGGGGTATGGTGAGTTCATGTAAAAAAAATAATTTTGTCACAAGTTAGTGGAATATGAGACTTTGTAAAAAAATAAAAAAATAAAAAATTATCAATCAATCAATTTCCGCTAACTTGTGGCAAAATTTTTTTTTTCTGTGAACTCGCCATGCCCCTCACGGAATACCTTGGGGTGTCTTCTTTCCAAAATGGGGTCACATGTGGGGTATTTATACTGCCCTGGCATTTTAGGGGACCTAAAGCGTGAGAATCCAAATGTGTAAAAATGCCCTGTGAAATCCTAAAGGTACTCATGGGGAATTTGGGCCCCTTTGCGCATCTTGGCTGCAAAAAAGTGTCACACATGTGGTATCGCCATACTCAGGAGAAGTAGGGCAATGAGTTTTGGCGTGTATTTTTACATATACCCATGCTGGGTGTGAGAAATATCGCTGTAAACGACAACTTTAGATTTTTATTTTTTTTGCCAGAAGTTAGCAGAAATGGAAACTTTATTATTATTATTTTTTCCTCAGAAAGTGTCCTTCCTCAGAAAAAACATTTTTTATTATTCAAAAAAACATACAGTACACATTCCGTTGCCAAATTTTCCAAAATTGAAACTTGGAAATGGAAACTTTATTATTATTATTATTTTTCCTCAGAAAGTGTCATTTTCCGCTAACTTGTGAAAAAAAAATGAAATGATACATGAACTCACCATGCCCCTCCACGAATACTTTGGGGTGTCTTATTTCTAAAATGGTGTCATTTGGGGGGTATTTATACTATCCTGCCATTCTAGCACCTGAAGAAACATGACAGGTGCTCAGAAAGTCAGAGCTGCTTCAAAATGCGGAAATTCACTTTTTTGCACCATAGTTTGTAAACGCTATAACTTTTACCCAAACCAATAAATATACACTTATTGGATTTTTTTTTATCAAAGACATGTATTACAATAAATTTATAGAAAAATTTATGTAGAAATGTAGTTTTTAAAAAAAATTACAACAGAAAGTGACAAATGTCATATTTTGCAAAAATTTCGGTCATTTTTTATTAATAGCAAAAAAAAGTAAAAATGTCAGCAGCAATGAAATACCACCAAATGAAAGCTCTATTTGTGAGAAGAAAAGGAGGTAAAATTCATTTGGGTGGTAAGTTGCATGACGGAGCAATAAACGGTGAAAGTAGTGTAGTGCGGAATTGTAAAAAGTGGCCTGGTCATTAAGGGTGTTTAAGCTTAGGGGACTGAAGTGGTTAATATATAAGCAATTCAATAAGGTAATATAACCTTTAGTGTGGTGTCCAGCTGATTTCATAAATAAGCAATTCCATTAGGCCTTGATTCTCATATTGTGGTGAATAAGCCGTGTAATAAAACTGTTATAAGGGTGTCCACCTAATTTCACAGATAACTGATTCTGGTACATCTTAATTCTCAAATTGAGGTGAATAAGCTGTGTAATATAACCGTTATTCGGGTGTCCACATTAATATTTATTATCTTATTTTGCATATACAGTTACTATACCATACAGTATGTCCACCAAAGAGGTTCCAGGGCCCTCCAAAGAAACAGGCAGTGAAAAAAGTGTTGCTGTAGCTAGCATGGGTGTAAGAAGCGGGGGGGACGGGGGGGTCGGATCCCCCCCAAAAAATAAAAATAATGCGAGGGGGGGACGGGTATGCAAAAATCCCCCCCAGCGGCAGCGCAATGTGTGCGGCAGTGGCGGGGCACAGGGAGATGAACGCTTCCATTGTGGAAACGTTCATCTCCATAGTCATCTGTATCACCATCCCCAGGACAGTGAAACAGATGGCTGTGCTGCGGAACATGAGAGGGAGAGGTGTCTCCCTTCCCTGCTCCTCTGATAGGCTGCCGGCAGCCTATCAGATGTTGGTACAGGCGGCGCGATGACGTCATTGCTTCGTCTGGGAACTGTACAGCGCGGAACACAGGCCGGAAGAGGCCTGCATCGCATCGCTGTGACGGATGGAGGTAAGTATAAGTGTCTTGTTTTGTGTGTGTTTTTTTTTTTTTTTTCAAACCGGACCCACTGGCCCATAAGGAGGGGGGGGGGCGGAGAAATGTGGGTGTGGCTTGAGGGTGGGCGGGGACACAGGGGCCCCATAAGTGCTGTCCCCCCCAGATTTTTTGGGCTTCCTATGCCCATGGTAGCTAGCAAAAGTAGCAACAGAAGAAGGTATGGTGATAGCAGCAGCCACAGCAACAGGCAACAGCTGCCAGTGTCATCCAGCGGTCATGTTTTGACAACCAATCCAGCTGTTCTGGAATGGTTGACTTGGTCTTCTACGTCACATCAGCTTACATCAGACACCCATAAACTAAACAAAAATCACAGAAAAAAATGATAAAAAACAAAAATAAAAACATCCTGACGATATGATAAATATTAAGGGCGATTTATTGGCCTGTATTTGTAGGAGGGGTGTTTCTCCCCTCCCCCCATGACTTTAAATAGCCAGGGGGCGCCCATGCTACCTGGTCCTGCGTGGATTCGGCATCCTAGTGCGTGCTACATGTGTCCTGTTCGAGGAGGCTCACCTGCACTACTTCACATATCTCTTTTTTTTTTTTTAAATCAGATAATTTTTATTGGAAAAAAACAAATTTTTTATTATTCAAAGAAAGGCATACAGTACACATTCCATTGCCAAATTTTCCAAAATTGAAACGTATACATTAGATAAAGATGCAATAACAATATCCCCCATAACATTCATTGAGATGAGCAGCAAATATGACATATCAAACAGATACATTAGAATATGTGCAATACAGAGATTACAACAGTGATCTCAGCAGCTGAGATAAAGGAGACAGTGACAGACCCGCAATGCAAACTCCATTGGCTGATAAGCAAAATTGGTAAGTATAGCTTCAATAGCGGAGATAAGGGAGACAGTGGCAGACCCTCAATACAAACTCCATTGGCTAATAATCACATATGTTAGTTGTGAGCGCGCAAGCGCCACAACTGTTCTAAGGCCGACCTGCAATATTGCAGGTACCACAGTGCAAGGACAGCCACTGATTACACACCCTACATCTATCTATCCAAGGTCCCCATATGGAATCTAATTTTCGATAAGCAGTTTCGCTTCAAGTACGTTCCGCTCTCCAGCTATATGACCACGTTCATCCTGGCCACAAATTCAGCGAAGCAGGGAGACGACGGCTGGATCCATTTAGCAGCAACGTTTTTTGAGCCTGATACAAGATCTTATTAATGCCTATTTTAATGGAAGGCTGCAAGGAATCAGAGTCAAACAACCCAAGTATGCACGTTCTTGCGTCTAGTGTATATGTAGCACTATATATTTTATTAATTAGGGTTATTATCTTCAACCAATATCTATGTAGAGTGCTGCAGCTCCAAATCATGTGAAACAACCCAGCTTCATCTAACCTACATTTCGGACATGAGGAGTCAGGGCGAAACCCTATCATCTTCAGAAAAAGTGGCGACCTGTATACTCTGTGTAGAAGAAAAATCTGGGATAATCTAGCTGCCTCACCTAGTGACAGAGCTGGGGTCAACGCCAGCACCTCCTCCCATTGAGCGTCCAGTATAGGGCCCACAACATTTTCCAATTTGCTTCTAACTAGTAATGGATACTTTTTCAAATTCTCCTCCTGCAACGCCTAATATGCCCTAGAGATCCCCCTCTTGGAGAATCCCGCATCCATTAGCATGGATAGCACCTGATGGGAGGCGAAAACTATCGGCCCTATTTTTATTTGTGAGGTTATGGCATGCCTAAGTTGTAGGTATTTGTACAATTGCCTGGATTCCAAGCCGATTTCTGTACATAGTTGTTCAAATTGTTTTAGGACTCCCTGAGAATATAGTTGACCCACGTTCCACATCCTTTTATGCTCCCAACCTTGGAAGCCTGACAACCGAGAGAGCTCCTCCAGTTTGGGATTGTTCAATATCAGTGATAGGTTGAGCAAACTCGCCACATTTAAAACCTCCCTAGATTTTGCCCACACTGTACGCATTAACTTACAAATTGGAAGAGACTTAAATGGCTCCGCCACGTCTTTTTCCAAAACCACTATTGGGGGGTTACAACCAGTGGCCCGCTAACCAATTCCCGCTTCTCCCGGCCCTTCCTATCCCACCCCATCCTTTAAAATGCTGTAATTGAGCTGCCAGAAAGTATAGAAAGAGGTTTGGCAGAGCCAGCCCTCCCATGTCTTTCCCTCTCTGCAAGGTTTCGTAACGGTAATTGTACTACTGTAATTGGCCTTCCACACCAGGGAGCGGAAAATCTGCTGTATCTTGTAAAAGTGGTGCTGGGCCACCCAAACTGGTGAATTATAAAGGATATACAGCAATTGTGGCATAAAAATCTTTTTGATAAGATTTTCCCGACCTATCACCGAGAGAGGAAGCTTATTCCAAACAGCTGTTTTCATTTTAAATTTGCCCAATAACGATATCAAATTATCCACAATATATGCCTGGGGGCTGGTGGAGACTTCAACACCTAGGTATTTAAAAGACGAGACCACTTTAAGGTTGATGTGGTCCAAACATAGGGACCAAGGTAGAGGGGATAGTGGAAAGATGACAGATTTATTCCAATTAATATATAGACCCGACTGTCTGCCAAAGTACGATATTAAGGAAATAATTGGATCTATCGATGAAGCTAGATCTCAAACATACAGATGCATGTCATCCGCGTATAACGAAATTCTTTCTTCCACCTCCCCCCTCCTCAAGCCCTTAATCAATGGAGTGGAACGCAGTATATAAGCCAACGGCTCGATCGCAATGGCGAAGAGGAGGGGCAACAGAGGACAACCCTGCCTAGTGCCCCTCTCCAACGCCATCACCGGTGAGAGCCGTCCGTTAACCTGGAAACGGGCCCTTGGCTAGCTATAAAGCAATTGTACCCATTTAATATACCCTTGACCGAACCCCAATTTTGACATGACTGCCCACAGTAAGTCCCATTCGACGCTGTCAAAAGCTTTGGCAGCGTCAAGCGAAACCACCCCGGACACTCCCCCCCTGACAATGTATGTAGTTGTAGATTAAGGAACAGCCAGCAAAAAATTAAAGGAGGTAGCCTTTTCTGGCATAAAGCCACACTGGTCATCATGGATTATGTGAGAGATGACAGATAGCAATCTATTAGCCAGTACCTTGGCCAATATTTTAATAACCACTGTTAGGAGCAAAATGGGCCTGTACGAATCTACCTTTGTAAGATCTTTGCCGGGCTTTGAAAGGACCACAACTACTGCCTCTCTCATAGAGCTCGGCAAAACTCCAGACTCATAAGAGTCTTTAAACACAGATAGAAGGTGCGGGAGAAGAACCTCCTGATGTTTCTTATAAAACTCCCCTGGCAACCTTATCATTGGAAAGGGATCGCACCGCCAACTTCATTTCCTCCAGCTGAAGGTCGCCATCTAACATTCCTCTGTGATCATCTGTCAGATAGGGCATTTGAATGGCCTGTAAATAGCGATCCCTCTCCTCCACCGCGACCTGGAGCCTAGACCTATAGACCTCAGCATAGTGGGCATGAAACACCCCCAGCACCCTCTCATCGCCATCCATCATAGTCCCCTGTGTATTCATGATAGTAGAAATACATGAGGGGCCCTCCTGTGCCTTAATGACAGTGGCCAAGAGGTGACCAAACCTTTATCCCTCCATATAATATTTCTGCTGTGTAAAGAACTGTTTCTCCCCTGCCCTATGAATTTGGTGTTCCTTTAATAATTCCTGCGCTTCTAGCCAACTCGCAGCGTTGGCCTCCGTTGGATTAGCTAAATATACGGCCTCTGCAGCTTGGACTCTATTAGAGAGCTCAGTATGAAATAACGTGATATTACTTTTGTGGGCACTAATCAATTTGATGTAAATACTCCTGATGTAAGCCTTCATGGTTTCCCAAACGGTAGCGGGGCTGGCTGAGCCATCATTGATGTTAAAAATGTCAAAGTGGAGGAGACCACATCACCTGTGTCCAAAAGCTGCAACCAGAAGATATTGAGCTTCCACATTTGTCTCTGCACCCGCCCATCTCCACCCAAATTTAACACCACCAAAACAGGGGAATGATCAGAGATACTAAGGGGCAGGTAAGCAATCTCACCGACCCTGTCCAGCAATATCTAAGATCCCAAAACTAGGTCAATTCTGGATAGGGAGCGATGAGAAGAGGAGTAACAGGAGTATTGTCTCACCCCAGGGCTCTTGACTCTCCAGAGGTCACAGAGATCGATTTCCTGAAGCAGTCTGGCCAGCGAGGTAAGGGAGGGTCCCACTCCCGTTCCAACCGGAGCAGGAAACCTGGAAATAAAAGTCAGTACAGATTGAAGAATTTCAAAGGAGTAAGAAGGAGGTGTGTATATTGCAATTAACAGCAGGCGGAAATGGAATATGCTGCAGTCAATATACACAAAACGGCCCTCACCATCTACTGACACCTCCCTAGACTGGAAAGGGAGGCTCCTGTGTACCAATACACTCACCCCTCTCGACTGTGCAGAATAAGTGGAGTGGAAATTATGTGAAACCCACGCCTTACAGAGACTTTTTGTTTTCTCTGTGATAAGGTGAGTTTCGGACAGACATAATATGGCCGGCTGATGCGATTGCAGTGCGCAGAAGACGGCATTACGCTTAGCGGCCTGGCCGAAACCTCTCACATTCCAAGTAATAATTTTAAAAGTACCCATAAATACATTTGATCCATAAATTGCAGGGTCTGCCACTGCCTCCTTGTTGCACATCAATATGTATCCTAAGGTCTCCAAATCCAAAAGCCCATCATCCTAATAAACCTGACCCTCCCTTCCCAACCGTGGAAGAACAAATAGAACCATCTCACACTCTAGCGAGAAACTAGGGAAAAATATATTCCTGAACTGGAGGAAAACAAGTAGACGCTTTGCGTCAAGAACACAATAACCTTGTGGTGTAGCTCCGGGCTTACAGTCCCGGCTGCCTAGCAGATATTAAAGCTACCCAGAAGGGCCCTGTAACAGGTGGTAAGTTAACAGGAGAAATGCCCCTAATATCAGGAGTAATGTACACGTAGCATCGAACAGCTAGCTAAATTTACACATGTACCCCATAGAAATAGATGTCGAAATAGCGGGGGCAAATCACACAAGAGTGATAAAGAGAGACAAATACCACTCATACTAGCAAAAACATACGGCGATTCAGGAGGTATTGCGGAGGTCCTGCTCCAAAGTGTCTAGCCATTGACACGCTGCCGCCAGATCTTCGAACATATGCGACTTGTCCTTGGCTACTACCCGCAACCTTGCAGGGTTTATCATTGAATAGGGTAGCTGTAATTGTTGCAATCTTCTCTTGACATTAAGAAACCTTGTTCTCTTCTTCTGGACTTCAGCCGAGAAGTCTGGATATAGAGAAACACGACTCCCATTGGTGATTAAATTAGTGCAGTCTCTAGCACTCCTCAGGATGGTATCCCGATCATGGAAATGAAGCAGTCTCAGTAGCAATGGACGCAGTGGCGCCCCAGGTGGTGGCGGGCGGACGGCACCTGGTGTGCCCGCTCCAAGGCAAATAATGGTGACAGTTTGTCTCTGCCAATCTTATCCAGCAGCCATTTTTGAACAAACGCTTATTTCAGCTTAGTCGATTTTCCATATCGTCAGTTTTTGCAATAAGCATGGTGACATTGTGAATCACCCTTTGCATATCTCTCCGGACTGGCGGCATTTGATCTTCCAACACACTGATGCGACTCTCCATCTCCCCAATCCGCTCTTTAACCTGTCGCATGTCTTGACGAATGAGGCCTATGTCCTCCTTCAAACTGCCTACTGATGTGGTTAATGCAGTATTACATTGCGCCACTGCCAGAAAGACATCCCTTATAGTGGGTTCTGGCATAAGCTCCGCCATCTTTGCTGTGTTAAAACTGACCTGGGTAAGGGTAAGTGACGTACTGCAGTCTTTTTGTCCTCTCAGTCCGGCCGGCGGTGTCGGCTCCTTTAGGTAAGAAGGAGCATCACCGGACCGGAACGCTACTGCCTGGCAGTATCGGCTCCCCACACGGCAGACTCTCGACACATCGTCATGTATTGCACAGGCCGCCGTGCTCGCAGTGGGGCAGGGGCGGTGCAAGGCTTTTTGGTTGTGATAGGCACTCGATTCATTTGGTCTGCTGGGGCATCCAGACAGCAGGTGATTGTGGTTGTAAAAATAAAATAAATAAAAAAATAAAAGGAGACAAAGGAAAAGAACAGCAAATGGAGGTATGAGTTGTTAAGAAAAAAAAAAGATATAATTAACTAACAGTTTATATGGGGGGTGTAGTCTTTTAGTAGAACTATGTAGGGTGGGGGCACAAAAAGAAAAGAAAAGTGATATATATATATATGTATGAGTAGATTAATTATTTTTATAGGCATAGGGGGTAAAAAAAAAAAAAAAAGAGAAAGGAAAATTAAACAAGGGGACTTTTCAAGATTCTGTAGCATGTGTCGCATGGTAATTGCCAATCATCTTTTTTTAGGTTGCAGCTTCACTTTTTCCGTGGCTTCGGTATTTCCGTTGGATCAGGTAGAAGGAAAGAAAAAAATAAAAGAAAAATATATACATCTCTGCATATGTAAGTGCAGGGATGGCTACTACTTCTCAGTTGCTTTTGCTGTTATCATATCTGTTATAAGTTCTGGTTATTCATTTATGCAGGTTCTTTCTGATGTCTCGGTAAGTCCACGTCTTGACCGACGTTGGCTTGTTGTTGTCAGTTTTCTTACCTACACGCTCTCCTTGGTCTTGGCTTCACGGGGTGTGCCTCGTCACGAGTTCACTGTCACTCAGGTGATTCCCGCATCTGGGGCTGTGGTTCACGTTACGTTCTTACCAGCTGCTTCCACGTCGGTGCACGCATGTTCCACTCACGATGGCACACATGCTTGTTCCCTCAGGTGACAGCGCACTTCTACGCTGTACCATCCTAAAATACTGTTGTTTGTCCACAGTCAGCAATGTCGCTTGCATCTGATATCATGGAGGGTTCCGTGGATGAGAATGTCGCCAGAATGTCTGAAGCAGGCAGTATTCCGTCGCTCCGGAGTTGGACTGTTCCTAGGCTTACTTCTGAGTTATTGAAAGGGGTATCCCCTTCTCGGCTTTGGCTAGGAAGGTGGAACTGTACCACTTACTGGTTGCCAGTACCACAGGGCCACTTCCCCCCTGCAGACTCCCCTATCTCAATTGCATGCAATGGTCAACAATTTGACTTCATCAATTAATAACATCCAGGCACGGTTAGAGACTGTAGAGGCCCGGGAGGTCCCCGCCAGTGGTCCCTCTCAGAATCTTCCAGTCGCCTCCACCTCAGTCGCAGGTCCCTCAGGTACCATCCCCTCTGTACCCAACATCACGCCGGCTCATTTAATCCCGGTGAACATCAAAAAAGACATTCTAGAAGGCAGGGATATCAATCTCGCATCCTTGTTGATAGCCACCAGGGACATTTCGGACAACAAAGTCATAGCCTGTGGTGACGTTTCCGTGGTGCTCAGAAGTCGTTACCACAGGCTCAATAGAAAACTTACCATTCCTGAGTTTGTTCGGGCATTTAGTCTGTATCGTGATGTCATTTGTTCAGTATGCCCAGATAGAAGAGAAGAGCTTGATCTGTATCTCTACAGAGTGACTGACCTGGGGCACAAGTACAGCGGTACCTGCACTGTCTGCAGGGTCATCACGACCCGGAGTTCGTTAATTCTCTCGTCTTAGGGTTCAAGGAAGGCTTCCATATAGGTCTGATCACAATACCGGAGATTACATACGAAGATAACAACCTACAGTCAGCCAATAGAGCACAAAATGCCATAGACAAATTGATTCACTGAGCTTGAGAAAGGTTTCCTTATAGGACCCTTTGTGACCTCCCCGTTCGAGCGCTGGAGAGTCAGTCCAGTAGGGGTAGTGACGGGCAAATTCAGCAACCAAAAAAAGGCTAATCTACGATCTTTCTGCACCTCACGGTTTCCATGTCCCCAGCCTCAATTCCATAATCCCTTCCGAAGAAGTGGGCATGAAATACTCTACCATTGACCACGCCATAGCCACATATCCAATGCATTCAAACTCCTCCCTATCATGCCTTCGCTATGGCAATGGCATGAGATAAAGTGGAAGGTCCTTTACTATTTCGCCACCAAGCTTACTTTTGGTTCCAAGAGTAGCCCCTGGCTTTCGACCAGTTCGCGCAGAGCCTGCACTGAATCTTAGAAACCAAATTCCGATGCAATCACGTCATATAGATACCTTGTTGACGGTCTTTTCCAAGCTTGGGGTTCCAGTGTAACCTAAGAAGATCGAAGGTCCTTCCACTGTCATCACCTTTTTAGGGATCGTGTTAGATTCTAATAACATGGTAGCTAGGTTACCAGAAGACAAACTAGTCAGGATAAGAGACATCATTCACAGGTTCACGACCAAGGCGGATCTCCAGTCACTCTTGGGCATACTGAACTTTGCCATGCGCATCATTCCCCAAGGCAGGTCTTTCATATCCTTACTAGCCCTCCTTCCCGATGCACCCAACCAAGACAGTCCCGTTCAATTAGATGCGCAAGCCATGGCGGACTTAGTCATGTAGGATAATTTTTTGTGTCATTGGAATGGAGTCTCCTTCTTTATTCCGGCTGCCAGTAATTCTTTTTGGATGCATCAGCCACTACAGGGTTTGCCGCCATTTTTGGCACCCACTGGCTGGCCAGGACTTGGCCTGATGAAGTCAGGAAGATTCCTGGGTTCACGCAGATGTCAGCTCTCTTCAAACTGTACCCTATCGTAGCAGCTGCCCATGCCTGTAGTCACCTTTGGTCCATTTCCACTGTTCTCTTCATTTCCGATAACTCTGCCACAGTAGACATTTTATTGAAGAGTAGGTCCAAGTCACCATACGTCATGTCTCTCGCTAGACGCCTAGTTCAGCTATCCCTGACTCACAACTTTCATTATTGTTGTTCTCATATCCGTGGTACCCAGAACGTGGCGGCAACGCCTTGTCTCAGGCAAATTTTTCCCTCTTTTCCCATTTAATTCCGGAAGAAGACGAAACAGGGACTGCCGTCCCACTATTCTCAACCCTGTTTCTGGATTAACCGGCCATCTGGCCACCGCACATCATCTAGTTGCCAGATCCCTATCGGCCAACACCTCCAGAAGCTACACCACGGGCTGGAGCTTGTTTTGAAAGTTCCAAGAGAAGTATCCCAAGCGAGATTCCAGCTTCATCAACTATATCCTGGCCTTCATTGGTTATTGCTATTCGGAGTGTTAACTATCACACAATACTGTCCCGTCTTATCTCGCAGGGGTCCAGCATTTCACTTCTCTTAGTCATCCGGACAGAGGCTCCCTATTTTCAGCGCATGTTGTCAAAGCCGCGCTAGGAGGACTAGAGAAATCCGGTACTGTGGAACAGTTGTGCCGTATCGGCATTTCCGGCAAATTGTTTCAAGACCTATCGGACATGCTGGACAAAGCTCAGTTCGGCCTTCTCCCCAGTTTGGTGTTAAAAGCCGCTATCTACCTCGCCTTCTATGGCTTCCTAAGACCAGGAGAGTTCACCTGCAAGAACTCCAGCAGCAGATTCATCAGAATCAATCAGCTAATCCGCAGTCCTGATGGTCTGGTTTTATCCTTACCGTTCACCAAGACGTCCCAGACCGGTCCCCCTACTTAGGTGACCTTTTTCCCAACGTCCCATGCCTGGTTTCCTGTCATGGTACTGCAACAATTACTAACCACCCTAGCAAGTCATGATCCTCATGGACCACTGTTGCCATTTCCCACACGGCCATTAACTACCTCACAATTCATTGAGCTTGTCGATATTTTAGTTTCCAATCTAGGGTTGAATCCTGCTACCGTATCCGGTCACTCATTCAGAATTGGTGCGGCATCCGCTGCTTCCAGCAACAAGATCCCGGCTCATACTATTCGCAAATTAGACCGCTGGCGCTCCTCCTTCTTTAGTAGATACATTCCCCAACCTAAGCTAGAAATGTCTGCTTTTCAGAATCTGGTGATGTAAGAAGTGTATGTAATAAATTCCTAGTTTCGCATTTCTGGTGTTTTGCCCTCTTATTCAGGTACCCCTATGACGCAGCGGTTATGGCACAAATCAAGCCGCTTAGTCCTATTAGTTAGGCAGGTCAAGTATTCACCCGTAGGATTCACGGTTTCTGATGAGCCACAACCACAAATATTAAGGCCGATTTATTAGCCTGTATTTGTGGGAGGGGTACCTCTTCCCTCCCCCCATCCCTTTAAATAGCCAGGGGGCACCTACGCCACCTCGTCCTGCGTGGATTCGGCGTACCCTCCCTACCCTCCCTCAGTCAGTTTCCTCTAGGGATGCCCTCTTATTCAGGTACCCCTACGACACAGTGGTTATGGCACAAATCAAGCCGCTTAGTCCTATTAGTTAGGCAGGTCAAGTATTAACCCGTAGGATTCACGGTTTATGATGAGCCACTACCATAAATAAATATGCGGATGTCCATGGCTACTTTTATTTTAAAAAATCACAGAAAACAATAGATGTAACAATTATATATAGACTAAGCCCTTATTCTGATATAATAAAATCTGAGACTCTCAGCCAATATATTTTGATTAGTGATGGGCGAGCATGCTCGTCTGAAGACCATTTTGACTCAAGCATCGCGATGCTCGGCACATCGCAGTGTTCGGCCGGTGCTCAAGCGCAATCTCAAGTCTCCACCCCGCACGTTTGTTGGGTGCTATGCAGCCAATAAACGTCCGGGGAAGTACTGGCACTCACTGGAATGCTGTAGCCATGTTGGTTACTGGCATTACAATCATTACCTGGTTGGAAGGTGTCATCGGGTGCTATATAGCACCCGATGACACGTGGTTCGGCTCAGTCTTAATAAGGGAGAGCTGCAGCAGAAGGGTCAGATAGGGTAGGGACAGAAATGTAATTTTTTTTTTAGGCAGGGTTTAGTTATGAAAAGTATTAGAGACCCAAAAGTCCTTCAAGGACTACTGTTTTATCTGGCTACAATATATAGTATTAGCGTGCAATTGCTTGGCCACTGCTGACAGCGACACAACTTCTGCTACATCTGTTGTGTTACATTTGTGCATCCTAAATATCTGTTACATTCAGCGCAATTGTTTGGCCGCTGCTGACAGAGACATTACATGTGCTACATCTCCTGTATAACGTTTGCACATCCTAAATATCAGTGACATACAGTTAATTATTTTACCGCTGGCGACAGCGACATAACCTTCCTACATCTCCTGTAGAACATTTGTGCAACCTAAATATGAGTGACATTCAGTTAAAAAAATGTTGCTGCTGGTGACAGCGACATCACCTGTGCTACATCTCCTGTATAACGTTTACACATCCTAAATATTAGTGATATTCATTTTAATTTTTTCACCGCTGGTGACAGCGACATTACCTGCGCTACATCTCCTGTAGAACATTTGCGCATCCTAAATATCTGTGACATTCAGTTTCATTTTTTTGCCACCGGTGACAGAGACAATACCTGCGCTACATCTACTGTATAACGTTGGCGCATCCTAAATATCTGTGACATTCAGTTTATTTTATTTGCGCGTACACTTACAAAACCTGTGCTTTTGTAAGTGTGACATACTTGCAAGCATATTTACCATTTAATATGCTCAAGGCGAGCAGTAAGGGAGGGGGTAGTGGCCATGCTGCTGATGGTGCACGCAGAGGCCGCGGCCCTGGGCTTGTTGAAACTGTGCCTCCTGCCACAGCACAAGAAAACACGTATCCACGGTATCTAGCTTCATGTCCCAGTTTGCAGGGCGGGACAGGACACCACTCTCGAAGTCACACCAGTGCAACCAGGTGGTCGGTTGGAGTGCAACAGATAATGCTTCCAGTCGGTTAAGCACCACCCTGTCTTCCACAAAGTTCAGTCTCAGTAGCCAAGAGTCTGGTCAAAAGAATCCTCACCCTGATCCTCCTTCCTCCCCCATTGAGAGTCTTGGCAAACAAGTGATCCCACACTCGGATATTCCAAGGAGCTTTTTCACCGCCCTCTCTTTATTTTGCCCTCTCGCCTAACCCGCTTGAAGAGGGACATAAGGAGATTGTGCACTGATTCCCAAACTCTTGAGCATCCAGTCAGAAAAAGATGACGGTGGGGAATGGCAATTAGTGTTTCACGAGGTGGATCATGATGAGACACAGTTGCCAATAAGTCAACCGCAATTAGTGTCTCAAGAGGTTCATGATGAGGATGAGATGCAGTTGTCAATAAGTGAGGTTCTTGTTAGGTCAACAAGCCAGGAGGATGACCAGAGTGAGGAAGTGGAAGAGGAGGTGATGGACGATGAAATCACTGACCCAACCTGGGAAAGTAGCAAGCCGAGCGAGGAAAACAGTACAGAGGGGGAGGGATGCGCAGCACCACAGCAGGCTGGAAGAGGCAGTGGGGTGGCAAAAGAGAGAAGGCAGGCCACACTAAACAGGCCCGCAACTGTTCCACGGAGCACCCACTTGCGGAAATCTCCCTTGTCAAGGGGTAGGTGTTCCGCAGTCTGGCACTTTTTTGAGGAAAGTGGGAACAATAAAAGAATTGTCATTTGCCACCTGTGCCATACCAAAATGAGCAGGGGCGTGAACAATAGCAACCTCACCAACACCAGCCTGATCCGCTATCTGTGCTGGCCAATTCCCTGTCCAAGATGCAGGCCCAGATTACTCCCGCCCTGCACCTTGACCTTCGCAAGCACCATCATCTAGCACATCCACTTCTGTGACTAGCTCACACACATACTATGCCTAGCCCACATGTTTAACTTAGTGGTTTAGCGGTTTCTCAAAACCTACCCCAATTTGCCTGAGCTCCTGGTGAAGGTGTGCCGCATGTGTGCCCATTTCCGAAAGTCATCTACAGCTACTGCCAGTCTGGCAACGCTGCAGCAGTGCTTGCAGTTGCCAGCTCACCGACCGTTGTGTGACATGAGCATGCGCTGGAACTCCACGTTCCACAGGTTGGCCAGGCTTTGTGAGCAGCAGAGGGCAGTAGTGGAATACCAGCTGCAACATGGTCATCTCCTTTCAAGCCAGCTTCAGCTCTTCACAAGCGACGAGTGGGCATGGATGTCGACCTCCGTAAGGTTTCACGCATTATCAGCGTAACCATCCCACTTTTGTGTCTACTGAAACGCTCGCTGCTTACAATGAAGGCGGACACTTTGCATGTGGAAGAGGTGGAAATGGGGGAAGACAGTACACAGGTTGATAGCCAGGCCACCCTTAGTTAGTCTTGGATGATGATGAGGAGGAGGAGCAGGAGATGGTTGCCTCCGCTACAGAGGGAAGTGCCCATAGCTGTGTTATTCCATCCGTTCAGCGTGGATGGGCCGAAGAGGAGGAGGAGATTGAGAGTCATCCTCCTGAGGGTCAGCTCAGCAGCAGACCCTCACCTCTAATGTTTTAGATGGTCATATCTGCAGCAGGCCCTCACCACTAATGTTTTAGAGGGTCACCAGCAGGCCCTTGCTCCTAATGTTTTTGAGGGTCACCAGCAGGCCCTTGCTTCTAATGTTTTAGAAGGTCAGCTCAGCAGCAGACCCTCACCCCTAATGTTTTAGATGGTCAGATCAGCAGCAGGCCATCGCCCCAAATGTTTTAGAGGGTCACCAGCAGGCCCTTGCTCCTAATGTTTTAGAGGATCAGCTCAGCAGCAGACCCTCACCCCTAATGTTTTATAGGGTCACCATTAGTCTCTTGCCCATAATGTTTTAGATGGTCAGATCAGCAGCAGGCCCTCGCCCCTAATGTTTTAGATGGTCAGATCAGCAGCAGGAACTCGCCACCAATGTTTTTGAGGGTCAGCTCAGCAGTAGGCCCTCGTCCCTAATGTTTAAGAGGGTCACCAGCAGGCCCTTGCTCCTAATGTTTTTGAGGGTCACCAGTAGGCCATCAATCATAATTTTTCAAGGGTGTGTATGAGTGAGTGCCTCTTCCTTGTAATTTTTGGCAGCACTTGCACTTTATATACAAGTAAATATGCAGGAAAGAATGTTTCCTAACAATTTTTCCTCTAAAAGCCATTTTATCTTCGGTTTTCTGCGTATTATTGTCAGTCTGTAAAAGTGGAGTACTACTTGGATAACATCGTTCCCAGCAGTGACCTGGGAGTCCAAGATGCATCCAGATATCCTCCTAACCATATTCCCGAACCATTTTAGTGTTGTTTCCATCAATTTCTGACCTTTTCCTGTGAACCAGAGACCCTCCCCTCTTCAGAGCAGGGGATGCCTGGTTTAATGTTCTTGTTCTCCCATTGACTTCCATTGTGCTCGGGTGCACGGTAGAGCATCTGAGCATCCCAAAGTGTTCTACTCGAGCACCCGAGCACTTTGGTGCTCGAGCAACTCTAATTTTGCTCAAAACAAGTCTAGTCTATATATAATGCTTGCATCTATTAGTGCATTTTTATTTGATATTAGACACCCATAGCCAGGAGTCTGTGGGTTCCTCTGACACCACACTTAGTTGGCATGCCCCAGGAACAAGCTGCATGCCCTTACCTGTCCTGAATCTACCTCTTTCATTTGCTGCTCCTTCTGCCAGGCAAGTGATGTATACCACCGGCTCTGCTCCGCTTTTCAGCAAAGAAGATATTAAATCAGCTACTCTCCAGCCTAGATTTGGAGGAGAGGTCGGCTGCTTCCTCCTGTAAGCGTGCAAGTAGTGCAGCGACCGGGCCTCAGGGGCAATGTGTGAGTGTGGTAACCTGATTGGGGTAGTAGTGGGTATTCAGCAGAACTCCCAGGACCGGTGTGAAGTGACGGGAAGGAAGGCACTGGATTCCTATGGGGCAAACTCTGGTGTTGAAGGATCTTCTGCCAGATGTTGGTTGGGTATAGAGTTTAAGGTACAGGGAAGGCTGGTCCCTGATGTCGTGACTCTAGCACCCTTGGGTGCAAACCACGTGGTAAAAAACAGAGGAGTCAGTTTGAATAAACAAATGGAACATTTACTGAGAATCACTTGCCTTCAGGTAGATGTGCAGCTTATTGCAATACAGAGCCATAGTTGTAATCCATTCAAAGGACATCACAAGTTCGTTTTATTTGTAATCCTAATAACAGTCTCTTTATCTCTTTATTGTCTCTGGTCAAACCATTGTAACTTCTGGCTGACTGTCCAGGTGTGGAGTATACATCAATAAACTCTGTTTCACACGGCCGGTCAACATATACTTTGCCTTCCTGACTTACTCACAACTTACAATCCGCTGGCTCATTTTGTCTGACTCTGCAGTCTGGCTGTGGAGTCTGACTTTTGTGTCTGACTTTGGAGTTAGCTTTCCTAGGCTGTAGACTAAACTGATGCTGACCTTGCTTCAGTATTCTAGTTTAATTTGACCTTGCTCTTCACTTCTCTGTGCCTCTTCTGCACACTCAACTGAACTGACACTTCATGTCTTGCCTCTGTTATATATAAATATGTGGTGCCAGCACAACTTAGTGGTGGGTGGGTGTAACTACATGCAAAAGAGCACCAGCCTGTTAAAAGGAATTATAGCAATATACATACATCTTATAAAATACCCTTCTATATATGGAGCGCCACTACTGATACTGAGTGGGACAATGCAAGTAACAATGATGAAAGTGAATCGCTATTAAGGAATGCAGGCATGAAACTGGTGAGGGTCACATAAGTGATGAGCAGACAGTAGTGGATGCTGATGTAGCTGATTGCACGTGGGAGCTGTGTAAAGAGGGGGCTTTATCATCATTATCATTAGGGGGTGAAGGTGGCAGCTTGCCTGTAAGACAGCAGCAGGGTGGCAGCATTCTGCTGAGCCAGCAGGGTGCAAGCGTGGCAGTGAGCCAGCAGGGTGGCAGCAGTGTGAGATCTGAAGCCAAATGTGGCCGAGGTAGACCATCTGCTACTCAGGAGCCTACCTGTTCTGAAACAGGCAGAGGCAGGCAGTCATCATACAGTGGTGGGGGGTAAAATGCCAATTTTGCCGATGTAGGAATTTTTCATCAAGTCTTCAGAGGAAGTCAGCATGGCCACATGTAGGATCTGTGGGCAGATGATGAAGTACATCTAGGGTGCCAATGTTGGCACCACGACCCTGCTTCAACACATGGAGCATCACCATAAAGTGGTCTGGGAAAACCGTGGTAGTAATACAGTGGTTTAGCCTGATGCATCTCACTGCGGACCCAACCCCTTCTTCAGCAGTCAGAGCTCCACCATCTAAGCAGAAAGAAGCTGTGTTTCCTTTCCATCGTTAATTGGTCCTGATGCTACTCATCCTCTTCCTACTCCTCTTCAAACATTTTGCCAGCAATCGATCACCGAGGCGATTGCAAAGAGTCAACAGTATACGTGCACTCACCCAACAGCACAGAAGCTGAACCAAGTTTCTGCTACTACAGTCCCTCTCTATCCATGTAGTTGACTCTTCATATTTCAGAGAACTGATGGCTTGTGCTGAGCCAAGGTGGAGAGTCCCAAGACATCACTACTTCTCTAAAAAAGCTGTACCAGCTTTACATATGTATGTATAGCTGAATGTGGGCCAGTCCTTGAGCCTTTTGGTGTCTGGTACAGTTCACAGCAGCGCTGACCTGTGGAGCTGTAACTATGGTGAAGGACAATATATGTTGTTAATGGCCCACTGGGTAAATGTGGTTCTGGCACAGGCACACCAGCAATTTGCCGCCTCTGTGTTTTCATGCGGTGATTGCGGCACCAATGTCCTCGTCCGCCTCCTCATCCTCCACCTTGTCCTCAACGTTCAGACGAAAGCCTATCAGCCTCCAGGCTGGATGAGGAGACGGAAGAACCAAAATGAAAACGCGAATGGAAACCATAATTACAAAAGAATGGGGAGACCCCAGTAGAGGAATTAACATGATTGTTTATAGCAAATTCAGCCAAAGAAAGATACTTGACCCATAATCGCTGATCATTAAAGACATATGCCCTGAGAAACTGCTCTACAGACTGATTGAGGCGCTCAGCCTGACCATTACTCGACGGGTGATAAGCAGATGAAAAAGACAAGGAGATTTGACATCTCTGACAGAAGGCTTTCCAAAATGTAGACACAAACTGAACCCCTCTGTCAGATACAATATTCTCAGAAATGCCATGCAAGCGCTCAATTTGGTCTACAAATATGGCAGCCAGAGTCTTAGCATGAGGAAGCTTAGCAAGAGAAATAAAATGTACCATCTTACTGAATCTGTTGACCACTACCCAAACCACAGTCTTACCGTCTGCAGGTGGCAGGTCCGTGATAAAGTCCATAGAGACCAGGGTCTGCTGGGAATGGGTAGAGGTCGTAACTCGCCAATGTGACGAGTCCTAGTGGTTTTAGCTCTGGCACAAACCTCACAGGCCAACACATAGGTCTTAACGTCCTTGAATAAGGAAGGCCACCAGTAGGACCTAGATATCAGTTCTTTAGTGACCTCAATACCCGGATGTCCACACAAAGCTGAATCATGGCACTCGCCCAACAGCTAGAGACGAAATTGTTCAGATACAAACAGCTTATCTGTTGGTGTGGGTGCAGGGGCCAGATGTTGTTCAGCCTCAATAAGAGTCGCCAGATCCTGGGACAGGGCGGCTACAAAGACTTTAGCAGGCAATATGGTTTTGGGTGGTGCATCCGTGGGCTGAAAAGCGCAGAAGCTCCAGGACAGAGCATCAGCCTTCACATTTCACATTCCTACTTCCTGGCCAGAAAGTAATGGAAAAATTAAAAGGTGAAAAACAACGCCCATCTGGCTTGATGGGGGTTCAACCTCTTAGCAGATTCAAGAAACATGAGATTCTTGTGATCAGTGACCACAGTGACACAATGTTTAGCCCCCTCCAAAAAGTGTCTCCACTCTTCAAACGCCCATTTAATGGCCAGCAACTCCCGGTTCCCCACATAATAGTTTCTCTCGGTGGGAGAAAATTTTCTGAAAAAGAAGGTGCAAGGCCTCAGACTGGTAAGGCTGGGAGGACCTTGTGTAAGGACCGCCCCTGCTCCATCCTCGGAGGCATCCACCTCCACAATGAAAGGTTTTTCCTGATGAGGCTGAATCAAAACAGGAGCGCTACTGAAGGCTTTTTTAAGGGTCTCAAAATCCTCAATAGCAGCCGCAGACCAGTTCCCAAGAACCGCCTATTTTTTGGTGAGATCAGTGAGGGGTCTAGCGATCAATTAAATTTTTTTAATACATTTCCGGTAATAATTGGCAAATCCTAAAAAACGCTGTAGTGCTTTCAAGGATGATGGCCTTACCCAATCCATATTAGCTAAAACCTTGCTAGGATCCATTTTAAAGGCGTAAGAAGTGAGAATATGTTCGAGACATGAAATTTCCTGGACCCCAAACACACATTTCTCCCAGTTGGCAGCTAGATAATTTTTTCTCAAAGTTTCCAAGACCAGTTTTACATGAAAAACATGAGAATCACGATCAGGAGAGAAAATCAAGACATCATCAAGGTAGATTATAACAAATTTACCCAAGAACTCTCTGAAAATATCGTTCATAAAAGTTTGGAACACAGCTGGTGTGTTGCTGAGTCCAAATGGCATAACCAGATAATCAAAATGCCCGGCTGGGGTATTAAATGCTTTCTTACTTTCATCTCCCTCCTTGATTCTGATTAAATTATATGCCCCTTTAAGATCGATTTTAGAGAACCAGGTAGCCCTCAGTATCTGATTAAATAAATCAAGAATCAACGGAAAGGAGTAATGATTTTTGGTCGTAATTTTATTTAATTTACGATAATCAATACAAGGCCTGAGGCCTCCATCCTTTTTCTTTACAAAAAAGAATCCCACCCCCATAGGAGATACTGATGGTCTAATGTGCCCCTTAGTAAGACTCTCCTTAATACAATCCTTCATGGCCTGGAATTCGGGTTTAGAAAGATTATACAGACGGCCCTTGGGAAACCTGGCCCCTTCTACCAACTCAATGGCGCAATCATAGGGCCTATGGGGTGGTAGAGACTCGAGGATCGAGGAGGAGAACACATCCGAGTATTCCTCTATAACTATAGGGAAAACATTGGATTCAGCTGAGACCCCTGCTTGTAGGTCACAACCTACCCCCCATTTCACTAGTTCCCCCTTAGACCGATCAAAGGTGGGGTAGTGCAGTAAAAGCCACGGCATTCCCAGTACTTCCTCTACGGGTACACTTTTAAGAACCAGCAGGGAACAAATTTCGGAATGACACCCCCCCACAGTCAGGGAAATGTCAGGGGTAAATATTTTAACAGAACCGTCTACCAGGGGGGTGGAGTTGATTGCCATTATGTGGATAGGATTAGGCAGAAGCAACATAGGGACACCTAATTGTAACGCAACATCATGATCAATAAAATTGGCAGCTGACCCAGAGTCAATAAAGGCTTCTCAGATATCTCTCATTACCCACAGAAATAGTTATAGGTACCAATAGCTTATGCTTGACCACATTAGGAAGTACCTGGTCTTTAGACTCCCCCACCTTGGGTGATTTACTGGAGGCTGGTTTCTTGGTGCACTGGTTGATCCAATGACCGGGATCCCCACAGTAGAAATAAGATCCACGTCAGCGTCATAAATCACTGCGGGTCATCCCAATCTGCATCGGTTGTTCAGAAGCAGTTTCGGCTCTGCTCATGGGATACATCTCAGGCTGGATTACCTCCTGGGAAGAAAGTACACGTTCCTGTCGTCTCTCCCTAAAAGGTCTGTCAAGTCGGACAGCTAGTGTCATGGTTTCCTCTAAAGTCTCAGAAAGCTGGTAATTCACAAGCAGGTCTTTAATGGTCTCTTGTAGACCTGCCCTAAACTGACTCTTTAAGGCTGGTTCGTTCCAACCGGAGGGGGCACACCATCTTCTAAACTGAGTGCAGTACTCCTCAGCAGGTAGATCACCCTGTAACAAACCCTTAAGGGCAAGTTTCGACGACCATGGCTCTGTCGGGTTCATCATACAAGGTCCTCAGGGCCTGGAAAAACTCCTCAACAGCAACTGGCATCAGCAGGCAAAGAAAAAGCTCAATCCTGAGGATCCCCCTGTAATCGAGAGATTATTATGTCCACTAGTTGGGCCTCAGTACCAGAGGACAAGGGACGCAATCTGAAGTAAAGTTTGCAGCTTTCCCTGAAGGCCAAAAATTTCTTGCGTTCTCCCAAGAATGGTTCAGGAAGCTTAATGTGAGGCTCTAAATTGCTGGGGGTATGAGGAGTGAAAGAACTTACTCTCGCCTCGAGTAAATGGAGTTTCTCTCCTAATTCCTGAACCATATAAGTCAGGTTGGAAACATGGTCAGTCAGGGTAACCAAAGGATCCATGTTAAACAGTGGCAGTATTAGGGCCTGTTATTCTGTCACGAAACACAGAGAGGGGGGAGGGAAGTAACCACTGAACTCCACCCTCACCTCCTGTCCCTGCCTACTTGCCTTGCAAGTCCTAGCGACATGGGACAACTGGACAGCAAACCCTAACTTAAATACGTGCAGGGAGGACAAAAGACAGACAACAGAATAGACAGACAAGTGATCAGCTCAGCGCTCAGCCCACAATTCGCATGGATGCACATAGACGCGCATTGTAGTATCAGGAGCGCGGGCGACGCCAGACGCGCTGATGATGCGCGCACGCTACGGACATGCCACCTCCGAGACCGCGCTGTGACAAGCACCAGCTCCTCAAGACACTGAAGATAATCTGAACTCAGGGTCACAACTCCAGACCAATAAGAGCCATGAGGCCAAACACAGCTCCACCTTGCTCACCTCTTAACCCCGTGCTTACCAGAATGGTAAGGAAAACTGCCTTAAAGGGAAAGTGCCCCCACATGCTACAAAAACAACACGTTGCCACTGGCAACAAGAATGTGTGGCCAAAGTGTCACAGCAAACATAACCAAGCCGCGACACCTGCTGCCTGATTCTGCCACTGCTGTTGCCCCCCCCCCACTCTGTGACTGGGCCACTATATTGACTCCTCATTCAGTTGCAACCCTTACCACTGTGTGACTGGGTCACTATATTGACTTCTCATGCTGTTGCCACCTCACAACTATGTGACTGGGCCACTATGTTGACTCCTCATTCAGTTGCAACCCTCACCACTCTGTGATGGGGCCACTAAGCTGGCTCTTCATGCTGTTGCCACCCTCCCTACTCTGTGACTGAGCCACTGTGTTGACTCCTTATGCTGTTGTCATCCTCTGTGACGGGGCCACTAGTGTCCCTGTTTGGCCTGGTTGACATCAACGTTTATTTTACCCTTCTTCTTATCTGTCAGAAGAAATAAAAAATGAAAAACACAACGGATCTTGTCTATGGAGCATCCATGACGCTGGGTTAACACCTGAGCGTTTTACAGCACGTTCCTACGCGCTGTAAAATGCTCAACAGGTGAAAATCCTTGTTTCCCTATGGGCATGGTTCTCACCTGAGCGTTTTACAGCGCGTACGAACGTGCTGTAAAACGTCCTACGCCCAAAGAAGTACAGGAGCTTCTTTGGGGCGTTTTGTCGCACGTATTGTGATTGACGCCAGAGTGGTCAATCACATGAACGCGCGTACAACGCGCGTTTCCTATTTCCAAAAACGCGATGTAATACGCTCAAGTATGAACCCAGGATAAGGCCTCTATCACATTCATCAGGATTTGATTATGATTTGGAAACCAACAGAGGGTGAGTCCAAAACACAGAAGACATGCAAATATATATATATATATATATATATATATATATATATTTAAATATATATATTCAATTCACGTATCATCTCTGTTTTGGAACCACTGCTGGTTTTTTTTGGCCTTACCAATACCGATCAATTACTGACCAAATACTGACTGTGTGAAGGCGGATGCTTAAAAGACAGAATCTGTTTTTTGGGGTTGTTCTTCTGATGGTCTAGGAAAAGGGAAAAATAAACAGTGACGTCAACACTAACTTACTGTCACTGTGCCACTACTTATATCATCGCATAAGAATAGGTTCTGTAGAAATCTATTTGGAATCAGCAGATGGTGGAAAAGGAGTGCTCTCTTTCACTCTATAGTGGAATCTTGGACCACTGTACTGTTAAGTACATTATACCTGATGCTAACATTGACCTATAAATCTGAGTTCACACTTCAGTGATTTGGACAGTTTTTGACCCGTAAGTGACCAAATAAGTGAAGTGTGAATTGAGTCTAAGAGTGACGCCTGTCATCTGCCTGTCATACTGATGCACAGCAACTGTTTCATTAAAACAACGGACTAGCTATGCATGTTTTTGCAATGCACAGTGATGTACACCGAGATACACTCTCCATGCAGGCAGGAAAAGAGCTGATTTATAATGTGCTTCTTGACTAATTAATTCGTATTAAATTTTGGGGAAAAATTCAGCAAAGCTGATCTAATTATTTATAATACTTCAATCATCTGTAGTTACATAGTAATATAGTACTGTAACATAGTATATAAGACCGAAAAAGACATTTGTCCATCCAGTTCGGCCTGTTTCCTACAAGTTGATCCAGAGGAAGGCAAAAACCCCTGTGAGGCAGAAGCCAATTTTCCCCACTTAAGGGAAAAAAATTCCTTCCCGACTCCAATCAGGCAATCAGAATAACTCCCTGGATCAACGACCCATCTCTAGTAGCTGTAGCTTGTAATATTATTACACTCCAGAAATAAATCCAGTCCGCTCTTGAATTCCTTTATTGTACTCACCATCCATGGGCGTAGCTATAGGGGTGCCGAGGTAGCAGTCGCTACCGGGCCCAGGAGCCTGAGGGGCCCAAAACCCTTGCGCCACATAAGAAGACACACAAAGCACTGAGGAAGGGGGCCCAAGCTGAACTCTTGCACCAGGGCCCATGAGCTGTTAGCTACGCTCCTGTGACCATCACCACCTCCTCATGCAGAGAGTTCCATAGTCTCACTGCTCTTACAGTGAAGAATCCTTTTCTATGTTTGTGTACAAACCTTCTTTCCTCCAGACGCAGAGGATGTCCCCTCGTCACAGTCACAGTCCTGGGGATAAATAGATGATGGGAAAGATCTCTGTACTGACCCCTGATATATTTATACATAGTTATTAGATCTCCCTCAATCGTCTTTTTTTCTAAAGTGAATAACCTTAATTTTGATAACCTTTCAGGGTACTATAGATCCCTCATTCCAATTATTACTTTATTTGCCCTCCTCTGAACCCTCTCCAGCTCTGCTATGTCTGTCTTGTTCACAGGAGCCCAGAACTGTACACTGTACTCCATGTGTGGTCTGACTAGTGATTTGTAAAGTGGTAGGACTATGTTCTCATCACGGGCATCTATGCCGCTTTTGATGCAACCCATTATCTTATTGGTCCTGGCAATAGCTGCCTGACGCTGGTTTTGCAGCTTAATTTGCAGTTTATTAAAATTCCTAGATCCTTTTCCTAGTCAGTGTTACCGAGTGTTTTACCATTTAATATGTACGGGTGACTTACATTATTCCTTCCCATGTGCATGACTTTACATTTGTCAGTGTTAAACCTCATCTGCCATATTTCTGCCCAAGCCTCCAATCTATCCAGATCCCTCTGTAGCAGTATATTGTCCTCTTCAGTGTTAATTACTTTACACAGTTTAGTGTCATCTGCAAAAATAGATGTTTTACTGTGCAGGCCTTCTACAAAATCATTAATAAATATATTGAAGAGAATAGGGCCCAATACTTACCCCTGAGGTACCCCACTAGTTACAGTGACCCAATCTGAGTATCTACCGTTAATACCCATCCTCTGTTTTCTGTCACTTAACCAGTTACTTACCCACATACAGACATTTTCTCCCAGTCCGAGCATCCTCATTTTATATACTAACCTTTTATGAAGTGCGGTGTCAAATGCTTTGGAGAAGTCCAGATATACGACATCCATTGATTCGCCGCTGTCAAGTCTAGAATTTACCTCCTCATAGAAGCTGATTAAATTCATTTGGCATGACCGATCCCTCATTAAGCCATGCTGATATGGCGTTATTTGCTTATTTTCATTGAGATACTCCAAAATAGCATCTCTTAGAAACCCTTCAAACAGTTTACCAAAAATAGATGTTAAACATACCGGCCTATAATTTCCAGGCTCTGTTATTGGACTCTTTTTGAATATTGGCACCACATTTGCTATGCGCCAATCCTGTGGAAAATTCCCTGTCAGTATTGTCAGAGTTGTCACAAGTAAACTAGTATGGACCAGCAATTAGCATATCTAAAAGCTCAATCCCTACCTGACCAAGTTGCAGTGGTATAACTTAGTTATTCTGCTGTATTATATTCATTCTTATGCCAATTTTTTTTTCAAACCAATTGTTAAGGCCCCATTCACACGTTCGCAAGCGTTTTGCGGATCCACGGATCCGTCAGAGAGTCACCCCCTTGCCCGGCGTCGGACAGCTGGCTTTTCAGAACTCTTAGCCCACCAGCTTTTACTATACAAGCTGGTGGAGTCTGAGGCCTTCAAAAAGTTTGTAGCTATTGGGACACCGCAGTGGAAGGTACCCGGCCGAAATTTTTTTCACAAAAGGCAATCCCCAACCTGTACAGTATTGTGGAAAAGGAAGTCATGGCATGTCTGGCACACAGTGTTGGGGCAAGGGTCCATCTGACCACTGATACCTGGCCTGCAAAGCACGGTCAGGGCAGGTATATCACGTACACTGCGCATTGGGTAAACCTGCTGACGGCTGCCAAGCATGGAATGCGTGGCTCTGCAGGGGAGTTGGTGACACCGCCATGACTTGCAGGCAGGCCTGCTGCCACCTCCTCTACTCCTCCTACTCTATCCTCTTCGCTAACCTTCTGGGCTGAGTCCTCTTCTGCTGCTGTGTCTTGCTCCACATCATCAACTGCACCCCCAGCTCCCCAGAGGCTATTCCACATCCCGGATACGACATTGTCACGCCGTCTTGGGGTTGACTTGCCTGAAAGCAGAGAGTCACATCGGACCAGCACTCCTGTCCGCCCTGAGCGCACAGGTGGATCAGTGGCTGACCCTGCACCAACTGGAGATCAGCAAAGTGGTGTGTGACAATGGAAGCAATCTGTTGGCAGCATTGAATTTGGGCACGTTGACACATGTGCCGTTCATGGCACATGTGTTGAATCTGATTGTACAATGCTTTGTGTGTAAGTACCCAGGCTTACAGGACGTCCTCAAACAGGCCAGGAAGGTGTGTGGCCATTTCAGGCGTTTCTACACGGCCATGGCACATTTTTACGACATTCAGTGGCGAAACAACATGCCAGTGAGGCACTTTGTTTGCGACAGCCCGACACGTTAGAATTCAACACTCCGACCTCATCCCATTTGTTTTCCTCCTGGAGCATGTCCTGCAAAGAGTGCTGGATCAGGCCGTAGATGAGTGAAGAGGAAGAGGAAGAGTTGTCTCCATAACCACCAGAAACAGCCTTATCATCATCACTTGCTGGACCTGCGGCAACACTGGAAGAGGAGTCTGAGGAAGAGGAGTCAGAGGAGGAATGTGGCTTTGAGGAGGAGGAAGACCAACCACAGCAGGCATCCCAGGGTGCTTGTTGTTGTCACCTATCTGGGACCCGTGGTGTTGAACGTGGCTGGGTGGAAGAACAGACCTTCAATGACGTCAGTGAGGACGAGGAACGGGAGATGAGTAGCTCGGCATCCAACCTTGTGCAAATGGGGTCTTTCACGCTGTCATACCTGTTGAGGGACCCTCGTATAAAAAGGCTGAAGGACAATGACCTGTACTGGGTGGCCACACTACTAGACCCCGGTATAAGCAGAAAGTGGCTGTAATGTTACCGAATTACCGGAAGTCGGAAAGGATGCAGCAGTTCCAAAACAAGTTAAAAAGTATGCTTTATGCATTGTATAAGGATGATGTCTGACTTCTGGCCTGCCCCATTTCAAGTGTCCTGTCAGAAAGGACCTTCAGCGCAGCAGGAGGTATTGTCACTAACAAGAGAAGTCGCCTAGGTCAGAAAAGTCTAGATTACCTTTGCGATTAGGGGATGTAACAGGGATTAAACTGATAAGAATAGTACTAGTTAACACACCACTCATATAGGGTTGCACAGTACATTGCACGGCGCACTCGCCAGTGCCCCAAGTTGGAAGTAAGAGGAACGACCAAGCTTCTTTTTCCATCTCCCGGTTCCTAAAATCTATTCAATACACGTCCCTGATAGGGGATGTAACAGGGATTAAACTGATAAAAATAGTACTACTGATTACTGAACACACCACTCATATAGGGTGGCACAGTACATTGCGCGAGGAAGAGATCTTCAATGACGTCAGTGAGGACAAGGAACGGGACATGGCTAGCTTGGTATCCAACCTTGTGCAAATGGGGAGTTTGTGATTGTGCAAATGGACTGTTTGCGGTTGTTTGCGGTGCGTTAAACGGGAGTTTCGTCTGTCAGAGTTTGGTCTGTCACTGTGAAGAGGGCATAACCCTTACACTACCTGATCGATACAAGATCATAGCTGATTGTATACACACTGGATGTTTTAAAGCACGTTATTCCAAACAATTTAGGAATGTTAGGTGATTTATGCCCTTTATGGATTAAAACCCGACTCTGCGTCCACTACGTAATTTTCCATGGGAGTTTTGCCATGGATCCCTCCGGCATGCCACAGTCCAGGTGTTAGTCCCCTTGAGCAACATTTCCATCACTACTGTGGTCAGAAAGAGTCCCTGTGGGATTTAAAATTCGCCTGCCTATTGAAGTCTATGAAGGTTCGCCCGTTCGCGAACATTTGCAGAAGTTCACGTTCGCCATTCGCGAACAGAAAATTTTATGTTCGCGACATCTCTAATCGGCGATGTGCGTTCCGCAATTGCAGACCGCACATCGCCCAGCACTATATAGAAAATGCCTTTTCTTGTCCACAATTGCGGACAAGAATAGGACATGTTCTATTTTTTCGGGAACACGATAGCGGACCCGGAAGTGCGAATCCGCAGTTGTGGACCCGGGCGGGACATCGTCTGTCCCCATTGAAAGAAATGGGTACGCAAATCCGTTCCGCAAAATGCGGAACAGAATTGCGGACGTGTGAATGGGGCCTTAGAGTTGCAATTCTCACTGTGCAGCAAGGTGCAGGACCAGCTGTTACAGGCAGGGACAGAAAATGTCTTTCACGGCCCACTGGGTGAATGTTTTTGCAGCAGTGGCGAGGCAGCACCCCAGCAACAAGGCCAAGTCCTATTGGCACCGCCACATTTGTGTCGGCCTGTTTCGCTCAGGGCACAGTGTCGCTCCCGCTCCTCCTCCCTCTGATCATATGTGCAAAGTAAAGCGTTGCCATGCATAAAGTAATGAATGATTTTGTCATGTACTAGACCACTTAAAGGGGTTGTCTCATCTAAGACACTGGAGGCAGTGTAGCATGGCAGTGGGGAGGCGGCAACAGGCCGTGCTGAAACTCTTTTGCTTGGGTGACAAACAGCACACCGCCGCAGAGCTGTGGCAGGGTATAAGGGACCAGGTTGGTTGTGTCTGATAATGACCATAACTTGTTTGCAGCTTTGTAGCTCGGCAAGCTCACATACATGGCAATCATACAGCATATATGTACCATGCACAACAAACATCCCAAACTTATATATTAATATAAATAAAAACATAACACACAAGAGTGGAGGTAAACTAATGGCATAGCCTGTTTAAGAAGTCATAAATAACCAAATAACCATAACATATTTTACATCCTATTCATAAACTCAAACTCAAGAATGATAACTCTGCCCAGTGACTACAGCAAACCATTGTACATGGGGACCAATTGTACATGGGACAAATGCCAATATGGCCGTGTGGATCCCTCTATAATGTCCGGGATCTGGCCATACCATGCCTAGCCCACGTGTTCTGAAATTTCTCAAAACCTACCCCAATTTCCCTGAGGTACTGGTGAAGGTGTGCCGTGTGTGTGCCCACTTCAGAAAGTCATTTACAGCTGCCGACGGTCTGGCAACGCTGCTGCAGCGCTTGTATTTGCCAGCTAACCGACTGTTGTGCATCGTGAGCACATGCTGGAACTCCACATTATTATTATTATTTATTATAAAAGTGCCGTTCATTCCATAGCACTGTACATATGAAAAGGGGTATACATACATAATACAGACAATTGCACTAAGCATGAAAAAGACGAGTTACAAACTGGTACAGAAGGAGAGAGGGCCCTGCCCGTGAGGGCTTACAATCTACATACATTACACATCTTGGCCAGGCTTTGTGAGCAGCAGAAGGCAGTAGTGGAATAACAGCTACAACATGGTCTTGTACGTCTGACCTCTGTGAGGTTTTACGCAACTTTGACTGATAAACACAGAGGCTGAGTGGCGATGCCGCTATTATCAGCCTTACCATCCCACTTCTGTGTCTACTGAAACGCTGGCTGCTAACAATGAAAGCGGGCACTTTACATGTGGAAGAGGTGGAACTAGGGGGGAGACATTACACATGGTGATAGCCAGACCACCCTCAGTTCGTCTTCTCAGTGTGAATTGGATGATGATGAAGAGGAGGAGGAGGAGCAATAGACAGTTGCCTCCGCTACAGAGGGTAGTAACCATAGCAGGTTTATTCCATCTATTCAGCATAGATGGGCAGCAGAGGAGGAAGAGGGTAAGGAGATTGCTGACCGTGTCAGCGTCCTTAGTGATCCCTCTGTGCCTTACAACTACTGGGTGTCCAAGCTGGACCCGTGGCACGTACTGGCACTCTACAGCTATAGCTAAATGATAAGGAACATGGAAGATACTATACTGGACTGTAGTATTCAGGGTAAATGACCATGTGGGCACTTTGCGATAAATAAGTGGGTTTTGGGTTGCAGTTTCGGCACTTTCTAAAAGGTTCGCCATCGTCGTCACTGTTTAAGAGGGTTAGGGCACCTGGAGGCCCTCAGTTACATTCTTTTACTCAGTTTAATCGCGCCCAGGGCCACGGCCTCTGCGTGCGCCATCAGCATCACGGCCACTTGCACGTCCCTTACTGGCCGCCTTTTTAATAATTAATGTTTTATATGCTTAAAAGTATGTCACACGTACAGTAGCGAAGGATTTGTAAGTGTATGCGCCAATAAATTAAAACAGGTATTTGGGATGCGCACACTTTTCACAGATGTAGCCCCGATAATGTCGCAGACTAGCATACACCGTCTGCGGATAAAGTACAGTATATGTCAGTATGAAATGCACACACAGTAGATGTTGCACAGATAATTTACATTTTACCAAAATACACTGTTTTCACATGTGGTACAGTATTTGACACAGAGAGTCACACGCTATGGACACTAGATTAGGCCCAGAGTATTTAGATTTGTGCATCAGACACTGTTTTCACATGAGGTACAGTATTTGACACAGAAAGCGACACAATATGCAGACTAGATGTTGCACAAATTTGTTAAATTTCCCCAAAAAACATAGTTTGCAGATGGAGTACAGTATATGTCATGAATGTAGATTAAACGGACACACAGATGTGGCACAAAGAAGTTAAATTTCCCTCAAAAACATAGTTTGCGGATGAAATACAGTATATGTCACGGATGTTGATTAAACGCACACAAAGATGTGGCACAAATTATTTCAATTTCCCCAAAAAACATAGTTTAAGGATGGAATACAGTATATGTCACGGATGTAGATTAAACAAACCCACACATATGTGGCACAAATTAGTTAAATTTCCCTCAAAAACATAGTTTGCGGATGGAATACAGTATATGTCACGGATGTGGATTAAACGCACACACAGATGTGGCACAAATTATTTCAATTTCCCCAAAAAACAGTGTTTGCGTATGGAGTACAGTATATGTCACGGATGTGGATTAGACGCACACACAGATGTGGCACAAATTAGTTAAATTTCCCCCCAAAAAAATATTTTGCGGATGGAGGACTGCATATGTCACGGATGTGGATTAAATGCACACACTATTGACAATAAATGTGGCGCTGATTAGTTGAATTTACGCAAAAATACACAGTCTGCGGATGATGTACAGTATATGTCACTAATAGGTATTACAGAAAAATATATTTCTGCTGTCAAACACACACACTAGCCCTTAAAAGGATTATTGGTTGCATGAAAAGCTTTAGGAAGTTGTTCAAACAGCAATTTTTCTCCCTGCACTGTGTCTCTTCCTCAGCACGGTTGTCCCTGAGACTGATCAATTGAGAGCAGGTACTAAAAATATATTACTGCTCTCAAACACACACACACTGTAGTCCTTAACAGGACATTTGGGTCTTTGCAAATCTTCTTTCTAATAAAATCTGTTAAATTTTGCTTCACACATTATCTTTCCCTACCTACGCTCTGCTCTCCCTGACGCTGACTGAGCCGAACACGTGTCATCGGGTGCTATATAGCACCCCATGACGCGCTGCGGCCAGCCAATCAGTGTAATGCCAGTAGCTAACATGGCTACGGCATTACACTGAAGGGCATTACTTACCTGCACATTGATTGGCTGCTTAGAAGGTGCCAAACGTGTGGGGAGTAGACTCGAGCATTACAGCCATTTCAGCATAGCGATGCTCGAGCCGAACCGGTACTCGGCCGAGCATGTTCGCTCATCACTAGTAATTATAGCTCTTTTGATAATCATTGACAGAATAACTCAGGTATTCATGACTAGCTCTAATAAACAAGCAAATAAAAGAAATATGACAGTTACACTTTAATATTAGAATATATGCTCACACTTATGCAACAAGGGACGATGGACCAGCTAATCATGCTGTCTGCTCTTTAGCTGTTGGGGACCCACCAAGAGAAGGAGGATAGAAATGAGGAGCTGCCACTGAAGGAAGAATCGGAGGTAGAATAGCAGGAGGATGATGATGACGACAATGACACAAGCCATTGCACCCAATTATCTGTGGGGGTATAGCCAGAAAGAACGGGCTCCTCTGGCACAATGGCCAGAATGGCTAGCTGTATGATTGCTTGCTTACACACTGAAAGGTATACCATTGACATTATGCAGTCTGATGATTAGTGGATAGCCATTCTATTAGACCCTTGCTATACCCTTGCCACCTTCGTCATGGAGGCCAATTTACTTTATTATCAGGAAACATTGTGTATGCAGCTTTCCACAGTTTTAGTTAAGCAGAAGCTTGTCAGTGTGTCTGAAAGGGAGGCCCCTCTACACACCATGCAGAACCACCCAACTCCCACCCTCTCCACTGCCACAAGCAGCAAAATCCGCAGGAGCTGAAGCCAGTTCAGTCTCATTGACATGATAGAGCAATTCTTTCACGTGCAACTTCAGGCTAAGGCAAATCAGAAAACTGAGACCTGCCAACTCACTGCCTAGGTTCAGTCCTACATAGACTCTGGCCTGTTTTCGGCACATACCCTCTTCCCTGACCCCATGGACTTCTGGGCAGGCAGACTGGAGCAGTGGCCTGAACTGGCCCAGTATGCTCTCTCTGTTCTTTCTTTTCCAGCATCCAGTGTCATCTAACCACCTTAGATGACACTGGACACTGTGGAAAAAAAACAGATAAAGAATACTGGGCCAGTTCATGTCACTGTTCCAGTGGTAACACCCAAATAGACTGTTGTCCTCCTCCAGTGTCCAAAACATCTGTTTTCTCAAAATGAAAGAGCATTGATCCTGGAGGATTTTCACATTTCTCCAACTGAGACTGATGAGTAGATCTGGCCTTGCTGACACTGCCCCATCCTGCCACTGCCGCTATCTGCCTGCCAACATGTTCTATACCATATGTCTGCTGCTGCTGCCTCCACCGCCACAACTGCTATTCCTCCCTTGTAATCCCCTAGTGCGACCACTTATAATGCTATACATCCACCACTACTACTACCAGTGTTGTCCCTATTTACATTTTCCCACTCTACCACAGGTTACCCTCCTAGTACCATTGTACCACCAGTACTTCCACTCCTTCACTCTAGTATCCCTAGTTAACCCTTCTTTTCCTCTACACCACCACTGTTAAATCTACTAGCACCACTGAACCACCAGTACTTCAACTCTACTATAGCACCCACCACTGGTTAACCCTTCTAGTACCACTGTATCACCACAAACTACAATTACACCATTGGGTTACTGGTATTTAACCCTTTAATGCATCACAATTTGTTAACTATTACCCTTCCACCCTCTCATCACAATTTGTTAACTATTACCCTTCCACCCTCTCAACCTACTGTACAGTACATGTCAGAGCCCAAAACACAGTATGTGAACAGCTCAGTACTAGAAGAGCTGCACAGCCTCCATGCTCTGCCATACAGACTGTGTATAGAAATATATTACCGCCATACAGGCGATAATGGAGCATGCCACCAGTTTTTTGTGGAATTTGAACAGAACCTGTGTACGAGCCCTAAAGCTTTCCATGTATCTGTAACTTAGGCCAATAGAATAAATTGTTCTGGTGGGCCCTAATCACCCCAGTCTAACACTGAAGATTTATCATATATTTTGTGATTTTCCTCTCTTTATTACTTGCAAGCACTGAAATCACATAAAACAGAAACAAATAAAATGGTAAAACTCTGTTAAAGTTTATTGAAAGCAGATTCAGCATGTTTCAGAACTAAATTACCTAAGTAACTTAGGTCCAGTGGGTGTAATGAAGGCACAGTTTAAGTCTCTGAGAAGCTTCCAGCTGTTGTCATCTTATTGTTCTGTTCTTCTGTGCTGAAAAGATGCTATTCGCTTTCTTACAGTATCTTTAGGCGCTTGTTGACATCGCAGCACTAAAGTTGTGGGAGTACAACGTTCGAAAATACAGCAGTTTCAAAACTACATTTTCCGGCAGGCTCTGTATCGGGTATGACCTCCTCCTTTCATTTTAATTCTCTTAAATATCTTTTTTTGTTGAAGAGGGCAATCGCTCTTCTTTAGTCTGTGCATGCATGTATCCAGCTATTCTATGCTGGTTCGGTGCACACAACATGACCACCAGCCCGAAACGGGACATTGTTGATCATGTGTTGTCAACAAGGCATGGCTTAGGAGTCTGGAGAACATGTGACCAGTGGATGTGATGTCATCGCTACTGGATCACATGAGTAAGTAAATTATGAAGTTACTAGCTGGGATTCTCCAGCTTTCACCTCTATAAAAAAAATGCTCCCAGCCAGAAGTCATGCCTTCAATTGTCAAGTCCAGTCCAGTTGCACTACAGTGCAAAAATCCAAACAAATCTACGTCTGCTCTGAGAGCTATATGATATCAAATCCAAAAATAAAAGCTGTCGGTGCCAAAGTGACTTGTGAAAGAGGCATGTCATAAAGCAGCTGTTCATACATCACACGATGCTCCCTTCTCATCCTGATGTTAGATCTTCTGGTTTTTCTAAATCACGGGTTGTATCTCATCTTCCCATGGCCTTCAGTTCAGCGAGTACCTCTCTGTAAAACTGGCGGTTGTTGTTAATCTTCATCATCTTCGAGCTCATTATTTGGGTGTAGGATATGCATCGCTCCCAAAAGGCCGTATTTGAGCCACCCATGAGGAATGGCTTTGGTGGGTAGCCCAGCTCAATGCCGATGTAGCAGTAGGTGATGTAGTAGCAGGTTAGGAGTGATGCTTGCAGCTCTTCCATGCTGTCTATCTCTGGAGAGATGAGGTCCCGGCACAGCATGTAGAGAAACACCACGCTGCCTGGGCTCAGGAAATTTCTGCTTTGGTAACCAGCAACAAGGAGATGGGTGTCGATGTTCCTTAGCCATCTTATAGGCCATATAGTGGAAGGATTGAGCTTAGAACATCTCTGTTGCAGGAAGAGCCCAAGACACCTTAGGCGCTCGTTGGGTGGGATGTACGGTGGATAACGGCTCTGAGATGCTTGTGGAGGATCAGTCTGACGTCGCTTGGCTGGTGTGTCAGGGGAGCAATGGCGTCTCTTCCTGGACTTCTTTGGCTCTATTGTCCTCCATTGTTAAATAGTCCTTCAGACTTCCTTTAAGGAAAACAATCCAATATATACATTATAGACTCACAAGGCGATACATTAGAGACCATGAGATACCAAGTACATCTCTGGTCACATGTCACGATGCAAATCAATGGACACTACAAGAAGTCATGTGCTCTGCCTAGCATCAGTGATATCCTCCATATTAGAGACTGAGCTCTAAGTTATGGCTTCTAGTATATATAAAAGGAATATTCCCATCTGGTCACTCATGGAATATCCATAGGACAGGTCAAAAATGGGACCAGCATTAATTTCAAGAACAAGGACACATCTTGCAGCCACAGTGAATGGAGACATAGCCATGCATGCATTGCTCCCTCCATTTACTTCTAAGGGAGTTTTGAAGTGCGTTTGGCTAAATTTGGAATTCCCATAGAAGTGAATGGAGAAAGATACAACAGTGTCTCCACATCTCCATTCACTGCAGCCATTTCCAGGATCCCAGACAGGTCCTCCTCACCTATTGGGTATCTTTTGTGGTTTGGTTTTTGGACCAGCGTGGCACAAACACACAATGTCACCACATCCTACGGTTTCTATTGAGTCACAGCAAACAGAGATCTTACAAAACCACACACACTGAATATTTAATTTACTGAAACCTTGAAACCTCGTTCTAACATCATCTATTTTCCATTGTATTTATTTTTTTCTTAAATTGGCATTGTGTATTTACCTACACTCCCTACAAAAGTTGTCCAAAACAGGGAAAAGCTAACAAGCTCTCCAAACAGGCCGCTGTTAGCCACCACTAGAGAGAGCAACTCTATACATATTTATACTTCTCCCATTGAGGTGAATAGGAGCTGTATCAATATGAATACTACCAGTACATTGACTTACAGGGTAGCGACCTAAGGGGTGACAGTAGAGAAAAATTTGGTATAGCAAACTCATGGGGGGGGAATTATCATTAATATGCAGTGGTTCTCCCAATCTTACTCCAGGTTGAACATTTGGACAAGTAGGCAGAGCTTAGCCTCCCATAGCCTGACAGATTTACTAGAAGTAATATCTGGTGGTATACTCGGGTATATTCCACATATTATATTTTACCTGATCCACTCCAGAGATCCCTTTAGTCTTTGGGAATAGAACAATTTCAGTAGATTCTCTTCCTGTAACACGGCAGGAATCACACGGCAGGTAAGTGATCACTTCACCTATAATGTATGACGTATAAGGACAGGCTGTGTGTAATTCACATGTTCTAGCTGTCAGTGTTCTAGAACCTGATACATAACAATAGAGAACAGTCTAGTTACTATGACGACACCACCACTCATGGTTACTGCACCTTTATTTGCTAGAGGGATACTATCATCCTTATGTGGAATCCTTTTCAACCTTAACGGATGAGGCCTATATTGGCCATCAGGCGCTGCCTTCTTTTATTGTTATATTTCAAGAGCCATTACTTTTTTAGTTTTCTGCTTAGATAGTTGGTGAGGGCTCGTTATTTGCAGGACAAGCTGTAGTTCTCAGTGGCACCATTTTGGGTACATATAACTTACAGGGAACTTGGTGGGCAATGGAATATAAACATCAATTCTGACACTTTTGCTAGTTTTCTAACATTCACAATTGTAATACTTCATAATAAAATCACTTTTTTTTTAGAAATCATTTACATTAATGTCACCATATTCTGAGAGCCATAACATTTTCCTCTTTTGGCCGAGCTCTGTGAGTCATTGTCTTTTTCAGCATGTACATTTCTTTAATGCTTTTATAGGGTATATGAAACTTCTCGATCACAATTTAATATTTTTTGACAGAGTAAGATGGGGGTGTGGTGGGGGGGCTTTGGGGGTTGCGGACCCCTAACAATCAGTTATTAATGTCCTGTTCTGAGAACTGCAGGTTCCTCTATCTTTCGGCCGCCCCTTACCATCTCTCTTCAGAGCCACTTTCCCATTCTTCAGCACTTTAGGGTCACTCGTTAACCACATGGCATCTTAAATGTAGCCCCTGGCTTCTTCGCAAAATAGAACACATGCATCTCCATGCACTTGATATCAGATAAAGAGGCTCCCATGGTCCTTATTGGCCACTTCACTGCTCATTAAAGAAGAACAGACTTGTAGTAAATATCTGTATTCCTCATGGCGTTACGGTTCTGGAGCAGCAGAAACAATCACTGGGAGTTGATCAACTTGTTCTATGTTTGTTAGATCAGCAAGGAGTTTGCCATCCCTGTGAACCATCAGTGGCACACTGTCCTGAAAATCAGCTTTTAATGCGGCAGATTGCCAGAACCTGTGTCTTATTTTCTGTCAGCGAATTGAATCAATATTGGGGGCAAGATCTTCAAAGTGGTGACCTGAGCTCTTTATAATTTCAGCAATAACAAACATCACTTTCCTATCTGAAATCCTCGTTCTGTTCAAAGTATCTGCAAGCTGTGGTGTAACACCCGTCTTCTACTTATCTTTCTCTTTGCAGAATTCTGATAAGTGTAACCTCCAACAGTTTCCTCATCTCTACTGTTAGGCTGGCGGCTCATGTCCACCATTGTCCCGCTGTCCCGGGCAAGTGTAGGAATCTCTCCATTTTCTCTGTGCTTACTGGGACTAGTGCTCAATGAATGCCTTTCAGCACTAGTAGAGTTAATCCCTTTCTCTTGCCCCTGTCCAGGTGCTGGATAAATTGCTGTTCAGTAGAGATGGCCTTGCGATTCATGCGGCGGTCGTTTCACTGCGAATTTTGCTTGTTTGCGATTGGCCCCCATGCGAACATATGGCGATGTTTGCATGCGCCATATTCTTTTGCATTGCGCCGAACTTTGACCCATGAGACATCCATCAGGTGGGACAGGACAGCCAACAGAAATGTTTCAGCACATGGACACACCCCCACCCTATAAAGGAACCCAATCTGGCAGCCATTTTACATTCTGTGTTTTGCCAGTGTAGGGAGAGGTTGCTTAGTGGAGCAGGGACAGACTGTTTGGCCTCTTTCACACGGGCGTCATGTTTGCGATGCGGGAATATGCGCGATTTTTCCGCGCGGGTGCAAATGTTTGTAATGCGTTTTGCACGCGCGTGAGAAAAATCGCCATGTTTGGTACCCAGACCCGAAGCCGGACTTCATCACTGAAGTCCGGTCTCGGGTCTTCTGGAGAATTGATTATTTTCCCTTATAACATGGTTATAAGGGGAAATAATAGCATTCTTAACATAACATGATCCAATCAGATGGTCCATCACCATGGTAAGATGGACCATGTGATTGGACCATGTGATGTGACGTCATCACAGGTCCTTTAGTTGTTAGCTGATGCTGGGAAAGAGAGGACAGATCGCAACTACGCGATCAAGTGGCTAAGGTAAGTTAACTTTTATTATTTTTAACCCCTTCCTCTTCATTTTACTATGCATTCTTTATTAAGAATGCTATTTTTTCCCCTTATAACCATGTTATAAGGGAAAATAATAAAGATTTGGTCCCGTTGCTAAGCAACCACGCGGGAAAATCGCACTGCATACGCACTTGCTTGCGGATGCTTGCGATTTTCCCGCAGCCCCATTCACTTCTATGGGGCCTGCGTTGCGTTAAAAACGCACAATATAGAGCATGCTGCGATTTTCACGCAGCACAGAAGTGCACAGCCATGTGCACAGCCCCATAGAAATGAATGGGTCCGGATTCAGTGCGGGTGCAATGCGTCCTCCTCACGCATTGCACCCGCTCGGAAAACTCGCCCGTGTGAAAGGGGCCTTAGGGACACCAAACGCTAGATAATAGGGCACACAAAAGTCCTTTTAAGGACTAGTATAGGTATGCTATCGATGGTTGTGATATACTGAGGGGTGTGATATACTTATAATATACTTTCTAACATAGAAATTATATTATAGTGCATTTGTATTGTGCAGCAGTTGTGTGCGGTTCTGCTGCGATACCGCAGCTAGATAAAGGGACAAACGCTATTGGGACAACTACTTGCAAAGGGAGTGATATACCTGTTGCCCAAAAAAAAACTGATTGAGGGGTGTGATATACCTATAATATACTTTCTAACATAGCAATTATATTATAGTGCATTTGTATTGTGCAGCAGTTGTATACAGTTCTGCTGCGATACCGCAGCTAGATAGAGGGACAAGCGCTATTGGAACAACTATTTGCAATGGGTGTGATATACCTGTTGCCCCAAAAAACACTGATTGACGGGTGCTATATACCTTCTTCCACAAAATACTGATTAAGGTCTGCGATACACCTGCTTCCACAAAATACTGATTGAGGGCTACCATATACCTGTTTATGCCAAATGCTGATTGATAGCTGCCATATACCTTCTTCCACCAAATACTGATTGAGGGCTGCGATATACCAGTTTCTACCAAATACTGATTGAGGGCTGCGATATACCTGCTTCCACAAAATACTGATTGAGGTCTGCGATACACCTGCTTCCACAAAATACTGATTGAGGGGTACCATATACCTATTTATGCCAAATGCTGATTGCAAGCTGCCATATACCTTCTTCCACCAAATACTGATTGAGGGCTGCGATATACCAGTTTCTACCAAATACTGATTGAGGGCTGCGATATACCTGCTTCCACAAAATACTGATTGAGGTCTGCGATACACCTGCTTCCACAAAATACTGATTGAGGGGTACCATATACCTGTTTATGCCAAATGCTGATTGCAAGCTGCCATATACCTTCTTCCACCAAATACTGATTGAGGGCTGTGATATACCAGTTTCTACCAAATATTGATTGAGGGCTGCAATATACCTGCTTCCACAAAATACTGATTGAGGTCTGCGATACACCTGCTTCCACAAAATACTGATTGAGGGGTACCATATACCTGTTTATGCCAAATGCTGATTGAAAGCTGCCATATACCTTCTACCATCAAATACTGATTGAAGGCTGCGATATACCAGTTTCCACCAAATACTGATTGAGGGCTGCAATATACCTGCTTCCACAAAATACTGTTTGAAGGGTGCCATATACCTGTTTCCGCCAAATACTGATTGAGGGGTGCCATATACCTTCTTCCACAAAATACTAATTGAAGGGTGCTATATACCTTCTTCCACCAAATACTGACTGAGGGCTGTGATACACCTGCTTCCACAAAATACTGATTAAGGGGTGCCATATACCTGTTTCCGCCAAATACTGATTGTGGGCTGAGATATTCCTTCTTCCACCAAATACTGATTGAGGTGTGCCATATACCTGTTTCCGCCAAATACTGATTGATGGCTGCCATATACCTTCTTCCATCAAATACTGATTGAGGGCTGCTATATACCTGTTTCCACCAAGTACTGGTGTCGAACACGAATATTCGAATAGCACTTTGCTAATTCGCGAATATTTAGAATATAGTGCTATATATTCGTTCAAAAAATGAATATTCGTTTTGTTTTTTTTCAGTCTGAAATATGACAAATATTTGCGAAATCAAATATGGCACATCCCACTCATCACTACTAGTGTTGAGCGAACAGTTCGAGCATAGTTCGGGTCCGTACCGAATTTTGGGGTGTTCGTGACACGGACCCGAACCCGAACTTTTTCGTAAAAGTTTGGGTTCGGGTTCGTCGTTCGGCATGTATTTTGGCGCATTTTGAAAGGCTGCAAAGCAGCCAATCAACATGCATCATACTACTTGCCCTAAGATGCCATCGCAGCCATGCCTACTATTGGCAAGGCTGTGATTGGCCAAGTGCAGCATGTGACTCAGCCTCTTTATAAGCTTGTGCGCACGTCGGGACGTGCTCACTCCCGATGTGAATAGAACAGGGATAGACGCAGCTGATGCTAGGGCGAGAATAGGCAGGGATAATTGAATAACTGGAAGCAAATTTCTCTCCTCCACCTGTGATTCATCTGAACAACTGCAGCTGAGCTGCTTTTTTGATAGGGATTGGCTATTTTTAGAGTGGCCAGAGTGATTTTTCCATCCACATGTACCTGGGCTGACCGCCGGCCGCCATTTTGCGACTTGTAGTGCTGCAGCAGAAGCTGCCACAGTGTGCATTCCAAAGCTCCAAACAAGTCAGACATCTACACCTGGGATTCAGACCAATAGCGATTTAGCAGCACAGTCCAAGGCTATTTTTTTAAAGGTTGTGCAGACTATTTTGTGGCACATGTTACTGGGCTGATAGGCGGCGGCCATCTTGGGACTAGTGCTGCAGCACAATCTCTCCCAACGTCCATTAATCACTTGTAATAGTGGTCTGTGCCATAGAAATCCTACATCAGGGACTTGGGTGTGCTTGTGTCACCCCTACTAATACCAGTCCACCTGTAATCCATACAGAAAGACTGAAAATATTCCAGTGAGGGAATTTTTTTATTTAAAAAGGCCAAGTTAGTTTATCTGGTGTTCAATATACTAGATACAGTTAGGCCTGCGTTTCATACATCTGGAATTAGCAAACTAATCTCCCAGGTTGGGAAAATATATATGTACCCATACTAGAATCTGTCAAAGAAAGCAGTACTCACATATAACAGTCATTCCATCTGTAATCCATACAGTCAAAAGACTGAAAGTATTCCAGTGAGGGAATTTTTATTTATTTAAAAAGGCCAAGTTAGTTTATCTGGCGTTCAATATACTAGATACAGTTAGGCTCATGCGTTTCATACATCTGGAATTAGCAAACTAATCTCCCAGGTTGGGAAAATATATATTTATTTACCCATACTAGAATCTGTCAAAGAAAGCGGTACTCACATATAACAGTCATTCCATCTGTAATCCATACAGTCAAAAGACTGAAAGTATTCCAGTGAGGGAATTTTTTTATTTAAAAAGGCCAAGTTAGTTTATCTGGCGTTCAATATACAAGATACAGTTAGGCCTGCGTTTCATACATCTGGAATTAGCAAACTAATCTCCCAGGTTGGGAAAATATATATTTATTTACCCATACTAGAATCTGTCAAAGAAAGCGGTACTCACATATAACAGTCATTCCATCTGTAATCCATACAGTCAAAAGACTGAAAGTATTCCAGTGAGGGAATTTTTTTATTTAAAAAGGCCAAGTTAGTTTATCTGGCGTTCAATATACTAGATACAGTTGGGCCTGCGTTTCATACATCTGGAATTAGCAAACTAATCTCCCAGGTTGGGAAAATATATATGTACCCATACTAGAATCTGTCAAAGAAAGCGGTACTCACATGTAACAGTCATTCCATCTGTAATCCATACAGTCAAAAGACTGAAAGTATTCCAGTGAGGGAATTTTTTTATTTAAAAAGGCCAAGTTAGTTTATCTGGCGTTCAATATACTAGATACAGTTAGGCCTGCGTTTCATACATCTGGAATTAGCAAACTAATCTCCCAGGTTGGGAAAATATATATGTACCCATACTAGAATCTGTCAAAGAAAGCGGTACTCACATATAACAGTCATTCCATCTGTAATCCATACAGTCAAAAGACTGAAAGTATTCCAGTGAGGGAATTTTTTTATTTAAAAAGGCCAAGTTAGTTTATCTGGCGTTCAATATACTAGATACAGTTAGGCCTGCGTTTCATACATCTGGAATTAGCAAACTAATCTCCCAGGTTGGGAAAATATATATTTATTTACCCATACTAGAATCTGTCAAAGAAAGCGGTACTCACATATAACAGTCATTCCATCTGTAATCCATACAGTCAAAAGACTGAAAGTATTCCAGTGAGGGAATTTTTTTAATTAAAAAGGCCAAGTTAGTTTATCTGGCGTTCAATATACTAGATACAGTTGGGCCTGCGTTTCATACATCTGGAATTAGCAAACTAATCTCCCAGGTTGGGAAAATATATATGTACCCATACTAGAATCTGTCAAAGAAAGCGGTACTCACATGTAACAGTCATTCCATCTGTAATCCATACAGTCAAAAGACTGAAAGTATTCCAGTGAGGGAATTTTTTTATTTAAACAAGGCCAAGTTAGTTTATCTGGCGTTCAATATACTAGATACAGTTGGGCCTGCGTTTCATACATCTGGAATTAGCAAACTAATCTCCCAGGTTGGGAAAATATATATGTACCCATACTAGAATCTGTCAAATAAAGCGGTCTTCTGCTGTGCTGGGGATATGAAGCTAATCTCTGACCTCTCTCCTCTGTCTGGGTCCAAAGGCCTAAATCACTGAAAGAGGCCTTCTCCTGTGGTGTGTGATATGATGCCAGAATATGTGCTGTGGGGCCTCTCTCCTCTTCCTGGGTGCAGGGGTCAAATAAACTAAATTGTGGCCTACTCCTGTGGTGGTTGATATGATGCCTGACTCTCTGATGTGGAACCTCTCTCCTCTGTTTGGGTGAAGGGGTCAAAGTAACTAAATGGTGGCTTCTCCTGTGGTGGCTGATATGATGCCAGAATATGTGCTGTGGGGCCTCTCTCCTCTTCCTGGGTGCAGGGGTCAAAGTAACTAAATGGTGGCTTCTCCTGTGGTGGCTGATATGATGCCAGAATATGTGCTGTGGGGCCTCTCTCCTCTTCCTGGGTGCAGGGGTCAAAGTAACTCAATGGTGGCTTCTCCTGTGGTGGCTGATATGATGCCAAAATATGTGCTGTGGTGCCTCTCTCCTCTGTCTGGGTCCAAAGGCCTAAATCACTGAAAGAGGCCTTCTCCTGTGGTGTGTGATATGATGCCTGAATATGTGCTGTGGTGCCTCTCTCCTCTTCCTGGGTGCAGGGGTCAAAGTAACTAAATGGTGGCTTCTCCTGTGGTGGCTGATATGATGCCAGAATATGTGCTGTGGTGCCTCTCTCCTCTTCCTGGGTGCAGGGGTCAAAGTAACTCAATGGTGGCTTCTCCTGTGGTGGCTGATATGATGCCAGAATATGTGCTGTGGGGCCTCTCTCCTCTTCCTGGGTGCAGGGGTCAAAGTAACTCAATGGTGGCTTCTCCTGTGGTGGCTGATATGATGCCAGAATATGTGCTGTGGTGCCTCTCTCCTCTGTCTGGGTCCAAAGGCCTAAATCACTGAAAGAGGCCTTCTCCTGTGGTGTGTGATATGATGCCTGAATATGTGCTGTGGTGCCTCTCTCCTCTTCCTGGGTGCGGGGTCAAAGTAACTCAATGGTGGCTTCTCCTGTGGTGGCTGATATGATGCCAGAATATGTGCTGTGGGGCCTCTCTCCTCTTCCTGGGTGCAGGGGTCAAAGTAACTCAATGGTGGCTTCTCCTGTGGTGGTTAGTATGATGCCAGAATATGTGCTGTGGGGCCTCTCTCCTCTTCCTGGGTGCAGGGGTCAAAGTAACTCAATGGTGGCTTCTCCTGTGGTGGCTGATATGATGCCAGAATATGTGCTGTGGTGCCTCTCTCCTCTTCCTGGGTGCAGGGGTCAAAGTAACTAAATGGTGGCTTCTCCTGTGGTGGTTGATATGATGCCTGATTCTCTGCTGTGAAACCTCTCTCCTCCATCTGGGTGTAGGGGTCAAAAGTCTTTCAAAGTCGCCTTCTCCTGTGCTGATTGATATAAAGCTGATGGTTGTGCCATCTGACATGGTTGCCAGGGTCTGATTCAATGGGGGCCTACTCCTGTGGTGGGTGATCTAAATGCCTGATTCTCTGCTGTGAAACCTCTCTCCTCCGTCTGGGTGTAGGGTCAAAGTCTTTCAAAGTCGCCTTCTCCTGTGCTGATTGATATGAAGCTGATGGTTGTGCCATCTGACATGGTTGCCGGGGTCCCATTAAATTGGGGCCTACTCCTGTGGTGGGTGATCTAAATGCCTGATTCTCTGCTTTGAAACCTCTCTCCTCCGTCCGGGTGTAGGGGTCAAAGTCTGTCAAAGTCGCCTTCTCCTGTGCTGATTGATATAAAGCTTATGCTTGTGCCATCTGACATGGTTGCCGGGGTCTGATTCAATGGTGGCCTACTCCTGTGGTGGGTGATCTAAATGCCTGATTCTCTGCTGTGTAACCTCTCTCCTCCGTCTGGGTGTAGGGGTCAAAGTAACTAAATGGTGGCCTACTCCTGTGGTGGGTGATATGATGCCTGGTTCTCTGCTGTGGGACCTCTCTCCTTTGTCTGGGTGCTGTGGTCAAAATAATAGTAAGTGACCTTCTCCATTGGTGGGTGACTTGAAGCCTGATTCTGTGCTATGGGACCTCACTCCAATTAATATTGTTTAATTTTTATTTATTTTATGTTAACTCATCATTTCCCTATCTACATTTGTTTGCAGGGGATTTAACTACATTTTGCTGCCTTTTGCAGCCCTCTAGCCCTTTCCGGGTGTGTTTTACAGCCTTTTTAGTGCCCAAAAGTTCGGGTCCCCATTGACTTCTATGGGGTTCGGGTTCGGGATGAAGTTCGGGTCGAGTTCGGATCCCGAACCCGAACATTTCGAGTTCGACGAACTCGTCGAACCCGAACATCCAGGTGTTCGCTCAACTCTAATCACTACCAAATACTGATTGAGGGGTGCTATATACCTGTTTCCACCAAATACTGATTGAGGGGTGCTATATACCTTCTTCCACCAAATACTGATTGAGGGCTGTGATATGCCTGTTTCCACCAAATACTGATTGAGAGTGCTATATACCTGTTTCTGCCAAATACTGATTGAGGGCTGCAATATACCTGCTTCCACAAAATACTGATTTAGGGGTGCCATATACCTGTTTCCGCCAAATACTGATTGAGGGATGCTATACACCTGTTTCTGCCAAATACTGATTGAGGGGTGCAATATACCTTCTTCTACAAAATACTGATTGAGCGGTGCTATATACCTTCTTCCACCAAATACTGATTGAGGGCTGCCATATACCTGTTTCCGCCAAATACTGATTGAGGGGTGCCATATACCTTCTTCCACCAAATACTGATTGAGGGCTGTGATATGCCTGTTTCCACCAAATACTGATTGAGGGGTGCTATACACCTGTTTCTGCCAAATACTGATTGAGGGGTGCCATATACCTGTTTCCTCCAAATACTGATTGAGGGCAGCGATATACCTGCTTCCACAAAATGATTTCAATATGAATGAATGAAATGAATCCAAATGAATCCAATAATTAATTTGCAAAATCGCGATATTTTGCGATGCGCATATTGCGCATGCATTCATTGCATTATACAGGGGTGGCCTAGTTTTGCTACATTTTTCAAACTGTTTGCTGAGGCTGGCTAAAATGGTTGGGAGCAAGTTTAGTGAACGTGAGGAAGAAGTTCTGATAACTGTAAGTAATTTGACATTGCATCACGGTTTTTATTAAATTTCGCATCCATGGCAGAACAATAGCTTTATATGGAGATAGAATGTTGTTAAATATTCGTGATTGCGAATAATGCGAATATTGTTACGCAATACATACAACTTTACATTTTATCAGTTCTGAGTAGATATCACTGATTTGTTGCACTAAGTATTGTTGTGACATCACAGCACTATGTCTGTAGCATGTATGTATGTACGGACAGCAGATAACCATCTCTCACATGCACATTGCACATGCATTTTCCTGCCTCACACTATATACCACACACACACACAGTCTGTAGATTACAGTTTATATCCTGTTGGTCAGGAGAAGCTTTCTTTGGCTAACCGCCAGTATTTGCTGGTTTATGTAGAGTTACCTAGGGTGCACAACGTGGAGGTGAACCGGCTTTACACCCCATACCGTACCGTCACTTCACTAGACAGGTACATCACTGCTCAGCTGGCCAATATCCAATTGCTCAGACCCCACACACATACAATTGCAATATAATCCGATATTATACGGTAACATTAAATCTAATATCTCCCCTTCAAAGACTTAAATAATTTTCTCTTTGTTGTTGAGGACATTATTTTCAATACTTGTAGTTCAAAAACTTTGAATTCTATGCTTGCATCTTTATCCTGCAGCGCATGTTGGAGTGGGAATATGATCGGACCCAGGTCCAGGATGATAAAAAAAGATGGTCCGTGAAAGAAGGAGCTACGGAGTAAGTGTAGGGGAGGCATACTGAGCTGGCCATAATCAAGCACTGGTCCGATCTGAAGCGGAGGCACATTAGCTGGATCAGTGAGATCTGTGACCGCACATGCCCAGGTACAATGCTTACATTACTTTTGTTTCTCTCGCCAACACGCTGTGATGTATATATACAGTTATGCAAATAAGTATTTCATCCCTTTACAAATAATTACTTAGTACCTGGTGTGACACGTAGCAAATCAGCCGGTTACATCATACATCTCTACCTCGCTGTGAGTATATATATATACATATATTTATACACGCAGCGTGGTACAGATGTATGATATAACAGGCTGATTTCGTACCTTTCACACACACATAAATATATATACGTGTGTGTGTGTATATATACTGTGGGCATTAGCTCTGATAGAGGCAGGATTGGCCGGCTTGCGGACAGTCAGAGACAGTGATACACAGGGTTAAGTCCAAACAAAAGTTCCACTTTATTGTGGTTTCAGCAGCAAACAAAAAGGACTTTACATTTCAGGCAAACAAAAACAAATCATGCTCGTCTGAACACTACCCAGACAGTGTTTCCCTAACTGTCTTATACACGGTACTGGCAGCCCTGAAGTTCTTTTCACAGCAAGTTACTCACAAGCACCAGCATATCAGCCCCAGCTCTGAGGCCCAGACTCTCTGCCTGGGTTATTCTTTATGCAACTGGTGCAGATGCAGCTAATCAGGCAGCAGTTTAGATCTCTGGGTCAGAAGTGGACTGCGGATTGGGGAACCCGCCCAAATCTTCCCCAATCCAAAACGCCAGGCCCTATACCGGCTTTTCTACAAATCTTGAGCTTTCCACTACACACTGGGCATTCCCTGGAGCGTAAGCTGCCTATGACAGGATTCTGGGGAAAAGTACCTATCATCAATCACTCTACCTCTCACTGTCTCACAGTACATAAACTGCAATCATCATTCTGTATTCCAGTAAAAGGCCCCTCCATCATTACATTAGATACATCCCCACTTAATTTGCATTTGAGTTGTTTGTCTAAATTCTGAACATTGTGTGATGACAGGTGTTCCTGTTCCCTCTGTCCGCCGCAGACGATCTGGAGGTGGTGGTGGTCTCCGAGGAGGAGGAGGACGGAGAGCAGGCTGGACCCTCCCAGCATGCGGATGCGCCACCCCCACCTGATGTGGGCGAAATGGTGGAGATGGAGGCTGAAGAAGCCTCACCTTCCCGGGACCCGGTCCCCCACCCTTCCCCTACCATGTCCTGATGAGGAGGAGGATGTCTCCAGCCCCTGCCAGGAGGGTAAATATGTGCAGACGGCAATATAATTCTGTATCCATAACATGTATATTAAATATTTCAAGGTGTGTAGTGAGCATTTTGACCGATCAGGCGTTTCCCAGAATTAGGAAACACTTGGCTGACAAAATGAAAAATTTAATTTTTTTCAAGGAAAAGTTCCTTTACACTAATATGTTTCACTTTTTCACCAGGGGTAACAGGACAAAATTCACCTCACATTTTGTTACCCATTTTCCCTAGAATACGTCAACACCCCATATGTGATCAAAAATGATGTACAGTGGAGGAAATAATTATTTGACCCCTCACTGATTTTTGTAAGTTTGTCCAATGACAAAGAAATGAAAAGTCTCAGAACAGTATCATTTCAATGGTAGGTTTATTGTAACAGTGGCAGATAGCACATCAAAAGGAAAATCGAAAAATAACTTTAAATAAAAGATAGCAACTGATTTGCATTTCATTGAGTGAAATAAGTATTTGAACCCTCTAACAAAAAAGACTTAATACTTGGTGGAAAAACCCTTGTTTGCAAGCACAGAGGTCAAACGTTTCTTGTAATTGATGACCAAGTTTGCGCACATTTTAGGAGGAATGTTGGTCCACTCCTCTTTGCAGATCATCTCTAAATCCCTAAGGTTTCGAGGCTGTCTCTGTGCAACTCTGAGCTTGAGCTCCCTCCATAGGTTTTCGATTGGATTAAGGTCCGGAGACTGACTAGGCCACTCCATGACCTTAATGTGCTTCTTCTTGAGCCACTCCTTTGTTGCCTTTGCTGTATGTTTTGGGTCATTGTCGTGCTGGAACACCCATCCACGACCCATTTTCAGTTTCCTGGCAGAGGGAAGGAGGTTGTCGCTCAGGATTTCACGATACATGGCTCCGTCCATTTTCCCGTTAATGCGAATAAGTTGTCCTGTGCCCTTAGCAGAAAAACACCCCCAAAGCAAAATGTTTCCACCCCCATGCTTGACGGTGGGGACGGTGTTTTGGGGGTCATAGGCAGCATTTTTCTTCCTCCAAACACAGCGAGTTGAGTTAATGCCAAAGAGCTCTATTTTGGTCTCATCAGACCACAGCACCTTCTCCCAGTCACTCTCTGAATCATTCAGGTGTTCATTGGCAAACTTCAGACGGGCCTGCACATGTGCCTTCCTGAGCAGGGGGACCTTGCGAGCCCTGCAGGATTTTAATCCATTGCGGTGTAATGTGTTTCCAATGGTTTTCTTGGTGACTGTGGTCCCTGCTAATTTGAGGTCATTAACTAACTCCTCCCGTGTAGTTCTAGGATGCTTTTTCACCTTTCTCAGAACCATTGACACCCCACGAGGTGAGATCTTGCGTGGAGCCCCAGAGCGAGGTCGATTGATGGTCATTTTGTGCTCCTTCCATTTTCGAACAATCGCACCAACAGTTGTCACCTTCTCTCCCAGCTTCTTGCTAATGGTTTTGTAGCCCATTCCAGCCTTGTGCAGGTCTACAATTTTGTCTCTGACATCCTTGGACAGCTCTTTGGTCTTTCCCATGTTGGAGAGTTTGGAGTCTGCTTGATTGATTGATTCTGTGGACAGGTGTCTTTTATACAGGTGACTAGTTAAGACAGGTGTCCTTAATGAGGGTGACTAATTGAGTAGAAGTGTCTAACCACTCTGTGGGAGCCAGAACTCTTAATGGTTGGTAGGGGTTCAAATACTTATTTCACTCAATGAAATGCAAATCAGTTGCTATCTTTTATTTAAAGTTATTTTTTCGATTTTCCTTTTGATGTGCTATCTGCCACTGTTACAATAAACCTACCATTGAAATGATACTGTTCTGAGACTTTTCATTTCTTTGTCATTAGACAAACTTACAAAATCAGTGAGGGGTCAAATAATTATTTCCTCCACTGTATGGGTGCACAGCAGGGCTCTAGAGTCAAACAGCAAAATATGGATTTGGCTGACCTGATTTGGCAGACATTTATTTTAGTTACCATGTTGCATTAAATAAATTCCTGTGGTCCCCAGAAATTAAAAACCCCAACAAGTGACCCCTTTTCAGAAACAGCACCTCCGTACGAGCATTTTAAGTGTTGGAGAAGGTATTTGTCAACAAGCAGGTGTATCACAGAAGACAGAAACAATAGTGAAAGCATTTTAAAGCACACATTTGTAAAAATGTAAAATTACTAGCAGTCACCAATTTTTCACTTTCACAAGGGGTAACATGACAAAATGCACCCCAGTTTATGTTCCCCATTTTCTCCCCATTCAGGAAACACCTCATATACACATACTCTCTTGAACGATCAATAATTAACCAACTATATAATCATCATAAATATCATAAACTAACGAATTTACATGTAAATCAGAAGTGCTTTAACAAATAATCCACTCAATGCACAAATTGCCTCTTAATCTGAATTGCAAGTAATTTTCATCATTTTTATGCTTAATCCTAACAGTACAAATTGAATAAAAAAAAATAAGGCTGCTGCAACAGGAGCACCTGAAATCAATGAAGGAGCTCCGCGAGCAGCAGAGGAAGCAGCAGCTGATGTTTTGAAAGAAGGTGCAGCAGATAGAGGAGCAGCACCGTCAGAGAATCCAGGAGCTGCCATAGAGGCATATTTGTTGCCAATTTTAAATAAATATGTTGTTCAGTTATAACGTGTGCTTTTATTTTTAACAAAATGTTATGTTTTAGTGTAATATTAACAGATAAGGTTGCAGTAAGGCCCCTTTAGTCCAGGGCAAACTCATCAGGCCATACAGCAGCAGGTACATGGTAACAGTGGAGTATAATGCCTACACATAACTGATCATAATCAGGACAGACAGCAGCAGGTAAATGGTAACGCTGTAGTATAAGGCCGACACAGAATTCAGCAAGATCAGGACCGACAGCAGTAGGTATAGGTAATGGTGTAGTATAAGGCCTACACATAACTCAGCATGATGAGGACAGACAGCAGCAGGTTCTTTCTTTCCAGCAGGAATGTGTTCCCAGGAATGGGCTCCCATCAGACTGTGGCAACACCACAAATAAACTTAGACACCTCTGACAGCAGCAGGTTCTTCGTCCAGAGCAGGAATGTGCTTCCAGGCATACAAAATGCAATATATTCCTTTGAAATTTTTTTCAAAGGTATTTTAACTTTGTAAAGCACACAATAAATTAGTACACACTGCACGCACCAGTCTACTCTCAGTTTCCATATTGGGCACATCGAGTCTAGCGCAGAACACTGCTGTAACGCAGCCTGCCACGCAGTGTGCTGATTCCTTCCAGCCAGTGGGCAGCAGGACTGGCGGGGTTTAGCAGCAGCTGTCTCAACCTCCTTTTGTCTGGCATGTGTACCGCCGCTCGCCCCACTCATACATGATCAGAGCCGCGCACACACTGGGCTCAGGCCATCGGCAGCACCCAGCCGTCCTCTGCTCGTCTAAGCACAGAAGCCAGTGAGGAGCCAGCTTGGGTATGGAAGTGTCCACGGCTCTGCCGCTGGGATAAGTTCCCCTCCCTGGGTGATGACTCAGTCACGGTCCCTGGCTGCTGCTGGGGTGCTCGTCGGCTGCCTCCAGTGCCCAGCCTGGATCATCGATCGCAGGTCAGGCTGCTGAATAAGCCCTTAGCTGCGGTGCTTGGCTACACACGGGAGGTAGTGTCACATAGCCCAGGCCAGACATCACCAGAAAGGGGCTGACAGGCACCGGGAGTACCGACACTGTCATCCAGCAGAGCGGAGTTTGTAGTCTGTTCTGAAGCCACCATGTGTTCTCGAGATATACAGAACTGCAGGTAAACGTACCCCACAAAACAAATGCAGCTCTACTTCATGTTTGAGGACTTGACATAGAAAATCAGATCCTGAAGGTTCGTGAAAAACATTAAGTAATCCGGTCCTATTCAGTTTTGATGTTTGGAGGGTGAGAAGATTTCAGGGCTTCCAGGGAGAGATGGGGTAGATAGATAGATTTTAGCAGGATGGAACACATGTACATATATATATATATATATATATATATATATATATATACAAACCGGATTCCAAAAAAGTTGGGACACTATACAAATCGTGAATAAAAACTGAATGCAATGATGTGGAGGTGCCAACTTCTAATATTTTATTCAGAATAGAACATAAATCACGGAACAAAAGTTTAAACTGAGAAAATGTACCATTTTAAGGAAAAATATGTTGATTCAGAATTTCATGGTGTCAACAAATTCCAAAAAAGTTGGGACAAGGCCATTTTCACCACTATGTGGCATCTTCCCTTCTTCTTACAACACTCAACAGACGTCTGGGGACCGAGGAGACCAGTTTCTCAAGTTTAGAAATAGGAATGCTCTCCCATTCTTGTCTAATACAGGCCTCTAACTGTTCAATCGTCTTGGACCTTCTTTGTTGCACCTTCCGCTTTATGATGCACCAAATGTTCTCTATAGGTGAAAGATCTGGACTGCAGACTGGCCATTTCAGTACCCGGATCCTTCTCCTACGCAGCCATGATGTTGTGATTGATGCAGAATGTGGTCTGCCATTATCTTGTTGAAAAATGCAGGGTCTTCCCTGAAAGAGATGACGTCTGGATGGGAGCATATGTTGTTCTAGAACCTGAATATATTTTTCTGCATTGATGGTGCCTTTCCAGACATGCAAGCTGCCCATGCCACACACACTCATGCAACCCCATACCATCAGAGATGCAGGCTTCTGAACTGAGCGTTGATAACAACTTGGGTTGTCCTTGTCCTCTTTGGTCCGGATGACATGGCGTCCCAGATTTCCAAAAAAACTTCGAATCGTGACTCGTCTGACCACAGAACAGTCTTCCATTTTGCCACACTCCATTTTAAATGATCCCTGGCCCAGTGAAAACGATTGAGCTTGTGGATCTTGCTTAGAAATGGCTTCTTCTTTGGACTGTAGAGTTTCAGCTGGCAACGGCGGATGGCACGGTGGATTGTGTTCACTGACAATGGTTTCTGGAAGTATTCCTGAGCCCATTCTGTGATTTCCTTTACAGTAGCATTCCTGTTTGTGGTGCAGTGTCGTTTAAGGGCCCGGAGATCACGGGAATCCAGTATGGTTTTACGGCCTTGACCCTTACGCACAGAGATTGTTCCAGATTCTCTGAATCTTTGGATGATGTTATGCACAGTTGATGATGATAGATGCAAAGTCTTTGCAATTATTCGCTGGGTAACACCTTTCTGATATTGCTCCACTATCTTTCTGCGCAACATTGTGGGAGTTGGTGATCCTCTACCCATCTTGGCTTCTGAGAGACACTGCCACTCTGAGAAGCTCTTTTTATACCCAATCATGTTGCCAATTGACCTAATTAGTGTTAATTGGTCTTCCAGCTCTTCGTTATGCTCAAATTTTCTTTTTCCAGCCTCTTATTGCTACTTGTCCCAACTTTTTGGGGATTTGTTGACACCGTGAAATTTTGAATCAACATATTTTTGCTTTAAAATGATACATTTACTCGGATTAAACGTTTGATCTGTCATCTACATTCTATTACAAATAAAATATTGACATTTGCCATCTCCACATCATTGCATTCAGTTTTTATTCACGATTTGTATAGTGTCTCAACTTTTTGGAATCCGGTTTGTATATATATATATATATATATATATATATATATATAAATATCTACCCCATCTATCCCTGGAAGCCCTGCATTCTTCTCTGCCTCCAGACATCTGCATTATATAGGCCTAATTGTATGATGCCCAATTTTCGGGCCTGTACTCCAGTGGCCTACAGTAAAATTTTTATCCAGTGACCGCCTAATGCACCTCCAGCCACATAATCATTTGTTCTTTTGGTTCAGGTGAATGCCTAATTTTGGGGCCTGTACTCCACTGGCCTACAGTAAAATTGTTACCCACTGACAGTATAATGTACCTCCATCCACATAATAACTTGTTCTTTTCTGTTAGGTGAATGCCTAATTTTTTGGGCCTGTACTCCCGTGGCCTAAAATAAAAATTTTCTATGCTCCAGCAGGGCACATTTTGAGAGTTTTCCTTTAAGACGCATAAAAATGGCCCCTGATTAAAATACATATTTTTGTGGGAATTTTGCCATTGATCCCCCTCTGGTATGTCACTGTCCATGTTATGGGACTATTTGTGCACTTCGAGTAAGTATTTGGTGGCTGCAAATATGGTCTGAATGTTCACGAACGGTTCCCTGCTGATGTTCGTCCATCACTACTGATCTGCCTCCTATTTAGCTGGGCTCTGCATCCACCGCCTTGCCTGAGCTTTGAGGTTTTCTACTAGTTAGTACCCAGTGAAGGTGATGTCGTCTGAATTGCTGTATACCGAACCCTGTCTGTCTTCTCATTCTGCTCCTTGCTGTCTGCCCTGGCCTTTGAATTATGACTCGGATTATGCTCCAGCTCTGCCTGGCCTGACCTTGGAATTGCTATTTGGAATATGGAAGTACTAAGCCTGCACTGACTATTGGACTGTTTTCGGACTCCTCTTTTGCCTGTGTCCTTTGTGCTTTGCACCGGTGTCCCTGACTCCTGTGATTCGGCAGCCAACTACATCAGGACTACTCCAGGAGGGTTGGTTGGTTGGTTGGTTCCTTTCGGTGAAGTCCAGATCCCTGCACCGGGGTTAAAGGCTAAAAACCAGGGAACCACCAGGACAACGCCCTTAGGTTTAGCGCAAAGCCAAACTGGTTACTTAGCACAGTGGAGACACACCCACAACAATTATCATCTGTCTCTTGACTACTACCTGTTTCTTCACTCTCTTCACCACTGCTGTTGGTACTGGATATTAGTACTGCCATATCATTATGCTAATACGCCAGCGAGAGCACTCTAAGCTCTTCTGACTATTGAAGAAAGATGTCTGGAAGCCACAGAGACCAGAGGAATAGTTCTTCAGCCACAATAACAGAAGTCAGCAAGAGGAAGAGTTCTTCGATAAGTTTTACTTTGTGTCAGGAGGGGAATAGCAGTCGAAGGCACCCCATCCCAGGATACCAGGACAGTCCTAAAGTACAGTAACCAGACTGTTAAGCTGAGTTTAGTGCAGCTTAAAGAAAGAAAGCAAAGTATTTGATCAAGCCTGTCAGTACAACAGAGAAAGGGAGCAAGCAAAGTTATTGAAGAAGCCTGCCACTGTATGCTAACACCTGCTGGGACCAAGATAAAGCTTGAAGATTATTTTTGACGTATGTTTACTGAAGTAAAGCTGCTGTTCAAATACATAAAAAAATAAAAAAAAATTGCAACATGCACCTCCCCCCAGGGCCCCTACCGGGTCACAGTTGTAGTAGGAAATGCAGAGTGGTATGGGGTGCGGCCTAAATGTCTCTTATTGTGTGTCACGGTGCTTCTATCTGGATACTTCTACTGCTCGAAGCAATAAAATAGGGGAATAATTGAGGGATTTGAAAGAAAGATTGAGTCCAGACCTTGTATGTAGTTGGAGAAATGCACCTGCCGAAAACATTCCCACTGTGAACGATAGAGAGCATCAGAAATACAGTTGTCGACCCCGGATACATGCACCGCCACCACCCACGTATCGAGTGACAAACATTCCAAGACCAGCCGTTGGAACAGCCTTACCGCTAAAGGCATCGCGGCCGACAACCCATTAATTGTCTGAACCACTCCCAAATTATGACAATGGAAGCAAACATTTTTATTTTGACCCCCTCCTCCACACACACACACACACATATACAGTATAACCACCACTATAATAGGGAAAAGTTCCAACAGAGCCATATTCCTCACCCAGCCCCTTGACACCCAACTATCTGGCCATCCTCACGTATACAACTGAATACCACAGTAAACGCCATAACCACACACCCCTGCTGCATCGGAGAACAGCTCAAAATTAAATAAACCCACAACTTTACCCATGAACAGCGAATGGCCGTGGTAACTACTGTATCCAAAAATGAACCCTACACTTGCAAATCCGCCCTCAACTCACGACCCACCAAATGAATGAGGTTATGCAGCAAGGATGCTATTAGGAAGGGCTTGTATGCCCAAAACACGTAAGGTACAGTGGTTTTAATATTTTTTCTACTATGTTCTGAGTTAATAAAGGAATTCATTTTAATTTGGGTGCTAAATCTATCCACGTTTTTCCTGCATTGTTCCGGATTGCCATACCAGATGGGGTGCACTATACCTGCATTTCTGTGAGCTGATCCAAATTTCTTGTTTATTAATATAACCATTGGTGTGGTGTCAACTGCAATCCTTTATCAGTCTATATTATGGGGATGAGGAAATTACATTCTAACCAGTATAAGGCCCCGTTCACACGTCCGCAAAAGGGTCCGAATGGGTGCAGACCCATTCATTCTTTATAGGGCCGGACGTAAAGCGGAGAGCAGACTATGTGCTCTCCGTTTCCGCATTTGCGGTGCGCAGCCCCGAACTTCCGGGCTTCAGGCCGAACATCCACTCCGCAAAAGATAGATATTAAGCTGCGAACAAGAATAGGCATTTCTATGGGGGGTGACGGCCAGGTGTGTTGCGAATCCGCAATTTGCGAATCCACAACACACCACGGATATGTGAATGCACCCTAAAGCGGATCGATACTGTATCAATGGTGAAAGGTATTTATGAAGGCATCCATTTCATACTGGGCAGACTGGTGAGAACAGGACATTGCTATATGTGATATTTCATCTGATTGATTCCTTCATGTCAGATGGCATTATAGGTATTGCCAGTTTACGGTATGAAATGCAGCTGGCTGGAGGTCAGAGGTCATGGGACTGGCATATGATTGGCAGCTGACATATGATTGGTCACTACTGGCACATGCACAGTTTGATTTAAATATCAACTGCCCTTTTCAGGAGATTCTGCAGAAACTGCTGATTTCCCGACCGAGCGAGCAGCGTTTGTTGAGCCCCACAGGCACCTTTACAGGTTTCTACCCCATGCTGCTGGACGTCTATCAGTAAGAGCTGCTCTATATACTGTACATCACACACTACACACAGGACAGTGTACTCCCATCATCTGTACTGAGCAGGACCATTCATGGTTGGATCTCATAGTACATAGCGTTCTCCTCCTCTACACTCTGTAATGTATATTCTAATGGGATTGTTTCTTCTTCATATACTGTAATTATATCAGATAATGGAACCTAAGTCCAGTGAATGAGGAGATAGTGAATTGTAGTGACCTCCAGTTAGGATGTTGGGGGTAATAGCATTAAACCTCTTCTTACAGGGTATTCCAGGCTTACACATTTATGGTATATCTATGTGCACCTTATTGCTCCCATACACTTTAATGGAGAGAGCCACTCTCAAGACAGTCCGGTGCTGGGAACTCCGCTCTTCCCATGAGATCACTGTCACACAGTAGAGATTTCATCATTATTTTGTAGCCATAATTTTGGGAGTAAATCAAAGAAAGAAAATCGAATTAACCTATAGGTTTACAAATATAGACACAGAATAGTGATTAAATCTGCACTATGCGAATGTGGCCAAACTTTCTTAAACTTCAAAGGTATGGCAGAGAGTAAGCAGAGCCACCTCTTCATTTACTTCTATGGGGAAAGCATCTGACATTAATTGACAGACAGGGGTCACTAGATTCTTAAGAATACATAAAGGAGGTGCTGTATGATTAGCTATTGGGACACAAGGGGCTCATAATCTGCTCTTATATCTGTACCTTCTACAGCAGAAATTCATGAGGACCTGATACTGAAAATATATTAGAAAGTTCACATATTTTGGTCAGTATTTAGTATCAGTATTTGTAACCTAATATCAGGAGCGGGTCCAAAACACGGAAGAAGATCTTTCCATTCTTCTTTTTCTTTGTATCTTCCATTCTTGTTTTTGGCTTATAAATACTGAGAAAATACTGACCGTGTGAAAGGAGCCTTAAACCAATACTTGTCCTGTATAACATATTCATATCACTGCATTTAACTCTTTTACATCTTGTTACATTTCATTCAAATTGTATGTAGATGGAGAGCGACAACATCATGGATTCCTTTGAGGAGGACGAGGTAATTGCCATGTTTGTGTTGACTTTCCTTTCTTCTGTAGATACAAATAAAGAGTTAATATACTAAGGTGTGGAAAATGTTATTTTTATACAAAAACTTCTAGTCTTATTAATACTTTATATAATAGAGGTTCTATAGGAATTTAAAGGAGTATTCCCATCTCAGACAATGGGGGTATACTTTATATAATAGAGGTTCTATAGGAATTTAAAGGAGTATTCCCATCTCAGACAATGGGCCATTTCTGTCAGCTCCATTAAAGTGAATAGGAGCAATGGCTGTGCAAGCGATGTGCGATGCCATTAATTTCTATGTGGCCACCAGAAATTGCCGTGCCAGCGCTTTGCTATTTTTGGCAGCCCCATAGAAATCAATAGAGGATTGATGCACGTGCGCTGTGCAGCCTCCAGTTCTTTACCAGAGCTGTTTACAAGATTGCTGTGGGTCCCAGAGGGGAAGAACCCAACCTATCAGACAATGAGGGCCAGGGGTATAGAACTGACTGGGCCCCACAGCAAATTTTTCACACACCCCCCTTCACCAAAATCAGACCTTTGCAAATATGATTTTGTCCTTGTATCACCAGGTCAGAGAGGGTATTATATGAGGCAGGGGCCAGGGCATATACCTGCAAAATTTTAATGAAAGAAGCAGTGGCGTGGCTAAAGTGTTTGGCACCAGGGGCGGGTCTTTTCTCTGGCAACATAGTGCCCTTAACAGTTGATATGCCTTCATTTTTTCCCCTTATGGAAGTTAGGCCCACATTGCGCCCCTTCACAGTAGTAATGTCCTCTATATGCCCCATCACAGTAGTAATGACATATCTGTGCCTCTGTCAAGGTAGTAATGCTCTCTCTGTGCTACTCTCACAGTAGTAGTGTCCTTTCTATGCCCCCTTCACAGTAGTAATGCCTTTTCTGTGTTCCCTTCACAGTAGTAATGCCCGCTTTGTAGTAATGCTCTCTTTGTGCCCCTTTCACAGGAGTAATGCCCTCTATGTGCCCCTAACACAGTAGTAATACCTTTTCTTTGCTCCCTTCACAGTAGTAATTACCTCTCTGTGCCCCTGTCACATAAGTAATGACCTCTCTGTGCCCCCTTCACAATAATATTGTCCTCCCTGTGCCCCCTTCACAGTAGTATTGGCCTCACTTTGTGCCCTTGTCACAGTTATAATGTCCTCTTCACAGCAGTGATGCCTTTTCTGTACCTCCTTCACAGTACCTCGAGACCTCGAGAATTCGCAGGATTGACGCCGACCACCGTACTCACTCCTGCCCGAGCCCTGCAGCGCTGATCAGACTAACCACAATAATCGCAATTCGGGGCTGCACACTGCTTCTGAACTTAGCATCGGCTCACAAAGACACGGCACACCAGAGAATATCTCACGGCACACTAGGGTGCCGCGGCACAGTGGTTGAAAAACACTGATCTAAGGAGTGCTGCTTTATAGAAATATCATACATAAGATCCCTAATTTTTTCCAACTTATGTCTTGTACATATGCCTTGGTATCTAATATGCCACACTTGTCACTTTTGATTTGGACATACAAATTTAAGGTGTATAAGGAATCTCATCTTGAACATCACTAAATATGTTTTATATACATTATATATATATATATATATATATATATATATATATATATATTAGACAAAAGGTTGTGAATCGCACTGCTGCAAGTGTAAAAAGACCGGGTGCCAGCGGCTGTTGGAGCGATCCCGTACTCCAAAATCTATATCCACAAAGTTCACGGCACTTCCTTCAATAAAAACGTGTCTTTATTTCACCAGGTGCAACGTTTCGGTTTACATACTGAGACCATTCTCAAGCAAGCGATATCACTTGTTTGAGAATGGTTTAAGTATGTAAACCGAAACGCTGCACCTAGTGAAATAAAGACACGTTTTATTGAAGGAAGTGCCGTGGACCTTTGTGAATATATATATATATCTATATATATATATATCTATATATATATATATATCTATATATATATATAGATATATCTATATATATATATATATATATATATATATATATATATATCTATATATATATCTATATATATATCTATATATATTATGTGAGGCAGTGACAGGCCTCATGGCTGATAGGAGAGAGCGATGGCAGGTACGTGTCACCGAGGTTGCTGGCCTCGGTGGGGTGAGAGCCGGATTTTGTTGTCTGCAGCAGCTAGTGCTGTCAGACTCTGTTAGTTAGTTTGGCTGCAAAGCCAATCCGGGCCGGCTCTTACTGGGAGCAGCTAAAGAGTAGGGTGGGTGGCTGCTCCCCACGGTCCAGTCCGAGTTTTGGGCTGGGTTTATAAACTCAGCCAGCACCACCAGCTGGGGGTGTGATTTTCCTGGAGCTGCTAATAGTGCTGGGAGCTGAGGGCTGTTGTTTTGGGACCCACGGCTGGAGCCAAGCTGGAGGGCTCAGACCCTGTGAAACCGAACAGGCTGCCTGGAAAAGCCGCACGGGTGCGGTGTGTGTGAACAGTGTTGTAGGTGAGTCAGGGACACACTGTGTTAAGTTAGAGCCCAGCCGGGCAGGTGTTTGTTTTGCATTTCATTTATTTATGTTGATGCTGAGACAATAAAGCGATGTTTGGCCCCTAAAGCTGCAGTGGACAACAGTCTGTATGTGAACGATCCTCGAGACCAGAGCTAAACCCCACATTTGGTGTCGGATGCGGGCAAGTCGTCCCTGCTGGAAAAGGCAAAGTGTTGCTAGGGGCAACGACCTGACTGAGGAGAGCAGGTGCTGTGAAAGTTGCCAAGGAATTGCTGTTTTGCTATGCAGTGATTTAAAGGGCCGGAAGCCTGTTTGTCTAGTGAAGCAAGTGCCGCTCATGCGATTGTGGACTGTTTTTCCTGACACAATGGAGGCGGTTGTAAAAGCCCTTGTGGAGGCTAACTTGCAGCACCAGGAGACCAACCAGCTACTACTTCAGCACGTGTGGCGGAAGCTGCTTGTACCAATGGTGATACCGTATGTGAGAAGTGGCTCGGTTTGGCGGAAAACCAAGGCCACTGAGGGTGTAATGGAGCAGCTGGTGCTGGAGACTGATCGGTTGGTGAGAAAGCCGAGTGCGGCACTTGGAGCGGCGGCTCTGAGTGCAGTGTTGGAGGAGAATATGCATGCCGTTGCCAAGGGCAACCGTCGGGAAGACAAAGAGCTGGAGAGTGGTGCGTTTCTCAGGAGTGCCTATTTTCCCTGCGACTGTGCACAGAATCTTAAAGGGTGCGGCTGGAATGTCCGTCCAGGAAAAGACAGGAGACAAGTCCAAGGCGTCTCCCATGGCTACTACTGCATTGAGGAGACGGGTGATGACCGTGCCGAGTCAGTGACGACAATCGGTAAGACTGTTCCGGTTGATTATTTTGTGGCAGACCCAGTGACAGTGAGCCGGCGGCAGTTGCTACCTGCCGGGCCGGTGAGTGATAAAGCGCTGCAGCGTAAAAATGTCTCAAAAAGAGTGACTATAGGAAAAATGCTGTGTCTGAACAGGCGGGAAGGCCTGTTGCGGTTGCTCCATCGCAGGAACCTGCAGAGGAGAAGCTCAGGGTGTTGTCTAAAGTGCCTGTGACCAAGGCTAGATTTGGGATGGCGAAAATCAGAGATCCCATGCTAGCCTGGGTACGAGGTAGAATGATAACTGTCCGGGACAATTATGTGAATACTGTGGACTATCCGGTGGTCCTCACGGAGGGTGAGACCACGGTGGGAACAGGGACTGATGGAGTTGATGTTGCAAATGTGCTCATGCATGATGTAATGTGGGGCAATGGAGACACTTCTGTGGGAAGTAATGAAGCTCCTACAGAACCTGTACCTGTCCCTTTAAGTGAAGGTGTAAGGCAAATGCAAATAGAAAGCAATGGTTTAAGTGAAATGACCATTAGAAATAATGGTGCAGACACGGTGCCAAGGGAAGGTGCAAAGTTTGTTGAAATGTGTAATGATATGTGTGACGATGATATACCTGCTCCTTTAAAGGGTGTGATCAGGGAAGAAGCTCCCCTGTTGGTAAAAATGTGGATGGTATAAAAATGCTAATT